>JASXSY010001349.1:0-516470 GCA_034509805.1 Sipha maydis
TATTTAAAATGCTCTAACTCAAAAACCAAAAATCGCAACAACTTGAAATATTTACCAAACCTTTATATTGGCGTTCTCTATAAATAGTTAAGTTTTCAAAGTATTTTGACATATATTGACTTATTTATAAACAATTTAAATTTTCGATTTTTGTAAAATTTTTGTTTTTAAACATCTATAAAATTTTATTGGTTTCCCGAAAACTCTTGAAAATTTAATACAAGGTTTATAATAAGTTAAACTTATCGTAACTAAAAAATATCGGTGATCGGTTTACTCAAATTATTTTATAAGCCCTTAATGCTCAAATTTGTATAAAATGTGTAAAAATCACGATAATTTGCAAGTTATTTCGTAGATAGTAATTCATAAAATTTTTTCTTTTCATATTTAAGGTTCAAAATTTTAACACTAGGTTATCTAAAAGGTATTCTTCAAAAATCTTTATAAAAATTTCTACCAGACTTAGAGGAAAAAATTGTATGACTGTTTAAAATTTAAATATTTATGAAATTGCATAAAATAGCGATTTATTCTCAAACGATTTTAAATATTTGTTATAATTCAAAAAGTATAAGTCGCAGATTTTTGAAATTTTTACCAGCTATTAAGATTGGCATTTCATTTATGTCATATTTTTTTCAAAGTATTATATTGATTTTTAAGCCACTTATAGGCATTTAAAATATTCGATTTTTATGTAATACAATATTTCACAGAAGTGAAATAATTCGCAGATTTTTGATTTATAATCGGTGATAAATTTGGCTCGTACAAAATACTTGAAAATTTAATAGAAGATTCTACAGAAGTAGTTCTTAATGTCATTCAAAAATTATTAATATTCATAGGCACAATTTTTTTTTATAAGCGTTTGAACAGCGAATATTGACATAAAATTACATGTAAAATATAATATAATGTAGAATGTTCTAGACTGACAAACTATATCGCTGTATGCAACTGCCAACCCATCCTAATTGAAAAATATATTTATCGTTTCAAAATAAAAAATACTTTTTACAATGTTTATAAATAACAATGTATTATATTCTAGACAAACATATGAACTCCGTTCAGAATTGTTATTCGTATACAATGATATCTATCATTGCATTCAAATTTAACAAATCCATTGTAATAATGACCTATCCTATAAATGAGGTGCACTCCACCCCCAACTGTACAGCAGAGTGAGGCCAATCCGGTTCTTTTTTTTTTTGCTACAACCCATGAAAGCTGTACTATCATTGTATTAGAACATCAGTAGGTTTTTCATTTATTGATATTATAGTAAAGTAACTAAATTACAGAGTGGTCACGAATTTACCGTAACACTGAATACAGTGTGGTTAAATTGTTTACTTATATACGAGTATATGTATGTTATGTTGAAATTAAAATGTAAATTCGATGTTTTTTTCAAAAATTCTGTAATTTTGTTTTCAGATTGTTGATTATCATTAATGAATATCAGAAAATAATATTATTCGGTTTCTATATTATTTGTTTTTCATGGATGAATTTGGTTTTATGAAAAATGACTTGTTCTTGTCATCTAAAGTATTATATAGATGTTTTATTAATAATTATGATAAAACTGATAGTTTATAAGTCAATGCTCGTAGATTGTGCGAAGCGATTCATTATGACTTATTGAGTTTATTTTTTGAATGTTTAATCTTCATAAACTTTTTCAATTTTACTTTGTGAATATAATATGCAAAGTTCACCTTCGAGCATTAATAATATTTGTAATCTGAAAATGTTATAACTATTACGTTATTATTTGCGTACAATATTTATTATTTTTTTTTTTTTTATAAGAAAAATATGAGTTTTTGATCCATAGTGAAATACGAACTCTATTGAATTTACTACGGTGAGTGTTTTTATCATTTATTATTTCTTGTTTGTCTGTCTACACGATTTCTATTAAAAGGAGTGTTCTGACTATCAAAGTCTTTAAAAATGTCTCCTTAGAAATTTTATCTAGTTGGTACTTTGAGGGTAACCATTTTATAAATTTTCAACAGTTTTCTTAGTAATTACGAAATTAGATGAAAAGTTATAATATATAAAAGAAATGTCAAAATTTACGGCATACTGGTTTTTGACAAAACCGAATTTTTGTATTAATTTTAATTTTAGAATATATAAACATAGAGAAATTAAAATGTTTATAGAATATTTAAATCAAGCCTTATAATGAATGAATGCTATAGTTTCCAAAAGATTTACTTGAGCTATAACTAAAAAATTGAAATGTTTGTAAGCTTTTTTCGAAAATTTCGAAAAAATTATTTTTGGTAAATAAAATCTTCTAAATATTGAAAATAATGTTTTCTTTATACATATATTTGACTAATTAATGAAAAAAAGAAATAAGTCATAACCATTCGACATCTTTCACTCAGAATTGTTTTTTTTTTTTTTGGAGGACAATGATACATTGGTCTTGAATTCAAAAGACAGATGCAGCAATATCATTGACCCGTCACTGTATCTTATACTACTTATAGTTTTCTATTCCATTTTTTTTCATAAGCATAATAATTTTGACGATATAAATTTATTATTACATGTGATGTTAAGTATGTGACTGATTATAAAACTATAAATACTTATAAAACTTATAAATACAGAATATATTTGATCTGTTCTGTACTAAAAATTGATGTAAAAGGTAATATGTTTATAATTTCCTTACTTTTATTACTTTTAGTCTATATTAAATGAATCATTCAGTATACGCTTTTTTTTAGCATTACTATGATAAAGTACATTATGTAAATAATAATACTAAGTGATTTTTACAAGACAGCTGGGAAAAAGTTTATTACCTAAAGTATTCTTTCTTAATACATTTTTTGTGTCACAGAGGGATTACTAGGGTTTTTATTTATTAATATATTTTTATATTAATATTTTTATTTTATTTGTTGTCAATTTTATATTATATATCAAAGTCATTATTGAATAGATTTTAAACAATTAAAAAATGTTGATAAATATTTATAGAAAATCTTGTAACGTCTAGCTTGAAATATAAAATAATAAACGGTAGCAATAATTTTTAAAAAAGATCCTTATAGATCATAGTTCTACATTTACTGACATAACTATTATTTATTATTTCACAAAAATATATTTTACAATAAATCATTTTTAATATACCTACATCAAAATGGTACATACTTTATATTTTGATTCGCATTTAATGAAATGATATATTACATTATTATTTATTATTTATTTTTTATTTGGATTGGTAAAGATGTTATGGTATATTATAATAAAATGAAATATATTTATATACCATGTGTCCGCGGAAACAGGATACACATAATCACTCATTAACCTGTATATATTTTTCAGTTCTGTTTTCGGAACATTAAATTCAGACTTGGGTAAAATACTTTTTAAAAGTATTTAGAATAAATACTCGAATACTTACAAAAAATAGTATTCCGAATATGTATTCAAATACTTTATACAAATTGTATTCCGAATACTTTTAAAATACTTCTATTTTTTCAAACTATAAAAATAATAGATATCATGTGAATTATTTGAAATTGTAGACTAAATATATGTTACTTTATTGCATTTTTATGTTATATAATTGTTATATAGATAGATTATGATTTACAACAGTAATAAAAGTCTGATAAGAGCTTATATCTACAAGATATGATGAAGCAGTAATAAATTCGTTTAAAAAAAGAGATGATTTAATGTTTAAAATGTATTCGAAATAATGTATTCAGAATACTCGTTATAAGTATTCAAAATACTTTATTGAATACTTTCAAAAATAGTATTTAAAAAGTATTTGAAATACTTAAAAAGTATTCTGAATACAGTATTCCGAATATTGTATTCGGAATATTACCCAAGTCTGATTAAATTAGACTATACCTATTTGATATTTAATTCCCATGACTTACAATTTTTTTACTACGTGTTTTACGCATGCGCAACACAATTTCACGTTTTCTAAATGGCAACCCCTATTTTGAATATAATTTTCGGATTAATGGATTTTTTTCAAGTAATTTTTATCTAACGACTTTTACTATCAGTCCAATATTGACTGAACTATAGCTATTCAAAATTAAAAAAAAAATTATTTTGTTGACATTTATTTTTTAATTTTAATTTTATTATTTTAAACTCTACTACACATTTTTTTATTTACAATTCAATTTACGAAAATCACAAACATAAGTTTATCGATAAATTGTTGGAAAGTATATAATATATACTTGTTATTATTATTATTATTATTTTTATTATTCATTAATAATGAATTGATTTATCAAATATATATATAATATATTTGATAAATCAGTTCATTATTAATGTTATTTTAAAAATAAATTACTGTTTTTTTTTTTTTTGATACACATTTTGTATTGAAATCATCATAGTTTGTAATTTATATTATAAATATTCATTATAATTTAATTTATCAGTTGAATTAATTTATACTGTATTTCTATTATAATGTGATTTTTATAAATGGAAGAAGTATTGAAAGAGAACACATTTTAAATTATTTAATTTATTCAATTTCATATACCTTCTAATATCTTAAAAAAAAGTTGTTAGCCAATTAAAGCCAATAATTAATAAGAATCATGAACAATTATAAGTTACAGTGATTAAAATAGGAATTTTAACAAATTAAAGATTAAGTTATCATTCTATGAATGTTCGAAAAATATTTGAAATATCATTTACTTTAGTATTTTAAGTAGTTTTAACCATATATTAGCCCAAGTAGTTACTGCTAGTAATTTGATTCCATAAAAAATCTCTATTTAACTAGGTTAAAGATAAATTTAGAATCTATATTATGACAATGTTTATATTGATGTTAATATTTTTTTTGACCATAAAGTTTTATTTTTAAAATTATATTTAACCTTTATTATTTTTTTTATTTCTAGGCTTCCGAATCACAATTAAGTTACAATAAGGGTATAACTATGTCGATTCCTAAATTACCAACAGACTTCCGAAGAGATGGGTTAGCCTTGATCTCTCGTATGGTTAGAACTAAAGACTTAGATGATCTTCAAGGTGAAGCAAGTCCACCAGGAAGATTTGATCCACACCATCCAACGAAGTTAAAAGTATGAGTTTTTACTTTAGTTAAAAAAAAAATCAAAAGAACATTATACAGAATTTTTTAATGCAATAGTTATTTGTAAATTTCGAATTATTTATCACATAGAACAATATGCATATATTGTTTGGTGAATTTTTAAATAAATATGAAGTAAATTTATTATTTACGAGTATACTAACTATAATTATTATCATCACTTATTATGTCACTTATTAGTGAGTTAAATATTTTACCTAACTAAGAGTTTTCATAAATTTGGTTAAACATTTCCCTTTATCACTTAGCTATATTTCCTAAGTAAATAAATAAAATAAGTAATTTAGTAAATAATAAGTTATAAGATATTTTTTTATTTTATTTTCATGGATAAACTAAAAAGTAAGTACTGCTCTCACAAAAAAAAAAAAAAAAAAAAAAAATAATAAAAATGAAAATAATATGAACAAATATTTAAATACTTTGTTGCTTATGAAGTATCATTATAGCTGCTTATATTTTATACCTTTGTTAAATAATAACTTCTTTGTGTCGTTAATATTTTTAAAATATATTTGAAATAAGTTACCTTTTTGTTCAATATGAAGAAAAATAAACTAGCTTTGTATATCGATAGTATAATTATGTTTATCTTAGACTGATTTGGATTTATTTTGGTGGATTTTATAGTTTTACTAGTTGAAAGACAATATATTTAGTTTTTATTATTTTTTTGATTAAAATCACATTCAAATGTTCCGAGAAATGTTATACTGCCGAAAGACGTAGTTATTTTTGCATTTTATGGTTTTATATTAAAATTAAACACATAGATTAAAAATTTATTTTTTTGAATAAAAATAATTAATATAGAAACAAAAGTTGTGATTTAAAAATTAAGAATAAAAAAGCAAGAAACTTTTTATTAAGATATCCTTTTTTCCGTACATTTTTCAAAGCAGTATTTTATACCGATGTGATAATGTACAATTTATATGTATAATTTATATTAATTTAATTGTATGTATAATTCACAATACTTGCTAAATAACATAAATAAAATAAAATATTGAATTTCGAATACGAGTTACATAATTTTTTATTAATAATGGTCTTCTAGAAAAGCATATTATGTTGTTTTTTTGTAGGAAATATTAATTAAACTAAGAGTTATAGTTTAATTTTTTTTATCATAATAAAAGGTTAATTAAAATGTGTAGTTAATAATTGTTAAACATTTTATTAGGTTACAAAAATTAGTAACATCAAAAAAGCACCAAATGGGAAATTATTTTTATTTAAAATATACTAAAAGAGCAATACGATTTTATTTAACAAGAAATAATACTAAATACTGTTAGTTTCTTTTAATATTATATTGATTTAAAACCTGAAATACAATTATAATTAAATTTAGTGTGCTATTATCTTGATATATTTGGCAGTTCTTTATTAAATAATAAAATAATTTTAACTATATACAATGAACTTTAATTTCAAAAGTTTTAATTTTAATAAGCTTATGATAGAAATTTATAATAAAATATTATTTAATAAATAAAACTGTAAACTATAAAAGTACTTTACATTAGATGAAACAAATAGTGGGTTTACTATAAAAATATTTAACCCACTATTTAATTCCTCTGAATTAACAATTATTTATCAACATTTTTTAACTTAATAATAAAGTAAAAATGGAAAATTAATATTAGAATTAGAATGGTTTATCGTACATTTCACTGTTTTATCCGTTTTTTTTTTTTCTTGAAAAATACATGTAACCGTTTCATTTGATTTAATTAAGTTATAATTTAATGTTGAATATCTGTTCATTTCATGTAGGCTTTTACTGTACTGTTAATTTTTGTATGGCGAAATTGCTGCAGATTGATATATTATAAAACCCTGCAATACTAATAATGCTTCCCATATTTACTTAGAATCTAAAACATATACTGGTAACGTGATATTATATTTAAAAAAAAAAACTTTAGTTATCTACTTTAGAGTAATTTTCTATGTACTGATAGCTAAATTTTAATATACTTATATCATTTATCAATGGTTATTATCAATGTAAGATATAAGTTGAAGTAAACTACGTTTTGATATCGTTTGCACTTTAGTTATAGCTTAATAGAAACTTTAACCATTCATCTTTTCTTCCACTTTCTTATCAAGAGGCGGAGAATAATAGAGAAGTAGATAAATATAAATGGATTGAAGTGTCTCTTAATTTATTTTTTTATGCTTTTCTATCCATTTATTTCTAATGCACGTATTGCGCTTTGTGTTCAAAAACGGTCCATTTGACACAAAAATGAGATGAGGTAAAATGCTGAAATAAGTGGTGCTGTTTGTGATGCACGTTACTAGATGATAGCAGTATAGTATATGAACGCGGTGAAATATTGATTAGACAGCGGTCTCATTCAGGGTACACAGCGCGGCGCGTATTGGTGCGAGATGGAGGCGAATAAGCAAACCTGCTACGAAAGGGAGAAAAGCGACCACATTAACATATTTCTACAAGTGATATGTACAACGTTACCCACACATATTTCATGTAATGCATGATAATATAAGTGTCCGTAGGTGAAAAGAAAGTGTTGTGGATAAGAGATGAATGGAATATGTGTGGAACGAAGAAATAAAATAAAGGAAATGGGAAATATAAGGTTGACGGATGTGTATAAAGAAGATGTTACAGTGGTAGAGGAATAAATATTTATGTAAGAAATATATATATATATATATATATATATATAGGAAGGAGAAAGAGAGGAACAGATAGGAATATAGGATGCAACGACCCAATTACACGAGAGGTTACGTACCATGACAAATCGTCATCTGTCACCTTTGGTTAACGTGACAACTGTTAACACCTTTGCCCGAACCAGGCAAAATTTACCCCGTGTTTCGCGTATAGTCGATCACGCCGGCGACTAGGACTTCACGGGGACCGAAATATACGTCGCACTTGGTTTAACGCGTTTAAGAATGTGCTTAATCGAATTGACTCCTTGCCCCGAAATGTGTTGTACATAACAAGGCACCTCAGAGACTTCTTTTATGTGTAAACAACACGTATTCGTATTAGTATTATTATACTCATTGATGATAGATATCACAATCCGTATCGCTGCATCAGAAAATTATATTAGAAACGATACGCCATAATTTAGCGTCTACACGTTCGATAATTATGCCTCTGATTTTCATCAACAATTACCAGATCAGTTAGAGAGAAATAAAAGTTAATTATGTATAGATTTTATTTGTACATATTTATAGTAGTCGCTGAGAAGTGTTTCCAAAGTGTTTAGGAAATTAAAATCGAAAACAATGCTAGAAACTATTCATTATTATTCATAAATCAATATAAGTTGATATTTACAAATAAAATTAACATTTTTGGATAGGTCAATGTTACGAAACGTCATATGGTATTAAGTTTATATTATTCGACTGCTGTACACTATTATAAATATATACAAGGTGTTTCACGATCAACTAACAAATGCAATAAATTTTGTTCTATTGAACATTTTAAATTTTTTTTTCTTTTTAATTGTTAATTGTCATCTGCGCTACGTTCAAAATATTTTTTACTTTTTTTTTCTAACATGCATGCAAAATTAAAAAAAAGAACCGGATGGGCCTCGCTCTGCCGTACAGTTGGGAGTGGAGTGCACCTCGTTTATAGGATAGGTCATCATTACAATGGATTTGTTAAATTTGAATGCAATGATAGATATCATTGTATACGAATAACGATTCTGAACAGAGTTAATATGTTTGTCTAGGATATAATACATTGTTATTTATAAATAATGTAAAAAGTATTTTTTATTTTGAAATGATAAATATATTTTTCAATTAGGATGGGTTGGCAGTTGCATACAGCGACAATTTGAGTGAAACGATCTCCAACATTTTTTAGTTACGATAAGTTTTACTTATTATAAACTTTGTATTAAATTTTCAAGAGTTTTTGGTCTGCCAATTAAATTTGATAGATTTTTAAAAAAAAAAATTTACAAAAATCGAAAATTTAAATTGTCTATAAATAAGTCAAAATATGTCAAAATACTTAGAAAACTTAACCATGTATAGAAAACGTCAATATAAAGATTTGGTGAAAATTTCAAGTTGTTGCAATTTTTCGTTTTTGAGTTAGAGCATTTTAAAAAAACCGATATCTTTGTCAGTCTAGAATAATATAATAATACATTATATTATATTTTACATGTAATTTTATGTCAATATTCGCTGTTCAAACGCTTATAAAAAAAAATTGTGCATATAGATTTTAATAATTTTTGAATGACTTTAAGAACTACTTCTGTGGAATCTTCTATTAAATTTTCAAGTATTTTGTACTAGCCAAATTTTTTTTATCACCGATTATAAAAAAAAATGTAAAAAAATCGAATATTTTAATTGCCTATAAGTGGCTTAAAAATCAATATAATATTTTGAAAAAATATGACATAAAGTAAATACCAATCATAACAGCTGGTAAAAATTTCAAAAATCTGCGACTTATACTTTTTGAATTATAACAAATATTTAAAATCGTTTGAGAATAAATCGCTATTTTATGCAATTTCGTAAATATTTAAATTTCAAACAGTCATACAATTTTTTCCTCTAAGTCCGGTAGTAATTTGTTTTAAGATTTTTGAAGAGTAGCTTATAGATAACCTTGTATTAAAATTTTTAACCTTTATTATGAACAGAAAATTTTATGAATTTTTATCTACAAAATAACTTGCAAATTATCGTGATTTTAACACATTTTATACAAATTTGAGCATTTAGGGCTTATAAAAAAAAATTTTAGTTAACCGATCACCGATATTTTTTAGTTACGATAAGTTTAACTTATTATAAACCTTGTATTATATTTTCAAGAGTTTTCGGTCTGCCAATTAAATTTGATAAATGTTTAAAAACTAAAATTTTACAAAAATCAAAAATTTAAATTATCTATTTATAAGTCAAAATATGTCAAAATACTTTGAAAATTTAACCATGTATAGAGACCGCCAATATAAAGATTTGTTGAATATTTCAAGATATTGTGATTTTTGGTTTTTGAGTTAGAGCATTTTAATAAATGTAATTTGCAAAAACGTGATTTTGCGTGAAATTTCCTGTTTTCTCGTAATTTTTTTTATCATATTTTTCGATTTTTTTAAAAAGTATTGAAAAAGTTGGATTTTTGACTTGCCAAAGTACCATCTGCATTCACTTTCCTTTCAGAAAATTTGCTGCTTAAGCAAATCGAAGCATTTTTACTGCCAAAAAAGGTGTCGTCAGACACAAAAAAAAAATAAAAAAATTAAAAAAGTAAATAAATAATAAAAAAAAAAAAAACACACATCTTTGTAAAACCAATAGATTCCATCACTCCGTTCAGAATCTAAAATTAAAGTTTTTTCTATTTAATGTTTAAAAAAATCAAGATAGCCATTTTGTAAATCCGATTATATCCGATTTAGAAAAATGTTGGCATCAAAAACTTTGTTCAATAGATATATTCAACATTTGATGGCTCAAAACATGACTATTACATTGATTTCAAGACACGGCCATTTTGAACGTCAATGCTGTAGATTCATGATCTATTGGTAAAGTGATTTATTACACGTGTTTTCGATTTACGAATTATGAAAAATATTCATGTCATATACTCTTTTTAAACTTTTCTCACTTCCGAGTGAAAACAATATCAACTTTTTTGGTGTGTATATAACTCTGTAGTATTTACACATTATCCATACACATTATATTCCTGTAGTGGTCGAATCACACGACTATCACAAAAGCCCCTTTATTTTCGTTTCTCTTTTTTATATATTTCCTTAACCTCATTAAACATAATTATTGCTTATTTACTAGTTAACAGTGTTGATTATTTTAAAATTGTTTTCCTATATTCTTATATGTTACATCAAACTATTTTCTATTGTGACACAAGTATACAATATTGTTTTATGTGCCATTAAGCTATCTGTGTTATGAATCTTATTGTTTTTAGTATTGCTTAATATTACAACTCATTCTAGTTTTTTACTATTCCGTTATAATTTTAAGCGGTATGATATGTAATATCAATGAAAGTATACGTTGACAAAATAACTGCAAACATAAGCTCTGGTAAAAATATATGGAACTTTCTTTTTTTAAAAAAAAAAGAAGTCAGCATGAAATCTGCTGTTGAATAATATTACGTCACTCGTTTTGAGGAAAACAAAAAAAAAAAAAAAAACATAACAATTTCAAGACGTTAAAGCCACATAAACCGTGACATTTTCATTGAACGTGTTGGACATTTGTGGCATTGCTGCGGTGATTCCCTTAATTCCAAAGTTATGAATAACCACCAAAATTTGACATTGAGACAAATGAAACAACATTAAAAAAATACAAAATATATAAACTTATTTGTAACCTTCTACTGATGCACGTACAATGCGTAATATTTATGTACGATAAAGATAACACCCATTTGCATGTGCCAATATAAATTAATCGCTCTACTCTTTTGAAAAATAAATAATTTTTTTGACCATATATATTATATATATATATATATATATATATATAGTTTATAATAAATTCATTTTCATGGAAATGCATGCGATATTTAAAATATAAATCGTATTTTTATTATTGTCATTTGACATTTGTACGTTGAGCAGCATAATTATAATAACTATATATATATATATATATATATATATATTACATTTAAATAATCTTTATTGTTTGATATTGTCATTAGTTCTGTATACTACATAACACATCAAGCCTCACTATTTATTTATCATGTACACATCAATGGAAATATTGTTATTAATTATTAATTATTATTTTTCTAACTTTCAAAATTATTTTACCGCTAAATTTTTCTTTACTGTATATTTAACACTTAGATAACTTATTATACTTTTCATACACAGTCAGCGTAAACTTAAGTTTTTTAAAACATGATGTTACATTGTTGTTTAATAATTTTACATAACTATGTAATTATACTTATACATTTTTTCCTACAGCCTGTATTAAAATTTGTTTATTTGCCTCAGATTCTTATAATACTCAATAAAAAAATTGTAATATATTGCAAAGAAAAATATAACATTTGAAGAAAAAAAACAAATAAAATAATTATCAAATAATATATATATAGTTATTTTATATTATACTTAATTTTTAACCAACAATGTGTCATGTTAGGATTCTCTCTAATATTTTATTTGTTAAAATATAAAAGTAATTTTTATATAACAAATAATAAATAAATATATAATAATTGTAAAACCAACATTTTCACTATATATGTTCACAATAAATGAATAATTTTTTTTATAGAATAAAATGATTATAAAATACATATTATAAGGTTAAAAGTTATAGATGATATTTCGTTCTTTAATAAAGTTTATCTACTTTTTATTTTATGTATTATATTTTTAGAGTAAAACTTAAAAATCTAGAATTGCACCCTTTTCAGTAATTTTTTAACCCTTCTGAAGCACAGGAAGGGAGTAAATCATTAACATAATATTCTACATAAATTAATTTTCAATATCATTCAATATTCAGAATTAAATAAAATCGAGGTCTTGACTCAAGAAAATTAAAAAAAAAAAAAATGTTTTCTTCTTTAAGTAAGAACTACTCTAATATATATATATATATATATTTAAATACTTGTAACTTAAAAAATATATAAAAATAATCTTTTAAAATAATTGGAATTTTAGAAATTTGTCTATTATTATGATGTATATTACAATATATAACTACTTAAAATCAAAACAAAAATTAACACTTATAAATATTATTTTTTATATCAAGCATAGTGATTTGAGATTTTGATTGTTTGCGAATAAAATCTAATACATTTTTCAACTTAATATTATTACAAAATTCATTAAAAACATTATATAGTGATATATGATATTGTTAATATTAATAACTTCTACTTTCATTTTTTTATTTTTTTATTTTTAATAATTTTGAAATATTTATACTCGTGTGTTGTTCCCAAATATTAAGAATTTACGAGTCTTGTTCACACATTTTTCAGCACAATAATTATTCAATACTTGATTCTTAATAACTTTTGTATATATTAGAATATACAAAGACCGAATTGTATAAACCTGAAATTTGAATACTCACAATAGTGTGATCAGTGTCAAACCTATAGGTTTTATCAATATTTATTGTAAAACATACAATAAATTATAATATATGTAGATTATTATTTGGAACAGTACAATATTTTGTATATTAAATGTGTATTACATAGTACAATAAATCTTGTATGATATAACGGTATAAGCTTACCAACGGGAAAAATAGAATCGCGCAAGTGGTAACGCTCACAGACCTCTTTAGATATTTGGTAGTAATGTGTAAGTTTTGTTTGTGATTTTAACTACATTGAACAATTTAATTGAGTTTATAATAAAATCAATATTTTGTTATACATGATAATATGCATAAAATATTAATTTTTATTTATACATTGTAAACGATTAACGAAGTTTCTAAAAATAAATAGTATATCAAGTACACAAAATGACTCAATTAATTATACATGAAATAAAAACGGAATAGTTCACAATAAAACTATATAAAATAATGTAAAATATGTATATAATTTAAACACATTTTTAAAAACAAAGTTGATGATATAATAATTATTATGATATCAGATGGCTAAAAAGACTTATTATTTATTGAAACTATCATATATACACTGTAATATATTAAACCGATCACAAGTTTATATTTTTTGATAATCTATAATAGACTTTAATACAATAAATCAAATACTGTTAAACTTCTTCATACACTTTTATTACTATAATTAATGTTTGAATATTACATGAAATATTTGAAATACAGGAAATATGTTATAATTATAATAAAGTTTTTTTTTTTTGTATTATGTATAATTGTCATAACGTACCTTTACAGTTTTATAATATTAAGGAAATAGTCATTAAATACTCATTTGTAATAGTTTTCTTTGATATTATGCATTTAAAATGGTATTTAAAAATATTTTTATTGACAAAAAACATATTAATTCAGTTTTAAACATTTATAAACATCAAGTTTTGCTATAATACTATAAATAGTTGAAAACAAGATTCAATATAGTAATAATATGTTAACCATGGTACTCATTCCATTAATATCACTGATTGTACTTACTCGTAGGACTAGAACTTTTAAATTATATTATTAATAATTGATGAATAACCATCAAAATAATATTTTTATTAGAAATAAATTCTTTTCATATTTTTGTGAAATATTTCATAAGAAATACTTCTTACTTTAAACACCAAATATAATTATTTTAATATTTTTTTTAAAATTTTTGAAATTAACATTAAGATACTATTCGATTCATAGATAAAATATCAAAATTATATATTAATGTTACATGTAATTTATCAAATGATTTAAATGAAGTGGAAATTAACGTAATATTTAGATAAATAATTATGAAAACGTATATGTCCATATAGAATGTACAGTATAATATTATTTTTTAAACTAAACCATTTTTCTGAAGAAACAATAAAATAACGAATTTGTCTGTCAGTCACCATAATATATGTTGGAATCATAGTTATCACATGCGCAATGTACACACAATATGGCACTTATATTGGAGATGTACAGTTCATCAAGTGTGAGATGGCGTTTAAAAATTTTAATTTGTTTTAAACTATTTATGAGTCACGCTGTGAATGCGTACGTCATCAAATCGACTCTATACCTTTACATTAACGTAGCTATTGTTAATTTATCATAAATCGTCTGAGTTTAACAGGGCATTTGCCATGAATTTTCGTATACTGCACAAATAAAAACATTTATGAGCAAACGTTTTTTATTTTTCTTATACATTTTTTTTTTGTGCAATGCATTTCTTTTTTATTTATTTTTTTTTTTAAATTTACGAACAGCTAAAGTGGACTTTCAAGTTTTTTCAACATAATACAAAAATCGTATATTCACAAGCATAAATAATATTGTTTTCATATGCGTTCTATTTCTACAAGAAATATATATACCGGTGTGAAAGCATAAACGCATATTTTACATCAATAAAACATCAATCGTTTACGTTGTTGTACAATATTGCACCAATGTATTTATATAAAATAACGAGTATACGAGATTCGTGTTTTTATACGGCTAAATATAAAAATAACAAAACTCAGTAATATATAGTCATATAATATGGTTGGATTCTAAATCTGAATTAATATTCTATCGATTTGATACTATTGTCTAATGTATATTTAAGATTCTGAACGGAGTGATCTATTTGTTTTACAATGATGTGTGTTTTTATTTTTATTTTTTTTGTGTCTGACGACACCTTTTTTGGCAGTAAAAATGCTTCGATTTGCATATGTAGCAACTTTTCTGAAAGGAAAGTGAATCTAGATGGTACTTTGGGGGGTCAAAAGTTCAATTTTCAATATTTTTAAATGCGACGGGAAAAACCTTAAAAAAATAAGGGAAAAACGGGAGTTTTTACACAAAACCAGTTGTCGACAAAATCAAATTATTTATTTTGCTATAACTCAAAAACTAATCGATGTAAATACTTGAAATTTTCACAAAATGTTTGGATTAGCGTTCTCTATACACCGTTAAAATTTCAAAGTAATTTTATTGAGCTATTTAAAGATAATTGAAATTTTCAATTTTTTTAATTTTTTTTTATTAAAATAACGATAAAATTTTTTTGGCTGCCCAGGAAATCTTGAAAATTTAATACAAGGTTTCTTATAAGTTGTTCCTTAACTGATAAAAAAAAATCTAAAATCGAAAATCACAATTTTTTTTTATAAGTGCTCAAAGTTCCAATTTATACGAAATATGTAAAAATTGCGAACATTTGCAAGTTATTTTGTAGATAAAAATTCATACAATTTTTTCTGTTCATACTTAAGGTTCAAAATGTTAACACTAGGTTATCTATAAGCTACTCTTCAAAAATCTTTAAAAAAATTTCTACCGGTATTAGAGGAAAAAATTGTAAGACTGTTTGAAATTTAAATATTTATGAAATTGCATAAAATAGCGATTTATTCTCAAACGATTTTAAATATTTGTTATAATTCAAAAAGTATAAGTCGCAGATTTTTGAAATTTCTACCAGCTGTTAAGATTGGCATTTCCTTCATGTCACATTTTTTTCAAAATATTATATTGATTTTTAAGCCACTTATAGGCATTTAAAATATTCGATTTTTATGTAATACAATATTTCACAGAAGTGAAATAAGTCGCAGATTTTTGATTTATAATCGGTAATAAATTTGGCTCGTACAAAATACTTGAAAATTTAATAGAAGATTCCACAGAAGTAGTTCTTAATGTCATTCAAAAATTATTAATATTCATAGGCACAATTTTTTTTTTATAAGCGTTTGAACAGCGAATATTAACATAAAATTACATGTAAAATATAGTATAATGTATAATATTCTAGACTGACAAACTATGTCGCTGTATGCAACTGCCAATTCATCCTAATTGAAAAATATATTTATCGTTTCAAAATAAAATATACTTTTTACAATATTAATAAATAAAAATGTATTATATCCTAGACAAACATTTTAACTCCGTTTAGAATCGTTATTCGTATACAATGATATCTATCATTGCATTCAAATTTAACAAATCCATTGTAATAATGACCTATCCTATAAACGAGTTGCACTCCACCCCCAACTGTACAGAAGAGCGAGGCCCATCCGGTTCTTTTTTTAATCTTGTGAGTGAATAATCATGTTTTTAAAATTAATTTATTACTATTGTAGTGATATTGTACAAATTTCAGCTTACCATATTAAATATTTATAATTTTACAATATTTTTTTTTCAATATTCTGTCATTTAATCAATATTATCCATATATATTGATTTTGAAACTAAAAGTTGGTCATATATGGTTGACGTTTTGACAAAACACATGTCTAAACTATCATTTAAATAACTTGTCAAACAGCGAAACAAATATATATCTAAAACAATATTATTACACGTGGTTTATTGGTAAATTTTCTTTTGGAAAATATGTTTTATACTGCTAACTGTTAACAGAAATTTCTTATTCAAACACATTCAAAATACATTTTTTCATATCTAGAAAAAAGCCTCAAAAAGAAGAGTAATTTCAGGTTTATAAATATTATATTATACTCGGATTATATAATTTATAGTAAATTTCATCTTTATTACATTTAAATAGCGATTTCGTACACACAAAATATTATTATACCATCTAAATAATTTGTAATGAGTTTTTACCTTCAATATTTGTATTTTAATGTATATTAAACATTACATTATTTTTCAAAATACGTTGTCTCATAAAATGTATTAAAATGTAAACATGAAAATGGGCAGTATTCAGCAAAAAAAAATAGGTTATATATATTTTCAAAGACTGTGTCATCGTTAAATTAGCCATGTTTGTGTTTTTATTTTTATTTTTATTTCGAAACCGCACAACAATCTTCTTTGAAACGCCTGTGATCCATCTGTTGCGTACACATGTATGCGAGTTTCTTGATTGACAAAGTTTTCTAGATAATTAACGATCCCATTTGTAAACGATTTTATTTAGCATTCCATCAACTAATCACGTGTGAAAACAAACTCTGTTGGTTTCGGAAATATTTAATAAGTTAACATGATATGTTAATACAAAATTCTCCGTTCAGTTGAATTTTGTATGTCAAAACTGACGAGACCAGATAATACTTGATGGTATCAATATTTCTTAAAATCAAAACTGCAGCGCAGTTTGAATAACATTATTATATTATATAATTATTAGTACATCGTGCTGCAAATTTCAGCCAAGAAATCGATCAACAAACCACTATAACACGTCATATTTGATTACGTGATATTGTGTGAGAAATGTATAAAAGTATCGTACGTTATTAAATCGTTTGGTTGCAAGCATGTAAAGAAGTGATACGTTACACTTAAAATAGTGCAAGGTACGTGTGCAATATATATTTTTTCAACTGTCCATATTATAATTTCGAAATAATTACAAAATATACGACTGCATACCATATTTTATTTGTTCCCGTAATATAATAGATTTAATAAAAATATTTTATAAAACATTTCTATTTCTAATTAAATGTGTATTAGTATGAGTAAATTATTAAACATAAAATATTTAATAAAATTCTTGCCATGAGTATTATTATGCAATATACTGTTCAAAATAATATTCGATAAATTATTATCGTGTATAAAAAAGTGTAATAAAAATTAATATTTCAGGAAAAAAGTTATTTGTTAATTTGTATACATTATTAACATTGGTACTTTTAGTATTTGTAATTATTTTAAATAAATTATTTACACATTTTAAAGGCTTTGTTATTATTTTAAGAATATTACTAATAATTATATTTTTTAAATAATATAATTTGTTAATATTTCACGACAAGTAAAATACGGTGGTTATTAAAAAAAAAAAAAAAACCACAAATATTGTTTGAATATAAAATAATAATATAAATTATATTCGAACAGTATTATTTCGTATAGCATATATTATAGACATCCATGTAGCAGAATTGCCTACATGACGTGCCGTGATACTCAAAAATCAATATCACAGTCCGGCGCCGCAAGTTTATCGTTTTACACGAGTTTACTCCGTAAACCGAATCACATAATGTTGAAATCGGAATTATTTAAATATATATATGTATAAACTTTATTATAATAATAGTATTGAGAAAACGATGGTTTATTCTATATTAATTTAAATTAAAGTATGATTGTATTGAATTGTTGATCAATATGAATACTCGTATGTATTCATTAATTCGTTTAATAATCGAGTTAAAGAACATTATAGCATCTTTTTGCGGTGATCGTGTATATAAGTTATCAAAAATCGCTGGCTGATAATGGTAATTTTCAATCAATCTGATTTTAAAAAAAAACCACTGGTATAGTATATTTATAATGGAAACATTTATTATAAATAAATGCGCATAAGAATACCTGAAATGATAAAATTACGTGATAAAAAAAAGACATAAATATTGAATTGATACCAACATTTGCATCACGTAGTTTATTATAGTTTTAGTATTCATTTTTTTTTTTTCCCAGAAATGCCTGAACACTGTTGACTTAACGTCGCTAGGTGTTGGATCTTGTTTGGGAACAGGCATGTACGTGGTCACCGGACTGGTTGCTAGAAGATTTGCAGGTCCAGCGGTTATCATCTCGTTCATTATTGCCGCCATAGCATCATTGTTTTCGGGTGAGTAAATTAAGATCAATTAAGCTCTCAAAACGTTGTTTAATGTTATATAATGATAAAATAATATAATTGTTAGACACGTTGCAGGCCATGACAGTTAGCGGCACGGACGCACGTGTAGGAAAACAGATAGTAATATTCATCTGTGACTAATTTTTTATGGTATAGTTTTTTTGTCTTATATACATCGCGTTGTCTTGTCACCATCATTTTATTGTGTGCCATGTTATTTTTGATTTTGTGCGTTTTTCTCTGGTCGGTGGTTCGAGAATGTGCGGACAAAATGTCGGCATTTTTTTTAAAGGCTCAATGTGTCAGTGAACTTCATCACTGCTGCTGTTAATGTGATTAGCTGCCAGGTCGGAAAGAGTAGTAAATCAATGATTTTAATATTGTAATCATTTAATTTTAGTTGTCATTTGAATGTTTCATAAATTCAGTTATAAGTGATATTTCCATATTGTAATTATTATATTCTAAATAAATGTGTATTAATAAGATCCGGTAAAACTTATTCAGGCTACATTAAGTCTTTCTTTTTATTTTGGTTCTATCTTTCTCCGAGAGCCTTTTATTGTATTACCGACGATCTATATATCAAATGCGAATGTAGTCGTCCAACAATAATAATATAATTATTTCATAAATAATTATACAACCATTGTTAATCTTGTATGTTTTTGATAAATCGAAATAGAGTTTTTTCTTAAACATTTATACATTGATAATATTCTTGGATTCATAATTGTCGATCCATTAATCTGTTACACAAGAACAAATTTTCCAAGTAGGAGGTTCACGTAATAGTAGTTATTTTATGCACATTTTGTTAAAATGCATAATGACGTACGTTTTTTACCCATCGATTCTACTAATATAAAATAATGTTTGACACATTATTGAGTTAATAACTTTTGTGTGTTAATTATGCACTCAAAATAATTCAATTTATCTTATGAATTAAGGAAAAATAACAGTTTCGTTCTAAAAATTGACCACGATAGAAAATGTACGGTTCCGCGTAGATATAGTCTTAGAATAATTCACATAGTATATTTACTTAAATGAATCGTACGAACACAAATAGTAAAGGGAAAGTACTCGTAACGTTTTACATATCATTAAAGAGAAATCTCGATTGTGAGGGTGTACGACAAAATAATTATAAGACGCTACAATGCAACACAAGCGATTGTTAATTTTTGAAAAGTGAACACAAGAGATTGTTATCATCCATTGATCTATAATCTATTTTCATTGCGCGGATCTTTGTAGTACAAGCAGCTTAAAATGGAGTACATGAAAGTGGTATTGTCGAATGTCGTTGGACATAATACACTTATAAATAATTCATATACTGTTTTTAATTAAATTTTTACAATAATGTTTCAAATTATTAATCTTTAATGTGACCATCTGCGAAGTCCACATAAATGTTTTATATGTTCAATACACATTTATTTGATTTTTTCTCTTAAAATCGTTAATTTTATACTAATATTTTATACTTTATTATTTTATCTCTATATTATATGATAAATTATTTTGTAGAGTAGGGATTTTCAAATTTTTATGAACACTGTACTCTTTTTATCAATAATTTTTTTGGGTACTGCTTCTTAGTTAATTAACTAACATATATACACATACAAAAATTAAAGACTTGCTACATTTTTGTTTCTTTAAAATTAAGACATAAAGTTATAAATATCATTAAGTCATTAAACTTATACATAAACAATTTAAAAAAACATAAAGCGATTTCTTTTAAAAATATAAGTGAGAATAGTGAGCTTCTATCTTTTGGCACAGTTGATCAGGATTGAGTTCTAATTTAGTTAAATACAATCTTAAAATATCTTCAACATATAATTTTTTTTCTATTTTTACTTTTAACATGAGTTAAACTTGAAAAACATTTTTCACATGAATAAGTGGTGGAAAACCCAGCAAGAAATTTGACAACAGTGCTAGACGGATACTTTGTTCCTTTCCAAAACAAATTCAGAAATCTAAAAATGAAGTACCAGAAATTAAATATTTGTTTATCATCGTGTGATCACACGATACTTCAATAAGCTACTTATTTTCATAAATAGTCAGGTTAAAATCCGTAGCATAAACATCAAAGGGATCATATATCCAGTCATACTGTTTCTCAAATGGTGGAAAATATACTCTTATACGGATTTTCAGTGCATTCAAGTCTTAGAGTTTTTTCCTCTGTTTAATTTTAAAGATTTGTTGTCCAGACTCGTAATCCTTAAAAAATATTGAGTACCCAAAAGGGGTACGCGTACCACAGCTTGAGAATCCCTGTTGTAGAGTATAAATACAATTTATCATTTGATTGAAATTTTCATAATTTTCTTAGTATGTCTAAAATGTAAGATTCTTATCAATAAATAATAAAAAAAAAATACTAAATAATGACTATATTTTATTAACTATTTATTTACTTGACCTATTTTTGTATATTTTATACAAAATAAAATATATAAATATTTGCATAAATAAATTTTATGCATTATTTATTTTTTATTCAATCGCATATAAGAACCAATTATAAAAAAGAACCGGATGGGCCTCGCTCTGCTGTACACTTGGGGGTGAAGTGCGACTCTTCATAGGATAGGTCATTATAATGGATTTGTTAAATTTGAATTCAATGATAGGTATCATTGTATACGAAAAACGATTCTGAACGGAGATGATATGTTTGTCTAGAATATAATACAATTTTATTTATAAATATTGTAATAAGTATATTTTATTTTGAAACGAAAAATTTAGAAAAATCAAAAATTTAAATTGTCTATAAATAAGTCAAAATATGTCAAAATACTTTGAAATCTTAACCATGTATAGAAAACGTCAATATAAAGATTTGGTGAAAATTTCAAGTGGTGGCGGTTTTTCATTTTTGAGTAGAGCATTTTAAAAAAACCGATATCATTTGTCAGTCTAGAATATTATACATTATATTATATTTTACATGTAATTTATGTCAATATTTGCTGTTATAAAAAAAAATTATGCCTATGGATTTTAATAATTTTTGAATAACATTAAGAACTACTTCTGTGAAATCTTCTATTAAATTTTCAAGTATTTTGTAGGAGCCAAATTTTTTTTATCACCGATTATAAAAATAAAATGTAAAAATATCGAATATCTTAAATGCCTATAAGTGGCTTAAAAATCAATATTATATTTTGAAAAAAATATGACATAAAGCAAATACCAATCTTAACAGCTTGTAGAAATTTAAAAAATCTGCGACTTATACTTTTTGAATTAAACACAAATATTTAAAATCGTTTGAGAATAGATAACTTAGTGTGAAAATTTTGAATCTTAAGTATGAACAGAAAAAATTTTATGAATTTGTATCTACAAAATAACTTGCAAATTTTCGCAATTTTTACATATTTCGTATAAATTGGAACTTTGAGCACTTATAAAAAAAAATTGTGACTTACGATTTTAGATTTTTTTTTATCAGTTAAGGAACAACTTATAAGAAACCTTGTATTAAATTTTCAAGATTTTCTGGGCAGCCAAAAAAATTTTATCGTTATTTTTAAAAAAAAATACTTAAACAAATTGAAAATTTCAATTGTCTATAAATAGCTCAATAAAAGTCAAAATACTTTGAAAATTTAATGGTATATAGAGAACGCTAATCTTAACATTGGGTGCAAATTTCAAGTATTTACATCGATTTGTTTTTGAGTTATAGCAAAATAAAAAATTTGATTATGTCGAAAACTGGTTTTGCGTAAAAACTCCCGTTTTTCCCTTATTTTTTTAGGGTTTTTGCCGTCGCATTTAAAAAATATTGAAAATTTTCTACTTTTGATCCCCCAAAGTACCAACTAGATTCACTTTCCTTTCAGAAAAGTTGCTACATAAAAAAATCGAAACATTTTTACTGCCCCAAATCGTGTCGACAGACACAAAAAAATAAAAAAAAAACTCACATCATTGTAAAATCAATACATTCTTCATTTCGTTCAGAATCTAAAAAATAAAAAAAAAAACACACATCATTGTAAAACTAATAGATTCCATTACTCCGTTCAGAATCTAAAAGTAATCGTCAAACATATGTGTTTTCGATAAACAATCTATGAAAAACTTAGTGTGACCACAATGTTCAAAAACAGTTTATCAACTGTCTAAAAAAGGTTCACAGATGCAGTCGTCAATGATTTACTTATTATAATAACATTTTTGACTATCAATATAAATAACAATTTTATTTTTTATTCATGATTTTTTCATGTCTTTAAATAATCGATATAAATATTGAAAATGAGTTATATAGATTAGTGTTACCTACCAACTTATACTATCGATTATTGAAAAGATTAAGTAAATTTGAATATTACATATATATATATATATATATACAAGGATCTCCAGTTAATCCTGTCGATTTTACAAAATTCTATTACCATCACCATATTAAAAACCATTTGGTATTAAGATGTCTTATAAACGTTTTCAACAAGTTTGGAAAAATGTGACTTATACAGTTTAGACAAAGAATGTTCAATTGTACAACGATCGCATTAAAACCAAACTTTTCAAATAATGATTTCTGTAAATTGAATAATATTATTTTAGTGTATAAGTTGTTTTCCAATATAATTTAATATATTTATTTTTTTTTAAATTCTTTTAGGAGCCTGTTACGCAGAATTTGGCGTTCGAGTGCCGAATACTTCCGGTTCCGCATATATGTACAGCTACGTCACAGTAGGTGAATTTATAGCATTCTTGATTGGATGGAACATGGTGTTGGAATACCTCATAGGAACATCGGCATGTGCATGTGCGTTGAGTGCAAGTTTGGATTCACTCACCAACGGTGCCATAAGCGCATCCGTCCAAAGCTCTGTAGGATTCCTAGGTGAGCATAATTTTATCAGCGTTATGCGTAAACAAGTATTCCGAAAGTGTGATGTTATTTATTTTTTATATGAAATCTAAAAATACCCAGATAGAAGTATACCGGAATTAACAAAATGCCTATAATTATTTCTTGTACGCTTACGTTTTAGAAAAGGCCGGTTTTGTTGTTATTTATTCTCTTTGTATATATTTATCTAAATAACGTATTCAAACTGTACAACATAATTGTCTAGAATTTACAATTTTAGTACAAATACACCTGTAAAATTTTATCTAAATTATCATAAGTAAATATAGCGAAATAATTTTCTAGACAAAGGTCTAATATTTACTCATATAGTACCTATACTAATTCAAACTGAAACATAACATTTGTACCATTATGCGTACTTTTAATAGTCGGATCGCGGAGATTATGAAAAAATAATAAAATGAAAAAATTGAAAGAAAATCTAAAATAAAGCAATAACGCTTTTAAAACATTCAATGAAAGCTTAAAAAGATCATTAAAAATGTGTTTTTAAAAAAAGTATTATTTTTATAAAAAATAAAATATCTTCAATATTTTACGAAATTTCAAAGACAAGCAATATAATCAATATTTTTAGGCATTTTGAATGTGTAAATCAGTGAAATAAATGAATCACAGGGTGCTAAAATAAAAACCAAACTGTAAGTCTAAGTAGATAATATTTTCAACTTATTTTTACAATATATTGATAGGAAATGACTGAATAAATACTATTTTATAACATGAAATATCATTATCTAAGTGTTATCAATAAAATTAAATTTAACATAACAATATAAAATCAATTAAGCTATATTCTTGGTATACATTCTTCTTCTTCTTCTTCTTCTTTTGCTTCGCTTTCCTCCCAACTATTTGGGGTCGGCCACCCTTGTCCTACACTTCCACTTTACTCGGTCAATCACATCTCCTCTGCACACACCGACAGTCCTCATGTCATTCTCCAAAATCTCCAACCATCTCTTTTTTGGTCTTCCTCTTCCTCTTTTCCCTTCAACGTCCATCTTCATAACCACTCTTACTGCATTCGTTTCCTCTCGCCTCATCACATGCCCAAACCATCTCAGCCTTTTTTCTCTCATCTTGTCCACAATTGGCGCTACACCAACACTACCTCTCACGTATTCATTCCTTATTCTATCTTCTCTTGTCACTCCACTCAACCATCTAAGCATTCTCATTTCCGCGACACTCATACTTTGTTCTATTCTCCTGTTAACCGCCCAACACTCTGAACCATACAGCATAGTTGGTATCACTACACTTTTATAAAATTTACCTTTCAGCCTAATTGGAATTCTCTTATCGCATAACACGCCCGATGTTTCTCTCCATTTCATCCACCCGCACTTAATCCTATGTTTTACATCAATGTCAAAGCCCCCGTCCTTTTGAACAAAAGATCCTAAATATTTAAAGCTCTCAACTTCAACTAACACATCACCATCTATTGTCAGTTGTTTCCTCATTCCTTCAACTTCTTGGTCTCTTTGTCCAAAATCATACTCAATATACTCAGTTTTATTTCTACTAATTCTCAATCTCTTTTCTTCGAGGGCTAACCTCCACTCATTTAACCTATTATTGACAACTTCTAGATTTTCTCCTATTAGAACAATATCATCCGCAAAAATCATACACCATGGTATCTCACCCTGTATCTCCTTTGAAACCTTATCCATTATCACTGAGAACAGGTAGGGGCTTAGAGCTGACCCCTGGTGCACACCTACCCTTATACTGAAACCTTCTGATACTCCACACCGACTCTTGACACTAGTACTCGACCCTTCATACATATCCTGGATCAAATTAACATACATTTTTGGGACATTTTTTCTCATTAATGCCCACCTTAAAACTTCCCTTGGCACCCTGTCATACGCCTTTTCTAAATCTATAAACACCATGCATAGTTTTTTATTCTTTTCTCTGTACTTCTCTACTAATTGCCTAACACAAAATAATGGCTCCATTGTCGATTTTCCTGGCATAAAACCAAACTGGTTTTCTGATATCGAGGTCTCACTTCTTATCCTCTTCTCTATAATCTTATCCCAGATCTTCATACTATGACTCATGAGCTTTATTCCTCTATAGTTCCCACATTCTTGTATGTCTCCTTTTCCTTTAAATATTGGTACAATAAAACTCTTTCTCCAATTTTCTGGCATTTTTCCCTCTATCAGTACCTTATTGAAAAGATTTTTCCACCACCCAATGCTTACATCTCCTAACATTTTCCACACCTCTACAGGTACTCCATCTGGTCCTACCGCTTTTTTCTTTTTCATCGCCCTCACCGCATCTCTCACTTCCTCCTCGCCCACTAGACCAATCAATCCTTCATTCCATGACATACTCTCTAAAGCTTCTTTTGGATATTCCTCGTTCAGTAATTTCTCAAAATATTCTTTCCATCTTTTTTTCACATCCTCATCGTTTGTTAAAACTCTCTTATCCTCATTTTTTATACACCAGACATCTTGGAAATCCTTGGATCGATTTTCTCTCACCTTCGCCAGTCTATAAATTTCTTTTTCTCCTTCCTGTGTTCCTAGCCGCTCATATAACTCATCATACCTATTAAATTTTGCTTTGCTTACCGCACTTTTCACTATTTTTCATACATTTTTATACTCTATCCAATCTTCCCACATTCTTCTTTTTTGCCATACCTTAAATTGCTTTTTCTTACTCGCTACTACTCTCTGAATCTCCTCATCCCACCACCACATTCTTGGTATACATTATGCAATTTAAAAATAAATATTAACCTTTCAAATACTTTTATTTAGAATATATTTAAAAAATAAATGTTTCAAAATATTAAGTACCAGAAAACCATAAGAAACATTAAAATATTAAGTAAGCAAAATTAATGTTTGTGCATTTAATTATATAAAATATAATTTGAAATATATATCTGTTTAAATCTATGACATCGGTTATGTTTTTCATATATTTTTATTTTTTTTTATGAAACATATAGTGTTTTTATTTTATTTTATTAATTTAAATTAAGCATGCATATGGAATATCAAACTGCTAATTAATACGATAAATATTGCTGATAGTATATTAGATATTGACAGTCATTTCGATTATGTGATGTGGGCACCGATTTACTGTAAATATGAATTTATTTATATACTTATTTCCTTTTTTTTCATTATTTATTTTTTTTTTTATTATTTAATAAATACAGGTTAACACTACTGTTAATGGAAAATCTAAACTTTTTTATTTGAATGCCAAATAAAATAAGTACTTAAAATAATATATACTGACCATGTTAGAGTACACTGTCAGAAATGTACACTATCTAAATAATTTTAGTGTCAGTATTGCTTGCCATGTAAGAGCTACTTTAAGGTATTTTTTATTGTTAATATCCAATTGAAAACAATTATATACAATAAAATATTTTCCAACATTTAATTGCAAGGAGGTAATATTTTTTTTAAAAAAAGCGTTTTGAAATTATAATTGTATTTGATATGGTAGATAATATAGAAATTATTGAAAGTCCAAAGTGCTCGGAAAAAACTGTTGAAAAAATAAAAATATTGATTTTCAATACATACCGTTATTATTTTGCACAGAATCTAAAATTAGGATCGTTAGCATCCATTTATTATCGACAAGGATATTCATATGTATAATTTACATTATGTTTTTAATCTTTTATTGCAATACTTCTGTATTTTTAGTTATAAAATAAGTTCTATATATTTTTAAATATTTCATTAATAAAAAGGCAAAGTTCTATCTTTAGGATTTGTATTTATTGTAAAAATTGAATAAACAGTGACTGATAAATATTTTAAATGTATTTATTTGTAAATATTTGTTGTTTGAATATTAAATCAAGTGTTTGTTAACGCTGAGACACTGATTGACACGGAATTAAATTATATAATTTTGAACACATACGACTATGAAAACATTTTGCATTTTAAATTATATTTTTAGTGTTTATAAAAATTAGTATTTCAAATATTATGTTAAATAACACTAAAAATAACAAATTTTGAACGAAATAGTATGTTTTACGAGTAAATACATTGAAAATAATGATTTAATTAAAAAATAGAATGATTTATATTATCCTAAATATATGTATACAGTTAATAAAATATGATATACCTCAAATTTCATTTATAGAAATATTTTTTCAATTCTAAAACAAGTATGACAAATTATTTGAAATTTATAAAATTTCATAGTTTTTATCTTTAGTATTTAATAAAAGTTATATTTTATAAGATTTGGGTAGATTCAATTTTCTGATCCACACAACATTTATGATAAATAACTATACAGTCATATAGAATAAAAATGTTCTTAAATAATCTATAAGTATACAATTAATTTGTTTCAAACAATGATTAATTTTAATTTGAAATTTATTTGGTTTTTGAAAATGTATTGAATCTAATATTATTTTATAAATTAAATTTTATTTTAACAAATAAAATATAGTCTTTTTAATTAATTTATTAACACTATTTATTACTCCTAGTTTAAACTTTATTGTATGTAGTACCTATTTTATATAGAAAAACTAACATATTTCCAAATCATATGCATAACTTAGACGCCAAGAAAAATAAAAAATTGAATAAAAGTTTGTTAAAATATCCTTTTAATCATCAATATCATTAAAAATATTAATGCTTATAATTTTACTTGGTACTATAAATAAAACTAGTTCTATAATCAGAGTATGCACTAATATTTATGTATTATACTAAATATTTACACTATAAGTTTAAATAAACTTTAAATCTTTAAAAACTCAATTGTAATATTGAAAACAATAAAATAATTGTACATAAATTAACTATAAATAATAGAATATATCCGATGTTATTAAAGCCGACTTAAACTATTCAGATTGAAGCTATTATCAAGAGAATCGAAGGTAACTCTATACACAAGTTACTTGAGAGCCGTGTTGACATATGGATGTGAGACATGGGCTACTACGAAAGGTGATTATGCTAAGTTATGTACAACAGAAAGAAAAGTGCTCAGAAAAATATTTGGTCCAGTTTATAATATAGAAACGAGAACATACGAAAGAAGACATAACAATGACCTACATAATTTATATGGAAGACCAAATATATTATCATATAGCAGAAGCAAGAGGATATAATGGGCTGGACATGTTTGGAGGGCAGAGGGGAAAACTATAAAACGAGTTACAGAAGGAAGAATTGTGGGGAAAAGACCTGTAGGAAGACCCCAAACAAGATGGAAGGATGTAATAATAAAAGATTTAAAAATGATCCATGATAACGCAAAAATGGAAGATGAAAATGTTAAGGCCCGATGGAGTGAAATAATGATGGCAGCGATGGACCTACATGGTCCGCTAAGCTGTTAGAAGAAGAAGAAGAATAGAATATATCAATATACATATGTATAAATAAACACAAATCAAATCAACTAAATTTGATCAAATGACAGTTATCATTATTATTTGAATATATTTCATATATTATACATTGCAGTAAACTATGTTAAATGGAAATAATTGTAATTCACCAGTTACAAATGTTATTGATTAAATACAGAGGTAATTATCGTTTTAAACGGATATTTACGTTATTGGCCAAATATACGGGTAATTATTGTTTTAGACCATATATGTAAGTGAATCTCAAGTGCTATAAATTGAAAAATAATTTAGGTATTTTTTAAATGTCAATATCTATTTCAAAATGTATACGTATGACCATAGTGGCATATATACTAAGGTATAGTGAACTATATTTTTCCATAAGGTATGATATTTTAAAATGTTACCTACACCCATTATTTTATGTAAAGGACCCATATAATAACATTCTAGGTACAACTTATCTGGGTCCCATAAAGTTTAATTGGTGTACTCAATTAGTACTGAAATTAATAAGATTGAAAATGATTTACTACCTAAACATGTTTGTACACTACACATAATAACGATGATATTATCTACTATGAAAAATAATTAATTAACATTCGGCCGTTATGAGTAGTCGTATTTAGGAAACCAATCGGGTGAGCAGCATTCAGTTGTTGCGACTAGTCACGTATGTTTGCACCAGTAATATTTTATTCACAACATTTCCCATATCATACGGTATTAACATTATTCACTATAAAATATAGTAAATGATAGAAAATGATAGTTCCCAAATTTGTAGCTAAATAACGTTAATAACTGATGAATAACGGTACTTTCTGATAAAATATTATTAGAAAATATAAAGTAATATTTGTAAGAAATAGTCAAAGTTATAACATATAAATGTATGTATATATATATATATATATATATATAGAGAGAGAGAGAGAGAGAAAGAACACTTCAAGAAAAATCTTTTCAGGTTACTATATGTACACGAGCGCCGTTAAGAATTGAACTGCACACAATATAGTTATACATGTTATGCAGTTAGAGAAAGATGCTTTTGATGATTTAGGCATGGAGTCATGGATACCATTAGTACCTGCTACGTAACAACCAGTACGGATTACTTCCTATCTTATTTTTATTGAAAAAATTGAATTTTGTTCTTAAAACATACACGTCAAACGGAATAATTTATGTAGTAGGGAACACTAGGGTAACTTATACTTTTACAATAGGAAAGAACATAAAACCTACACATTTTATTTTTATTATAAATAAAGGTAGCTAGTGAATGTTCAAAACGCTGGTGATTTATATTTAAAAGCCTGACGAAATTTTTCTACAGCTTTTTATATCCAAGAAATGATAATAATATTATTAAATATGAGTGAAATATATTGTGACAAATAATTATAACCAAATAATGTGTAGTAGGATAAACGAAAACATTATTTAACGGTATTTAAATAATAAAAATCATTTATGTTTCAATGTTAATGTATTATACCTTTTAGCGGTTAGCTACAATTAAAAAAAAAAATGTTTCTAAAGTTCCATTTATATGCACATTTTATATAATATTTTCCTCGCTAAATTCTATGATGGAAATGTTGATACATTTATTTATGAAGGTATGTAACGTACTTTTATTTTACCATTTCCATGTTTATTTATTTATACACCCATTAAAGTCATAAGCAAAAACCAAATGTTGTATTTTTATTGAATATGTGAAAAGTTATTTTAGCGTACAGAATAATTCTTGTTTATTTTAATATTCTCTTTAAGCTTTTTTTTAATTTATAGAAAAAGTTTTGATTAAACTATAATAGATCAATACATTTTTAAATGTTTTTTTTTTTTTTTTTTTTTTTTTTTTTATTACTAATATTCTGGAAAAATAATAAATAAAAAAAAAACTTTTTGAACTGTTTAGTTAGAAATTTATAATTTCTTGATAAATATTAGGTTGCATGAGCTATTAAAATTCTTTGGAAACATAAGCGTTACCAAGTATTGATATTAATGATTGTTGAATAATTTAGCGAGCAATTATCTTTCACATTAGGCATTGAAATATCCTTACTGAATATTTCGTGTATGTCTGTCAGAATAAAAAGAAAATATTGATTCCATTCTTGTTATTGTTAATAGTATAGTATTTATAACACTGGAAAAAATTAAAACTCCGTTAATGTTTTCTCATTCTCTCATTTTTAATTTAAATGCATATGGATATAATTTAAAATCAAATGTTTATATTTATTATAAAATTCAATGTTTTTCTGTGCTTATAAAAAATACACTAAATAAGTAATAATTTATTATATCAAATTAATTTATTAAGATAAGTATTAATAAATATGAAATTTCACAAATCTACTGCAATGTATTATACAAAAATTACCTGTCTTTATTAAGGTAATCATGAAATTTGTTTATTCCTACAAAATATATGGACATTACAATATCTTATATTGATACATAACAAAATGTTATAATTTATTATTATTACTAATTAGAAATAGCTAGTAAATTGGTGGTATGTTTTCAAATATCGATTTTTATGAAAGTTTTAATCGTTAGAAATTTATTATTTAATTACATGCTTTAGTTATTTATTAAAAATACAAGTTCTAAATGAAACAATGAATTTAATACAGGACATAAAATATTATTTTATAGTTTTTGAACTTGCTGATATCGGCTTTACATTAATCACGATTAGTATTTTAGGAAGCAGTATGATATAATTCGTCATGAACCCTGTTTATATAATTTTATAAATACACATTTTTTTTTTATAGGCTAAATAACCGTGTCATTAATATTTTTATTATTTTAGATTCTGAATGGAGTGAAGAATGTATTGATTTTACAATGATGTGTGTTTTTTTTTTATTTTTTTTTTTTTTTGTGTCTGTCGACACGATTTGGGGCAGTAAAAATGCTTCGATTGCCTTATAAAGCAACTTTTCTGAAATAAAAGTGAATCTAGTTGGTATTTTGGGGAGTCAAAAGTAAAAAATTTTCAATATTTTTTAAATGCAACGGGAAAAACCCTAAATAATTTTGGGAAAAACGGGAGTTTTTACGCAAAACCAGTTTTCGACATAATCAAATTTTTTATTTTGCTATAACTCAAAAACTAATAGATGTAAATACTTGAAATTTGCACCAAATGTTTAGATTAGCGTTCTCTATATACCATTAAATTTTCAAAGTATTTTGACTTTTATTGAGCTATTTATAGACAATTGAAATTTTCAATTTGTTTAAGTATTTTTATTTAAAATAACGATAAAATTTTTTTGGCTGCCCAGAAAATCTTGAAAATTTAATACAAGGTTTCTTATAAGTTGTTCCTTAACTGATAAAAAAAAATCTAAAATCGTAAGTCACAATTTTTTTTTATAAGTGCTCAAAGTTCCAATTTATACGAAATATGTAAAAATTGCGAAAATTTGCAAGTTATTTTGTAGATACAAATTCATAAAATTTTTTCTGTTCATACTTAAGGTTCAAAATTTTAACTCTTGCTTATCTATAAGCTACTCTTCAAAAATCTTTAAAAAAATTTCTACCGGAATTAGAGGAAAAAATTTTATGAATGTTTGAAATTTAAATATTTACGAAATTGCATAAAATAGCGATTTATTCTCAAACGATTTTAAATATTTGTGTTTAATTCAAAAAGTATAAGTCGCAGATTTTTGAAATTTCTACCAGCTGTTATGATTGGTATTTACTTTATGTCATATTTTTTCAAAATATTATATTGATTTTTAAGCCACTTATAGGCATTTAAAATATTCGATTTTTTTACATTTTTTTTTATAATCGGTGATAAAAAAAATTTGGCTAGTACAAAATACTTGAAAATTTAATAGAAGATTCCACAGAAGTAGTTCTTAAAGTCATTCAAAAATTATTAAAATCCATATGCACAATTTTTTTTTTATAAGCGTTTGAACAGCGAATATTGACATAAAATTACATGTAAAATATAATATAATGTATTATTATATTATTCTAGACTGACAAAGATATCGGTTTTTTTAAAATGCTCTAACTCAAAAACGAAAAATTGCAACAACTTGAAATTTTCACCAAATCTTTATATTGACGTTTTCTATACAGGGTTAAGTTTTCAAAGTATTTTGACATATTTTGACTTATTTATAGACAATTTTTCTAAATTTTTCATTTCAAAACAAAATATACTTATTACAATATTTATAAATAACAATGTATTATATTCTAGACGAACATATCATCTCCGTTCAGAATCGTTTTTCGTATACAATGATACCTATCATTGAATTCAAATTTAACAAATCCATTTTAATGACCTATCCTATGAAGAGTCGCACTCCACCCCCAAGTGTACAGCAGAGTGAGGCCCATCCGGTTTTTTTTTTTTTTTTGTAAATTTTTTCTATTTCAAATATATTTTTCAAAAATATAAATTAAGTTAGCGAAAAAATTATCGAGAAATTTATTAAAAAATATAATAATATAAATTATATATAATACATCAATATTATACATTTGCTCTAAGTTAATATTTTAATCGAGTATTAATTATGTTTAAAATATTTAAAACAATAAAAAATGAATAATAATAATAACACCGTGAACTTATAATTGAAATATATTTATTCAAAAAAAAAAAAAAAAAAAAACGAAATTAGAATTTTAATATTCAAGTAGGTATTTTTTGTTTTTGTAATATCAATGAAGAGTATTTAATCCCTCGAATGATTTGCTTACTATTTATCCAAATGTTTGTTTTTCTCACAGGAATAAGACTTAATCAGAATCATATTTATACTAAGTGTATGCACGTCTATGAAGGTTTAAAATGTCCACGGTTCATATGACACTGAATTTAAACACAAAATTTTATGTTGCATATTTTGCATATTTCGAGGGTTGTTGCATATTTATTCATAAATGCATATAACATGCATATTTAATGGGTTTTTAATAAATTAACTATTTTAAGTTACAATAAATTTTGTAATTGTCTTTTGAAATCGGATATCGGTGCACGAATAGATGTAATAGGTATTAACATCAAAAAATCACATATACTCGTGTCCTGGTATGCTATCATTTTATAATCAAATCATGTATTCGGATATCGCTATATTTAAAAATCTTATTCATAATTAAATTCCAATATACTGGCCTTCGGAATTTCCCGGCCGCCGTATCAACCGTATCAACCCTGCTCGGTGGCAATAATTAATACGCAGTCATCGTTCGTATGGTGTTTAGTTTTTTAAAAGTTTGAAAAATGTTATTTTAAGAGATTTGTATTTTTTTTTAAAGTTATTAGTTTTTTCAGAGATTTTGACAAATAATTTCAAATGATCTACAATATTTATAAAGGATTTTAGTTTTTTTTTTATGTAGATTCTTTTTTTAAAGTTTTAGATTGATTTAAATGATTTGCAATATATAACAGTGGATATTATCATTTTTTTGTTTCTGATAAAATATTTAGAATTGTCTTTGGTGTAAAAGTGTAATTAAAAAAAAAAAAAACACATTTTATATAGTATAACATAATGCATATATTTGCATATTTAGCCACTTTTTGTTTGCATATTTGCATCATATTTGACACTTTATAAATGCGTATAAATCCGAGCTCTAGTAATAAGCAAAAAAAAACTGTTCCAATATAATTTATATTTTACTACTCGTTTTATGTTGTGTCCTTTTTTTTAACAGTTCAAGATTCGATTTTGTATGGTCTTATACTTATTATCAGCAACCGCCATGTTATAACATATATATTGTACAAAAGGTACAACTTTATTTTGTTTGAGCACTTCCTTTTACAAAACGTTAATTGTTGATTTTTTTCAACAAATTTAATGTAAAGAGGCATTCGCTATCAATAATACGAATATTTTGAAATATAAATAGCTTTGAACATAAAGTTATTTTTTAGATTCTGAACGGAGTGAAGAATGTATTGATTTTACAATGATGTGTGTTTTTTTTTTTTTTTTTTTTTTTTTTTTGTGTCTGTCGACACGTTTTGGGGCAGTAAAAATGCTTCGATTGCCTTATGTAGCAACTTTTCTGAAAGGAAAGTGAATCTATTTGGTACTTTGGGGGGTCAAAAGTTAAAAATTTCCAATATTTTTTAAATGCGACGGGAAAAACCATAAAAAAATTTGGGAAAAACGGGAGTTTTTACGCAAAACCAGTTTTTGACATAATCAAATTTTTTATTTTGCTATAACTCAAAAACTAATCGATGTAAATACTTGAAATTTTCACCAAATGTTTAGATAAGCGTTCTCTATACACCATTAAATTTTCAAAGTATTTTGACTTTTATTAAGCTATTTATAGACAATTGAAATTTTCAATATTTTTAAGTATTTTTTTTTTAAATAACGATAAAATTTTTTTGGCTGCCTAGAAAATCTTGAAAATTTAATACAAGGTTTCTTATAAGTTGTTCCTTAACTGATAAAAAAAAATCTAAAATCGTAAGTCACAATTTTTTTTTATAAGTGCTCAAAGTTACAATTTATACGAAATATGTAAAAATCACGATAATTTGCAAGTTTTTTTGTAGTTAAAAATTCATAAAATTTTTTCTGTTCATACTTAAGGTTCAAAATTTTAACACGAGGTTATGTATAAGCTACTCTTCAAAAATCTTTAAAAAAATTTCTACCGGAATTAGAGGAAAAAATTTTATGACTGTTTGAAATTTAAATATTTACGAAATTGCATAAAATAGCGATTTATTCTCAAACGATTTTAAATATTTTTTATAATTCAAAAAGTATAAGTCGCAGATTTTTGAAATTTCTACCAGCTGTTAAGATTGGTATTTCCTTTATGTCATATTTTTTTCAAAATATTATATTGATTTTTAAGCCACTTATAGGCATTTAAAATATTCGATTTTTTTACATTTTTTTTTTTATAATCGGTGATAAAAAAAATTTGGCTCGTACAAAATACTTGAAAATTTAATAGAAGATTCCACAGAAGTTGTTCTTAATGTCATTCAAAAATTATTAAAATCCATAGGCACAATTTTTTTTTATAAGCGTTTGAACAGCGAATATTGACAAAAAATTACATGTAAAATATAATATAATGTAGAATGTTCTAGACTGACAAATGATATCGGTTTTTTTAAAATGCCCTAACTCAAAAACGAAAAACCGCATCAACTTGAAATTATCATTAAATCTTTATATTGACGTTTTCTATACATGGTTAAAATTTCAAAGTATTTTGACATATTTTGACTTATTTATAGACAATTTAAATTTTCGGTTTTTCTAAATTTTTCGTTTAAAAATAAAATATACTTATATAATATTTATAAATAACATTGTATTATATTCTAGACTAACATATGAACTCCGTTCAGAATCGTTATTCGTATACAATGATATCTATCATTGCATTCAAATTTAACAAATCCATTATAATAATGACCTATCCTATAAGCGAGGTGCACTCCACCCCTAACTGTACAGCAGAGCGAGGCCCATCCGGTTCTTTTTTTTTATTTATGGTTGATACAAAAATGCAACCAACTTTCTTTGGAATATTGAATCGATATAATTAATTATTTCTTATGCACAGGCTGATTTTAATATTTTATACTCTAACAGAATCATAGTTAATGTATATTACAGATATATAAACTTGCACTAAATTGTATTGTTTTAAATAAATTCTTGGAAATAACATATATTAATTAAAAAATGATAAAATTATTTGAATTCAAATTTATGTTCATGATTTCGATTTGGCAAACATTTTATCAGTTTTTTAAATTAATGATTTTACCGGGAGTTGTAATATTAACGTTTACACTTAAAAGCAAATTTTTTTAAAATAGTTTTTAATTTTATTTTTTGTATAATTGCATTAGAAATTTTATTGAAAACAAATATGGATTGGGTTTAAAATAAATGTATCTCATCTCTTCGAATCTCATGATGATTGAATTTTGTCTCATCTTTTTTTAATTTCTTGGTTGAAATTTGTTTGTCGTTATGATTATGATATAATTATGTATACATTTTTATTATATGCACGTAATTAAGAGCTTAAAGGTCTTAGTCATATGGTTTTATTACAGGCCCGGCTCAAGTGTGTTTTAAAAAAAAATAGGCAACATGTAAATATCACATAATATAATTTTTTTTATATATAAAAAATGCCACACTATGCATGAGCATATGTCACCTACCCCTTAAACTGGACTTGTTTTATTTTATACTTATGTTTATATGTTCAGTCATTATGAGTTTGAGTTCAAATGTATTTATTATGTTTTATGATTTATTATAAATCAATTGTATGATTGTTATTCTAAATGTATTGAGAGTAGAATAACTATAATTAGCAACAAATTAACTGTAAATATATAAATAAATTAATGCTCAGCCTAAAGTATTATTATACTTATAAATTAAGTCCAATTTCAAATTACAATTTTATTGTTAGGTATACACAAATACAATAAATTCACAATTTTTTTTTTTTTTTAAATATATTTATACTTATATAAACTATTTGTTTATTTATTTATGTATTAACTTACGATAATGAACTGTTTATTACATTTTAATTTTAATTTAATTTTTATTATTTTATGATTAATTATTTATAGTTCTCTTGTTTTGATGTAGGCAATACCAGATTATTTATAAACTCGGGTACCTGGGTACCAGTATATAAATGTGATACCGGATTTTACAGGTAACCAACTTTTTAGAATAATGGGTTCCCCCTTATTTAAAATTTTCAGGTACCAGTGGTTTTTGATGCACGTTAATGATCGATCTTATATCAAGCTGCTAGGGGGTAATTAGTATTATAACCAAACAATTATATGAATAAAAATATTCCCTCTTTTAATTATGGTTTAAAAATTAAATGTTTAGTATTTTGTATGATTGCTGTTAGTGATATTATATTATAATCTTATAATTAGTTTATTCAAATATAATGTTGAATACTATGTTAAAAACTATTTTAGGACCTACATTACAAATCTTGCAGGTGTATAGGCTGTAGTCGTTAGTTTTTATGTGTATAGCTACGTAAATAATAAGTTATCACAACTATACAATTAAGTAGATAAAATACAGCATGTGTGAAAATATTATATTATTTTCAAGCAGTCGTTCATAATTTTTTGAAATAACTCTAATCTATTGGCTAAGTAAACAACGAGTATATAGACCATAATGGGTACCTGATTCAACACAGGTACCCAATTTATAACAGTTACCCGAAGTGTTGTAAATCGGGTAATACTTGTTAAACCAGGGTATCCGGGTACTCGGGTATCAAGGGCATCAATTGTTAGTTACATAAAGAGGCCGACAAATAATATTTAAACAACTACTGCAGCTACTGTCATTTTTTTTTTTTTTAATTTGTTCATTTGATATACGACTAGTTTTGTAGTTTGGTATTAATTAAAAATATAAATTCTTAACCATAAAGAAGGAGATTTAACGTCGTTTATATTCAGAGAGTGGTCTATAAAATAAATAATATAGGTTAATTTCAACGTACAGTTTTAATTATTCTCTACACTTACTCTTTTAAATTATTAAAATTATTTTATAATTAATTATATCGGTTGAAATAAATTATGCATTTTGTTTTATTTTTAATAGATAACTATTAACATAGAATAATCATAACAGATTTTTAAGTTCATAGTTAGGAGAGAATAATGTGTTATGTATATTGATTTTCATAAACAAAATATAGTGACAAAAAAATATCCGTATCTAGGTTACATCGTTCGGCTATTATTTGTGGACATGAAGCTACGGTTTACTAACAGCACTATGTTAACGAGAGAAATTTCAAGCGTTACAGTTTAATGTTCAAGAAATTAGTTTGCCATTTAAAACTTATGGTTGTAAAAACGCCATAATTTGTATAAAAAACATTTTATTTCATTTCAGATTCTAAGCAAAGTGATGAATGCGTTTAATAATATTCTACTCAATAGTTTAGAGTCTAACATGAATACCGAATTTTTGTTACATTGTTAACAGTAAACTATCTGAAAAGTATATAAAATAATTATTACAACCGTCCTAATGGTGTGTTTTTAGCGACTGAACCGAGGTTTGTTATTCCCGTAATTTAATAATGCGGAACACAACATACTATATTGACCTGTTGAATGAATGGATTCAAATAAAAATGATTAGGGATTATTACCACAGAATTATCACTGTTACCTTAATGACAGCCATTTGACTAATTGAACCATAAAATTCGATCGATAAACTACCTTGTATGTAATCACTTTGATATTCCTATTGGCTGGACTAGAATACCCTTGAACCACGTTTATTTAATACAAAAGTCAAATACTAATAATTATTTATTAAAGCCCATTCAAAAGGATTTAGGAATGTTGACCATTTCCAATTATTTACTGGATTTTCGCTAGAAGATCGTGCGGATTCGGGATGTATACCACACCGTTTTATGTACAATGAGTTATGACAAATAATCAGTGTGCCTAAATCTGTAACATAGCATGTTATACTATAGATCCAAGAATTAAATAAAGTCTGCCAAATGTACCGTAGAAATGTTTTAAGTTGCATGACATGTTTTAGATAATAGAAAATTGATATTATGAGTTACTAGTAAAAAGAATAATATAATACTGATTTGTATGAATTTTCAAGATTTTAGTAAAAGTTAAAAACTTTATTTTTTTCGGGTAATTTTTAAAAAAAAATTTCGATGAGCACAAATATTTTTTTGTGTTTATTTAGATTTCACCGATTTATGTTATGCATTATGAATTCTCAGTATCATCAAATAGTAAAGCGTTTCCCAATATTCTACCACATTTTGTTCATATATGTTTTTGTACGTATTGCATTGTTAGTATATGATTAAACTTAATAATAAAATTATTAAGTTATTATATTAAAGCATAGGAAGTTTTTTTTTCTTTTTTGAGGGTTGTTTACCAAATACAAAGGACACTTAGGGTCATCTTAATATAAGGTTTGAGAAACTCTGCCATTTATTAAGTACCGGTGGTGGTTTTTGGTCATTTCTAGTGGCCCATGCACAATAGGCGCACTGCAGTGTTTAGAAAAGTTTCTGCCATACGGCGATAAACAACCGCGGAAATAAGATTGACTGTCGTAACATAACGGTCCAAAATTATGCTAAAATGTATAATTGGCATCTGGTAATTGATCGAGCGATCGTTAAACGTGACAGCAATAACTGTTTTGGACATAAAAAATACATCCATATACATTCTGATCCTGACTATTATAGTATAAGAGTATTTCACCCAATGTCTTTGTATCGTTCTTACTGTAATTTCAAAGGCGTTTAGTGGTCAATCAAGTTTCTGTCCTCGTTAATATTCACGGTATCATCTACATAACGATTCAAATCAATATATTTCTTCGGTTGCAACTGTTGACGGCAGTAATGATAGTAAAAATAATAATGCAATCTACGAAATACCACAGTATTCACTGCACACCATTAATCATGTTGGCGGACATTTCTAGAATATATGAATGTTTGTAACAGTCTGGTGCAGACGGCAAGAGACTAGTACGTGACATGTTTCACGGTATAACTGCAGTATTACGGTATTATGAATATTATACTCGTATACGCGTCAGCGACATCATAATAATATTCCATTACGATATTCACTTTTATATTTAATGTACGACTACCGGTCATAGGTATAACATCATAAATGTAAATAGTTTATTTATTTTAAACGACTCGTGTAATGTTGTACGACGAACGGTTGTTGATTAAAACACGTAGTAATGAACGCGCAGAGGACTTATATCATAAAAGATTGCGAACGTTATTAAATTCGATTAACCGATTCGACTTATTTACGAAGGACTTTAATCGTCACAAACACAAATCGACCTTGTAGCTTCGGTATTCCTACGGCTAAGTATAGGATTAAGTGGGTGTTTAAAATGATGAAAACTTAATCAAATATAATTGAATTCGCAAACTATACTTATTTACGTCGTCTGCAAAAATAATAAACAACACATTAACAAGAAAATAGTTTTCTCCGGATAAATTATTTATTCCAGTAAATAAATTAAAATGGTGTGTTTGAGAAAATTAATAAAATGATTTTATAAAAATGTGTTTGTTTTTCTTAAACTTGATATTTTATGAACTTTTTGGCTGTAACGCTTATTTAATTACCAAGCTGGTATGAAGTATTTAAATAATTACAAAATCCATAACAAATTTAACTTAATTATAGGTAATTCGTAAAATAAATTGCCCAGTATTCTTGTGATGACTTCAGTGGTTAACTTTATACCGTATCCTACCCTTATCATGATTTTTTTTAAATAGTGAACAATAATTAATATATTTTTTTATTTATAATCATTATTTTACAATGGATTATGATTTTATAGAAATCTTGTTTGGATAATTTATATAAGTTATTTGAATAAAGGCAAGTTGTAAATTTATAAATCTCTCTCGTCCTATTCTTTAAAACGGAAAAATAAATATCCATTTTAATAAAATATGTAACAATTTCAAAAGCTTGACTTGAAACATGATGAAGAAAATTAGTAGTTATAAACTTTGCAATGTATACAATTATGTACAGTGTGTGTATGTAAAATAAAATATGTAAATGTATATGTACATTGTGTATTAAGATTTTTTTTTGGTATTTTTGCGGAACACTGAATATGTATTTTTTTTAGTGCAAGTATGAACGAATATATATTCCAAAGGTGACTGGACAACAGTTACGAATAATTGAATAGTATAACTGTTCTGCTGTTTACTATCAACTACATCGATGCAAAAAACGAAAACTTAAGACATGTTGTATTAAATGTACTAATTTACTAATTTTCCGTCGAATTTTATGATACTAGGTTAATGACTCACCGGTGTATACTTCGCTATTTTACACGATATTAAAAATCTTTTAAAACTCTTATGAATGAAACTCGTTGGCGTAGCTGTATATTAACATTTTTATCAGATTAATTGTATAATTAATTAATTGTATTATTAATTAATTAGTGAAATTCGTAGAAAACGCTAATTAAAATTGTCTCCTACGGAAAAATATTAATCCATATAATGTGCCTATATATTATTATGATCACTGTTGGACGAGGACATTTTTAACGATTCAATGTATAGTCGGTGAGAAAAAATGTTTGAAAAGCTAGAATTTTACCATCATTATCATAAACACTTACTTCAATATCATCATTACTTTAGGCGGTATTTATGACGCAAAAATCGTTAAAAAAAACTGTAAATATTGTGTCAGGCTACAGGATAACATATATGTTAAAATTTATGTCATGGTTACCATATACTGTCACATCTTCTAACTGTTTAAATCGTAAATTCTTATGGTAAAATCAGATGTCCAATTAATCATATCTGTTAGAGCTAAACGATGAATAAGACGGTTTTCATTTCGAATGTTTGGTCAATGCGTGAATTTAGAATTTTCGTCTTTCATTTTTGATCATTTTCGACACCGTCTATTTCGTGACTATTTAAAAGTCTTTTCATATTATTTTAGCCATCTGAGACAAATCGCTTTGGGAACTTGGCGCTGATGAGAGCCTTACTTGCTATTATGATTCGTACTTACTTCCTTGGTGACAGGCACCGTTAGATAAAGTATCATTTTACCTGGACGAATAATATTATAACTAATAAAATTTATTATATCATCTTATTTTTTGGTTTTCCTTTAAGATCAGTTTTTTTGCCTCTGACTAAAATTATATATTGTATCTAGATGTATACTATAGAACTTATTTCTGTAGACTTTGTAAAACTATTTATGATGATTGATTTTGTTGTAGACTGCTTGTTGTAAGTGGTTTTTCTTTAGTTTTTACCGATAAATTATAAATACTAAAATTAAAAATCCGTTTTTTTCATCTGTTTACTACAAATATTCTACTCAGTAGTTACTGTTTTAAATTTAGTAATATTTTATACGTGGTAGAAATAAATTCTTTAATCAATGTTTGAAAACGAGTGCTTAATAATATTGTGCAGTGCAATAAACTTATTTATACTTTACATTAAATAATATTTGTCGATATTTATAATGTTACAGGCAAACCAGATGTCTTAGCTGCAGGTATCACACTTTTGATGATGATCCTTTTGGCAGCTGGCGTTAAGAAAAGTTTAATGTTTAACCATCTGATGAACGCTATCAACTTGGCAGCGTGGGTGTTTCTTATAAGCGCCGGTTTGTTTTACGTAAATCTCGATAACTGGACGAAGAACGATGGATTTCTACCCAACGGATGGGGTGGAGTAAGTTTATCGAACGATTGTTGAATGTTTATTGAGAGATTTGGATTGTTTTCATATTAATTACTATTGTTGACATTTTTTTTTTTTTTTAAATAATGCAGTCAAAAACTTTTTAAGCGTTGGTCCGAAAAAACTCTACTCACTACCGTTACGACGTATTAAGTGACATGGGATACGCGACGTATTACATAATAGTATAACTTCCATTAAACTCAAATCGATGGAACAAAGTATGCAGGTGTGATAAGTGACATTTTTAATAAAACGTGTTGACTATTAATTACACGCTATATATTACACCATTAGAGTTCATATTTTAATGGTTAAACTCTTAGTAAGTTTAAAATTTGTACGGCAGGTACTTTTTTTACGATAAAAATAAAAAATAAGACAAAAGTCGCTATAGCAACGGTTATAAAAAATATATATTACTTATCCCACCTGTGCGCTATGTCATCGATAATATGACAATATAATATTAATAAAATTGACAAAACAAAAATGCATGTTAACGGTTATATTATAAAACGAAATCCTTCAGTTTTCCGGAGTTCATATTATCAAGTTGTGATATAAGTGAATATTTGTATTCAAAACTCGAACTACTTCTGAAAACGTTTGATTAAAAAAATCAAACAAAATAAACATAATATTTTGCATAAAATGTATTGTTCAATTGGTGAAATGGAGTTATGAGCGTAACATACCTATATGCATAAACATGAAACAGAAACGGCCATGAAATAATAAATGTTGGTACCAAATTATTTTAATGCTTTGTTTTCATTATATAGTACTCACTAAATCTCAAAATGTTCCGTATATTTTCTGTATAGTCAATGTAATAGTGATAATTAGACAATTAATTAATTTATAAGTAGAAATTTCCTTGGTACTCTTTATACTGATTGTCAATAAATTGATGGTTATACTTTTTGTGAAATCACCAATATTTTTATAAGTCTCCTGATATTTTTTAAATATTGAAGTTTTAGTTGATTGTCGATTATTTCATATTTTACATATTATTATATTATTTTTATAGTAAGCCATAGAATATTATAAAGAATATGTTTTATAGTTTTTATCAATTTTATATTTTTGTTCTTAACAGAGAATTGGTTAAAAACAAAATTATCATGTTTTAATGGCCGATAAAACCATTAAAAGTTTAAATTATAAACAAAAAAAAAAACATTATTTTGTAATCAATAATATATATTTTTTTTTGGTTTAGAATTTTTATTTTCAAATTGATTTATTTTTTACATGGTATTTTATCTTCATTGTTAATTAGTCAATTGCACTAATTATTTGAAAAAAGGAGAGACAATGTATACGAGTATGAATTATATGTAATTGTAATCGAATATAAATACAGTAATACATAAATATATATAAATATATATAAATAAATAAAAAAGTAAATATATATATATTGTTTACCCTAATCATTTTACTCCAATTTATATTTGGCTGTGACGTTGAAAACAATTTGCATTAATGGCAAAATTATCTACGTGTTTGTCTTACGTATATGTACCCCACGACGAACAGTTTTGACGTACAATGATAACTGAGTTTGTCAATCATTTCGGAAAGAAGAAGTACGAGCCCGTCAACAAGTGACGATATAACTGATGCAATTTTTGTATTACACCTAAGCATAAATAACACTGTCAATATCCCAGAACTGGTGTTATATATATAGACCAAAGACGAATATTATTTCTATGGCGTGATTTAATGTTTAAACAAAAACAACAATTACAACTCTTCCAACAATCTGTAAACTCTACATTTATTACATTTGAGAATGATAAGTCATGGTGATAAATTATAAACTAAAACAGTGGGTTGGATTTAAATAGTTACAAATAGAGTTATACTGAACCTTTGGGAAAATTGAATTTTACACGCCCATTACATTTGGTGTACGTTTGATTTGTAGAATGTTTAACTTTTAATTAAAACACCTTCAGAAACCGTTTGTAATTACCCGAAAACCATTGTATTTTACAGAAAAAAAAATAATAATAAATAAATAAAATATATATTTTTCCTTGTACATAATTTTGAAAGTTAAAGCACAAGACAATAAATTGTACTTGTATGGTAGACTATGGTCTAATAATATTGCTGTGAATAGTCACCTCGTTTTTACGACCACGCATCCTTAGTTCGGTTGATTACGAGCTTCTTTTCAGTCTTTTTTTATTGATCCATAGAAACTTCATACTCCCGTTTGTGTTAACAAAACCTATTTCAGCGTTTTGAAATACCTTAGTTTTCTTGTTCCGAAAAATATAAATGTACGCAACACACAACTCTTCAACTTTCGTGTAACGACAAGGAGATAAAAATAAATTTTCCAATAGAATTAAATCATGATTTTAGAATAAATACTTGACTAGTGTTTTTTCAGAAAAGAAAAATGAATAATTACAATAATAATCAATTACGTTTTATTATTTAAAGATACTTATTTTTATTTATTTAAAATTTAAATTTATCATATAAAAAGTATGAAAACATACAAAATGTTTATAAACATTGTGAATAGAATACTTTTTTTTTTTTTATTATTTATAAAATAAGACATTCCTAGCCGTTGCAGGCTATCTTTATCTATGGATAAAAGACAATTTTTAGTTTGTAGCTATTTTAAGAGGATAATAATAAATATATAAAAATGGACAGATGTATGCAATTAGCTAAATAAAAATAAATAAAATAAATATTCTAATATTACAATATGAATACGGACATACGGTGGTATGGTAACAGATACTTGAGATACTATATAAATGCAAAACTATTATAATATGTACAATCAGACTGGAGGTTGATTTTGAATAATGAGGTCATGAGGGCGACCACGTTTTAGACGTCGTTGGAGTGGTGGATGAATATGGAGATTGTAGTGAAGTGAGCCTGTTGAGTCGAGTAATGAAGTATGTAATTTTTTTGATAGTGTGCGTATAAGGTCTTCGATTTTAACAATTTGGAGGTCTTTGTGAATATTTTCATTCCGAATGAACCACGGAGCATTTGTAATAATTCTTAGCACTTTGTTTTGAAGTATTTGAATTTTTTTTAGGTGTGTAGCCGAACGATTCCCCCATACTGGACAAGCATAAGTTATTAATGGTAGTAGAAGTTGCTTGTATATTAAGATTGAATATTTTTTTTTTTTTTTTTTTGAGATAGAATACTAATTTAGTTACTTTTAAATTTCTGATTTAGAATAATATGCATAAAAAATAATGATAAGTCTTTCGGAAACATATCATTATAAAAATATAATACAGCTTGTATGAAAGTGTCTAATATGATCAATAATGAAAATTCTAGCATAAATGTATAATATATAACCAAAGTATTTTGTTAATAAAAGGAGAAATAGAAAATTACCTTACATATTATTTAATTGAATAGAAAAATTGTCGTCAATTTTTTTTTGGTCTCAATTTTATTATAAATTAAATTATAGTTGTCTAGATTTTTAAATCATTTTCTATAAATAAGTTAGATATTATTCTATTACAGTATCATAAAGTAATTGGAGTACAAAATATTTTGTTTTTAAAAATAAAATAAAATTGTAATTAATAATTTTTGAAAAACAGGAAAGAATACAAATGCGTAACGCCTCAGCTGTAACTAAAAATTGTAAACTATTTTGAGATTATTTAATTTATTTAAATTAATTTAGGAGTTTCTTGACACTTATGTGTACGAAAGTAATTTGGTTTACTTATGTATTATTTTATTTTTTTCTAAAAATATTATACTTTTATGGTCTCGAATTGAAAACAATTTTTAGTTTTATAGTTTACATAAGTGGAACAAATAATAATTTTCTTGAGAAATGCTCGAAGTATATTTGTTGTGTATTACATGCCTTCGTGACATAAAAAAGAAACTTATAGTACAAACTAAGCGGTACAAAATCAATTTTCTTTAATATATATATTTGTTTATATATTATGATCCATCTTATTCTAGCAAATACTAAAATTTGGTATAAATAACATTGGCTTGTTCACCTTAGAGATCAATAAATAATTTTGTTAAAAAAAAAAATAAAAATATTATTTACGAAATTGTAGATTTATTACGAAGAAAATCTCAAAGGTGTAGACTTATAAAAATAAAAACTCCCCTAGTCTTGAAATAGTTTTTAAAAATAAATCTTTTAAAAAATTACATTAATATTACTTTAAGTACAATTTTAAATTAAATGAAATTGGTTGATTTTATAAATATCATTAAAACGTAATAAATCCGATATTTATTAAATATTATACCAAAAAAAAATGATTTAACCGTTTTATGAAGAAGATCCATGTATAAATTAAATTTTTTCTTTACCTTAATGTTATGAAATTTATATAAATATGGTATAATGTGTGTATTGTGTATATCACTTATAATATATATATATTATGCAATGATGTTGTATAGATTTTTTTTTTTATTAATTTTATAGATTCAATACTTAAATATATAATACAATAGTATATGTAATAGTACATTAATAATGTTGTACTTTTTTATTGACAAATCTGGCAAATTTCTAATAAATTACAATAAGTAATTTAAAGAATTTGAAGATTGATTAATCTATGTTTTTTTTTAAATTATTTAAAGTTAAATGATGCAAAACTTTTAAAAGTAATTTTAAGTACCATGCAAATAATTTAAATAATCAATGTTATTTTAAATTTTAAATTTTACGCCAAGTAAAGAAAGTTGAGAAGAATCAGAATTTAAATTAGACATTAAAAATGAGTTCTTGGTACATGGCATGATTTTTCTTTTATATTTCTTCACGTGTAACTATAAACCAAAATAAAGACATTTTTCTTTGTCCACTGCAATTCATTTTAGAAAGAAAGATTCTCTAGAAAATTGTTGAAATTTTCTAAATAATTATTAGATCAAAATAATTTCAAGCAGAGGTTATTATAAATGCGAATTGTTTTGTAATTTTAAATCATTATGAATATAAAAAAAGGTAAAAAACTACCTAATATAGATCAGACAGTACTAATTGATATGTAGAAAAAATGGAAACCGTCATATCTATATACAGTATGATTTATCTAATGAGGAGTTAACAAGAAACAGTATAGACATATTATGTTATCATGTCTGAATCAATAACTAATAATTTCGTCGAATAAAATGTAATATCTGAAATTAAATTCAGAAAAAAATGATATTCAGTTATGAGTAAAAACAGTTCAAAATATCAGACAGTATATTTAGAAAAAGTACATTAGTTTCACAATTCCATCCATTCAGATTACAGAAACCGTATAATTTATATTCGGATGGTTATGTGACCCACCCAACTTAAAATCACAAATGGATATCATTCTTGATTCGTAAATGTATACAAGCTTGTATGATTTATGAATGAAGGAACAGATGTAGAATGTCAAGTCATATGGGTCACATTATTATATGCATCAATAAAAACAAATGTATGAAATAGTCACTATTTGGTGGTTAACAAATTTTACTTGATAGTCAAGCATCTGTTAATCAGATGTAAATTTGATCTTGTATAAATAAATTTGAAATGCTAAACTCTCATTTAAGCTGTCAGATCGCAACTCATAAAAATACGTTCGTGATCTTGTACATTATTTAATTCATTATTGTTTTATTGTTTATTTTTATTTTTTTCTATAGTTTTGATTTAGTATTTTTCAAAATTCGAAGGTGATATTTTGTGACAAAAAATTCATTGCCTTGTAATGAATTTTATTTTAATTAAATATTATATACACTTGTACTTAATACTTCAATACTCACTATAAAATTAAATATTTAACATAATTTTTCAACATAATAACTTTTTATTATCAACCTTATACACAAAAGTTAAACATACATTTAAATTAAGTGAAAAGTTACGGTAAAAATATTAGTATTTATGATTTAAGCTAAACTAGACAATATGCATGTAATGTATTCAATATTGAATGGTTAGGTTTAATTAAATAAAATAATTAAAATATAAGCTGTTTAAAATTTATAAATTATAAATAAATGTATCTAAAAATGTAATGTATGTCAATATAATGTTTAATTTCCGTTCAACTCAAATGAAAATCATTGAAATAAAAAAAGCCAAGTGTATTTGTGTATTTTCTGTTTATAGGATAATAATTAAGCTTTGTAGTTTATTACATTTTTAATTACGAATTTTCTTTTAATTTAGGTATTTAAGGGGGCCGCAACTTGTTTTTATGCTTTTATCGGATTTGACATCATTGCCACCACTGGCGAAGAAGCTCACAACCCGAAAAAATCTATTCCTCTTGCCATCATGGCCAGCCTGGTTATTATTCTTGTAGCATACGTGAGCTCTTCAATTATTCTCACATTAATAGGTAAGTCTATAGATTTATTGTTTATTATATTTGATGATAACTATTTTTTAATTGAATATTTATTTCTGTAACAGTGTTATAAAATAAAATAAAATTCATATGTAATAAATAATAATACTCAAATAAGTATTTTAACGTTTATAATAAAGCTATCGGAAAATGGTTTATTATTTACAGATATTATAGACATTATTGAGGTTGTGTTATTAATTATGTTTATTTAATGGAATACGTACCTATGGGGTGTGGAATTAAAATTGGATTTTCAACATCCACTTATCTAATATAAAATTATATATAAACTGTACATTCTATTGTTATCAATATATTGGTTACATAATTTTAAGTTAAAAGAGCACTTAAACGCAAATCCATTACTAATCATTAGCAAATAACTATAAAATGATATCAATAAAGACTTAGAAATATTAAATAACAAAAAAACACTCACATTTATAAAGTTGTAGAAAAGTTATGTATACACAATTAAATTAAGAAAAATAATTTTAATAATATTTTAAATGGACGAACCGATTTTTAAAAATAATATATTATATGAATGAACTTTAAACAATAATATATGTTTATAACCAAATTATTTATACTTCTTATCATATTTATGTTTAATACAATTTAATTTAAATTACTATTTCTTATTAAAATAAATTATTTTGTGAAAAGTTAAATTTTTTTTTAATGTATTCTTTTCCTCATTTTTCATATTCAGTTACGATTTTATTAATTTTGTGTACACCTGATGATGAATTTGCAATTCGAAACCGTTTATTTATTACATATATAATAATAATTTAGACCACACATTAGTTTATTAATTAATTTATATAAATAAAGTATTTACTATATATTTCTTGTATTTAAGTTTCTTACCTTCGATTCCTTTGACATTTAATACTTAGTAACTTATGAATATTTTCAAAACTAATTTATTATAATGTACCCACTCTTAAGGTTATACTCATAATACAGACGAATTAGGCAGGTAAAATATAATTATAAGTAGATATGTACAATAAAATAGTTTTATCGATTTTTAATAAAATGCAATTAAAATCATTTATCGGTAAAATAATCCAAATCGTTAAGTTACTTTTTGCAAAATAATTAAAAATAAATTAAAAACATACCATATATTTTTTTATTACCTTATTAGTGATCAAAAACCAAAATTAGGTACAGTTTTTAAAATAAAAAATCAATCTCAGTTCTTATAGATAGTTTACAGTCAAATAAAGTTTTCGAATTTTTGTGTTACTAATATTTAATTTGAGAACAATTTTTTTACTTTTATTAATTTACTGAAATACGAGAAAAACGAACACCACTAAGTCCATTTATGTTAAAATTTCTTAACTATAAAATGTCTCTAACTTACTTCACCGGAAATGACACACAGTTCCTACGCCAAAAGACCGATAGCCATAATGTGTAGAAAATGATTCTATAATTTATCAGGTTTATTTTCAAACGAAATTATGACAGAATTTTATTCAAACAAAACTCAATTTCTCGTTTAACCGAAACTTGACCATACGAAACTATTTTTATCACGTTTTAAGACGCTGCAACACGTAGTACATTCACAAATATACTGTCTTACATCACAGTGTAATACCTAAGGCTCGTAATAATTATTGAAATTATATTTGTTTGTTTTCATTCTCCCATCATCATCATTCACTACCACCGAGATCCAATTGAATTAGTCGTTCAATCAACGCACTCGTCTCATGGTGTGTCGATTTACAATGCAATCGATTGATTTATCACTTTGTTTTTCAAGTTCCTTACACGAAAATCGACGAGAACGCCGCACTGCTGGATATGTTTGTACAAGTCGGCGCGCCCAGGTGCCAGATGATTGTGGCCGCGGGTGCGATGGCGGGACTGCTGGTGAGCATGTTCGGTTCCATGTTTCCTATGCCCAGAATTATCTACTCGATGGCTCAAGATGGTTTGCTATTTAAGTGAGTTCAGGCGTTGAAACGTGTTCAACGCATACGCGGTTGAATATTTTTTCGAAAACTTTCGTTTTACTATCACCGCCGTATTATTGTAATAGGTCACTCAGTCAGGTATTTCCGTTGACCGGTACACCGGTAGTGGCCACGGTGATATCCGGCGTGGCCTCCGCAATAGCCGCTCTCGTCATCAACTTGGATACCTTAATAGAAATGATGTCCATCGGTAAGTACGCGCACAGAGCTATTCGGTGAACATTATTGTCACCATAATTATAAATATTATTTTATAATAATTTCGAGAACACATAGCGTTGGCGTCTTTAGTTGGTTGAACTCAACTAATACAATGGTATCAATTATAAACTTTCGGTTTAACTAGGGATATTTAGGAGTTGAATTTTTGAGTTTTCACTAATTGATTATCATGTTTATGTGTTTTGAAACATCTTAAGTTAATATTTAGATAACTTTATGGTTATTTCAAGAATTTATATGTAGTTAAAAATTATAAAGAAAAAATTAAAAATAAATACTACTCTAAAGTATTATCGTTATTATATGAAACAATTATATAGTGTTTTGATTTTCAAAATGACCTTTTGTGAGATCTAAATATGTTCTTATATTTTGTAAGACTTCGTTCAACATAATTTGACGTAATTTTTACATACTTTAACTTTCTAACTTCTTCTGAAGTTGAATCAGTAGTTTTTCATCCACAGCAGTTGCATTTAAAATATTACGTATCGTGTACATACGAGATTATAGATTGTAGATTGTAGTCCTTTATATTTTTCGTTGACTATTTTAGCAACTGTCCCATCTTTTTTGTCAAGTTTTGATTAGATATTTTCAACAGATTTTTTTAACTTTTATCGAGTAAAAATGAAGCATATTTGATTCTTAAAATATATTTAATGATTAAGGTAAGATTACTTTTTATAATAAAAGTTAAATTATTTATATATATTTTCATTTTCAAATAAATCCGTCACATTTATAATCCAATTTGTAGTTTTTTTGTATTAAGGTATAATCATCAATTTTATGGAACTCATATTATCTACATGATGCGATCCGCTATTTAATCCTGTTCAGCCGAACTTTATTTATATTTACGTTAGATTATTTTTGTACTGTTTAATAATTGTACTTTGAAAGTTTCTCGAAGATAATTAAGTATGATTTTAAACATTTTGTCTTCTAATAATTGACCAGCTAAAGTATTAGTCACATTTCATCCGTTAACGTTTGTAGTCTCATTAATTGAAACATACTCGTATTCAGGCTCTTCTAATATTTTTTTATAAATATGGTTAGTTACTTCAATGTTAAGAACTGACAAAAACTGTGTAGGAATTGTAAACTGATTCGAAATATGTTTACCAGGATAATTTCAAGAACTATTTTTAAAGTTGTAAAATTTCACAGTTAATCACATAAAATATAAGTAACCCAATCATATAAATATTCCATTGAATTTCGACCAAAACTATTTTAGACAGATGTTTTTTTCGTGAACAAACTTTTTGGTCATTTAACTGCACCAAAATGTTTTATTCGATGTCCCGTTGTATCGAAAATAAAACAGGGGAAGTAATTTTAAGAAGTTATTATTCGATTTTCCGTGTAATTTTCATAATCCGAAAGATAATTCTAAAACTTTATAAAAATACCGAGTTTGTGAAGTAACCCGTTTAAATGAAATTACTTTTAATAAAAAAAAAATTATTTATTATTTATAAATATTATAAAAATAAAACGAATGCTTTATCTATCGAGAAATTTCACAGAGTGTTTAACTCGGAAAATTGTCTGTTTGTAATATCCTTCAAACTTTTGAAATAAATTTAAATTTTGAATTAAATAACATTATAATTATATGTGCTTTTATTCGATACCTCTAGAAGAAACTATAAATAAAATAAGATTATAAATAGATTTATAGAGAAATATTTAAGTATTGTGTGATGGTAAACATGAATGTGTATAAATTTTTATTTTTAATATTTAAAAAATATTTTTCTAGTCTGGATCCTCAAATCCAGTTTTGTAATTTTTACATTGAATTGATCGTATTCCGATTTTTTTTTTTTGATATTTTTTCTTTAAATAATATAGCTTTTATGGCTTTTATTTTATATATAAAAAACGAAGAAAAAATTGTTCATGCTTATGAAAATCCAATGTAAGTCGATCTTGTGTTATAGAGATATGTGATTATATCTAGTACCCATTATACGCAGTAAAATGTTGGTGTCTCATTAAACTTATATCAGCGAACCGATCATATTCAAGCACAGGTTAATACCGTTAGGTACAGTTGAGTCGTGTTTTGTTCAATGTAACATTATAAGGGGAATTGTCATCGGATGAGGAGTCGGCTTAAACTATATTGTTCGTATTGAAAGGAGCGTTCGATGTACATTGTAACACTTAAAATGAGAACGGCGTTTGGAAAAAATAATCTTTTCCTGATTGCACGCTTATTGTTCTTTGAAACGAATCCTCGAACAACAGTAATTTTTTCAGATCCATCAAAAAATAATTATTAAAATCGATATTTTACATTTTTCTTGTAGCATGGACTATATTGAATATTAACATTATGTTTTGTTAAAAAAAATTAATTAATACAATATTATGTGTTCAGTAGTATCATATATCCATGTACAAAAATGGTATAACGACATAGGTTTATTCTGAATTACTTATAATTTATTTTAATCTTTAGGTTATATGTATATATAATTATATAGTTGATATTTGGATTTAATGTACAATTTGCCGGTGAATCAAATATTGTATTTCGGTTTGTCCAACGAGAAAATGTCATTAATATCTATTACAAATCAAGATAGTTGAACTATTACGGTAAAACGTTTTAATATAATAGTGCTATCACTTTAAATTACCTGTATAAATAAACCTAAAGCATAGTGTTTAGAGAAAAAAAAATCAGACAGCTGATAAAACACAAAACATCTCAGCATATTTGCTCGATGGAAATATCTCCATAAAATATTATTTTTATCTAATTTGTTTTAGAGAAATACGTCATAAATAGCATGATTTCGGTTTCGTATTTTCCTTATCTTTAAATATACTTTTTAAATTTAATTTCTATTAAACAAATGATCCACCCTACCACGTTACATAAAAAAGTAGCTAAATTTTAAAATAACATACGATTTAAAATCCAATAATTAGTTTCTTAATCACAATTAATATAAGTTTTGAAAAGATACAGCTCAAACCGCCCAGATGGTTAAGTAAATAAACCAATGAATGTAACTGAGACGATATAGAAATTATCTAATTTAAACTAATTGATCGCATTTGTCAAAATACCGGACGTTATACAGGCAAATTCCTTCCTTTTGAATCTTACATTAGCTGACTATAAAACCTATTGCTGGATTTTTTATGGATTATCGCCATACTTCAAAAATGTTAAAGCGATTTTTTCCTGCTGGTCAAAAAGGATATAAATACGAATTTGGTATTGTAATTATATGGTATGAAAATATGTTATACAAATGTCTACTAAAAAAATAAAATAATAATAAAAAAAATAATTCCGACGAATTTGTTTAAACTAGTGCTCTTGAATTAATGTCGATAATACCCGGGTATCCAGGTACTCGTTTATATGGGTAATACCCGATTTTGTGGGTAGTCAATGTTTTCAAGTAGTGGGTACCTATTATCCAAATTTGCGGGTACCCGATAATTTTTGATTTACGTAAACGGTTTATCTAAGTCTTAACTGCTAAGAGGTAATCAGTATTAAATTATACAATACATAATTATTTGAATTAAAAATATTAAAATTTCTTTTTTAAATTAACAAATTTACTTTTTATAAATAATGTGTTTAGTATTTGATGTGAGTGCTATTATCAAGGCTGGGCATTAACGAGTTAAAAAGTTATTTTATTTTAACATTTTAACTTAATTAGTTACATTTGGATTTTCATAACTTAACTATTAGCTTACTAAATTCATTTTTAATCAACGTGACATTAAACGAATTTATTTTTTATTTTAAAACATAAATTAAGTTAATTTTTTTTATATTTCAATATTTCAGTCGTTTTCATGTCAAAAAAATATTTTTTATTGTAAACTTATAAGAGTAAAATATGTTATTTTTCCAATTATTTTGTGTTTTAAAGGAACAACCTGACAAATTAGAAAATATTTTATAATAAAACGTTTTATGTTATTTTATTAATTATAACAATGAATAAAATATATCCTGTATAAATAATACTGTATTTCATATGAAGTTGAAGTTAGCATAATAATATATTATTTAGCTTTGCATTGGAAAGAAATAAAGTACGCTAATTTATGAAATAATAACAATTTTTTTTTTTTAACTTAGTAAAAAGTTTAAAAAAATGGGTATTACCTTTTAACTTAACTATATTAACCAACGGTTTTATTAACTTTAACTTTAAGCTTTTTCTTATAGATACATTTTATCATAACTTAACTAAGTTAAAAAAAATCATTAATTTGCTTAGCCTCAGTTATTAGTGGTATTATATTTTAATAAATAGTTTGTTCAAATATAATGTCGAATAACATAGCTATTATAAATAGCAATATCTATTAAAGCTATTAGCTATTAAATAGCAATACCTATTATAAATCCTAAATTTAGGTCTTGCTGTTAACGGATATAGCGGTCTTATTCGTTACCTTTTATGTGTATAGTTACGTAGATTATAAGAAGTAATCACAATCAGTGGCGAACATACAGGGGGGTGGGGGTCAGATTCAAACCCACCCAAAGAGCTAAAAAAAAATAAAAAATGTTGATAGTATTGACGCCGTGAAATATATTCGTAGTTTCATTGATACGTTTAATTAAATAATTATATTAATAGGTATTTGAAAAATGTTGTTAACTATACTGTTCTTATAATCTTATAGCTACTAATTTACTGCAATGTAAAAGTAAACTGTAAATTGTTAAAAACGTTGTATAAAATAATATATATTAATAGCAATTATTTATCTGTACAACGAAAAACAAAAAAAAGTAACCAAATTATGGGTTTCATTATAATCGTTAACTAATAAGTATACAAACCATAACGGTTACCCGAAATTTCGTAAATCGGTTGATACCTGTAAGACCCGGGGTACCTGGGTACTCGGGTATCAAGACCTCTAGTTCAAACTTGCTGGTACGCATCGATCGTATAATAAAAAATAAAAAAAAAATCGTCATTGAACTTTGCCGACAGTGATGATTACACGGTGGTCGAACCGTTCACGAGCGTGCGCTGCGATGCGCGACCGTGGACGGCGATCCACAAAAGCCCCTGTCAAACGAGACGATTTTATTCGCCGCGACTACTAGCAGCGACTTCTCGCCACAACAAGTCGCCGCGACTAGGTTGTCACACACGGAGTTGTACGAGATAGCGAGTAGCGAGTAGTCAGTTGCAAAAACGTCGTCAATCGTATCACGTCGTACTGTTTTAAGACGAATAATTCGCCTTACGTATTTCTCTATATAAGTAAAAATATACTTCTAGCATCAGATGACCATTTTAAGACCGGTCCTTGCTTTTTATTCATGATTAATCGACAATTATATAATTTATGTTAACTGTTTATTGTAGTTTACTCGTGAAGTGTATTGATTAATGAAATAAAGTAATAATAATACAATAACAACAATAAATAAGATTGATAATAAAATTAATTTTGATAAACCTAGGTAGTAGGTAGGTAGCTAGTAGCGATCAGCGTGTGTCGATTTTTAGTTGCGAGTGGGTCACGTGACCAGATTAGTCGCGCGTTTCTAGCGAGTAGAATTGAACATGTTCTATTCCATTCGCCGCGACTATTCACAGCTACGACTTGAATAACTCGCAGCGAATACGTTGTCAGACGGAGCTGCTTTACTCGCTGGTATGTAGTCGTTGCGAGTAGTCGACAGGGGCTTAAACGTGTGCGAATCGGTCGCCCGTGTGGTCGCGACGCGTCGCGTTTCTCAGAACGGGCACGTCGGCCACGCGCTCTCGCACGGTCGCGAGGACGCGTGGCCGGGTCACGCGATCGGTGCGGACGACCGAACTGTGGTGTTGTGTGTTTGTCGAAGGCACGCTGTTCGCCTACACGCTGGTCTCGACGTGCGTGCTGATACTCCGGTACCAACCGCAGACGTCCACCGTCATTCACTTCTTCCCGGAGTCGATGCGGTCGCCGGCGAACGGGCCCAAGCAGATCGTCACCAACGGACGGGTAAACATCGTAAATGACCGGAGCCGCGATGCGCGCGTGTCCGCCGTCACTGATCGTTCGCATCGTTTTTGTTGTGTTGCGCAGGTGGTGCCGGACGACCAGAGGTACGCGTACACGAACCAGGGCTACGGCGGCGGTGGTGGCGGCGTGGGCCAGACGTCGTTCTACCAGACCCAGTTGCCGTTGCCGCAGCAGATCATACCTTCACAGAGGATAATGGTCCGAAAGGTAACTAGAAGGTAAACGACGAATCTGTTAATTAATAATACCGTTCGCGTCACCCCGATGGGCATCGTGTGCCATTGATCGTATTAGAATTGTTGTCTGTACGCGCGTTTGGTGTAACCGTCTGTTGCGCGTTTTATTTGTCTGTATTTGGTTATTTATGTTTTTTTTTTTTTTTTATGAAATTCCACAAAAATCGACACTCGAAATACACGTTTATGTGTAAAAAAAAAAAAAAATGTATATTTTACCCAAAAAAAATAATTCTTTAAGATTTATGAATAAAAAATGTTATGACATAATTCAATAAAATAAATAAATTATCTTCTATATATACATATATATATATATATATATATATATATGAAAGGTACAGGGGAAAAATGATTGTAATCCATTTCTGTAAATTTTAGAATCTACAATATATTTTCCCTACAACCAGATGGACTGAAATCTTTCTTCGCAATATACCTAATCTTTTCCACTTAAAATTATGTACTGAAAGATTTTTTCACTGAATCGATTCTAACTGACAATATTACTCCTAATTTGATGTCGAATTAAATCATAAATTCGAAATCGAAAAAAATGGACTACTATATTTTTTTTTTGGCAATATATGGGAAATTGATATGTAAATATTTAATGAAATATTTAATATTCTACGCTTAACTCAAAAATGGAAAATGTATGTTATAATGTTTCTTACTTATATGTCACATAATAAACTTTATGTTCGAAAAAAAATGTTGATACTGTATCACGGATAAATTTTTATTAAAATTCTCTTATAAATCTAATAGTTACATTTTACTTATCAACACAAATAATTCGTTCGTTATCGAGTGATAATTTAAATGTTTTCTAATTTTCTCTGTTATTACCTTTCCATTTTGTTACCCGCCTTCCTTTCCCTCACCTTTTATTTTGCTATCTCATTTAGTCACTCTTTCTTTTTTTCATTTTCACCCATCATAAATTCAATTACAAATTGGTTTCAGAGAGGTTTAGGGAAGGTTCGAATTTAATGTAAGCATTAAAGGTTGTTTATAGTGGGCGGAGGATGTATTCAATTATCGGTAATGGGGCCAAACTCAACGCAATTTAATTTTATTTAGGTATAATCAATAATAAGCATCGAATGAAAAATATAAGTATATAACATGTGTAATTCAATAGATATATGAAATACTAAATAAATAAAAACTATCGTAGTGCAGTACGTCAGACAACAAACACGTTTATTCTACGCGTGCTTTATCGAGCAGCAAACATAATCAAAATATAAAATTTCATTCGATTGATTTATTGGTATGAATCATGTTTCATGTAGGTTAAATGTACGTATAAAAAATTTTATTTTATTAGTTTGTTTTGGTTTATTCAACCGATTAATTTAATTTTTAATATATTTACAAGCGTTGTTGTTTTATCAAAGCATTACACTTGTGTGTGCAATTTAATTTAAATGTGAACGTTTGCTATTAAAAATTATAATATACAATTTAATATTAAAACAATAATAAAAAAAAAATAAATAAATAAAAAATAATTGGTGTGCGTAGACAACTCTAATCGCGTATATGTATACATTTTTTTCATATCATGTGTCATAGATTAAGTGGTACTTATGATTATCGATTATTATGTACAATATAGTAATATGAAAGGAAATATATTTCATTGAATTAATCAAAACTTAAAAGCTACATTGGTTATTTTTAAACCTCCAATTTCGAAACGACTAGCTATAAAAGTCAGCCGTATATTATAATTTATAAATCCCATATGTAATTGATGTCGTGATATATTAGTTTGACCTTATATTATTATGATATATGGAACACAATAATTCATCATAATAAATATATATTATAATGCAATAGTATGTGATTTATAATTTATCAATATCTTAATAAATTATAATTTTTCTGGTAAAAATACATTGTTTTATGTACTTTGTTTTCAAAAAAAATTATTCTTATAGCAGTTAAGTTGGTACTGAGTTTTATCCCGCACAAAAATATTGTTTTGTTTTGACGTAGGTGCTTTTAAATTAAATCATGAAACATACATTTGTATATTTTTAGCACTATACAATTATTCAGTTATTATATATATAATTTACGCATTTCATTTACAAAAACTACTTTTTGTTTTTTGTATTTGATATTAATGCACGTGTAAATAATATAATACATACTAGAGTTCTTTCAAAAAAAAACAATTTAAAAATAAAAGTAATCCAGTTGTTGCTATAGTTATGCGTGAAAAAGAAAAAAACGAATCTTATTTCATAAAAAGGAGTGGATTTGCATGTCATTTAAGTGCTATTCAAAATACTTGGATCGACTCAAAACGTTTTACAATTGTTTTATATTATCAGCAAAATAACTGTTTTTATCATTAATTTTTCTAAAATGTTATGATAGTATATAAAATATATGATATATATGATAACCATTAATCATCTGATTAATTATCTTAATCTTAAATACAAAATCTTCATCATTACATGTAATTTAAAAACAATTTGCTAATATTTTTGATTTTGATAAAGCAATTTGACGTTTCAGTTCTTTTAACGTTCAGAATAATTAATTATAAAATTACCTTAATTAACCCTATCGATTATCTTATGTAAACAAATTTTGTTAGAAAATTTTCATAAACATACATACATAAACATATATATATATATATATATGTTTATACAATATTATACTATGTGTAGTGACAAATAGTTTGAAAACAGAAATACACAAATCTAAAATTTATAATTTAAACACATTTATTAGTATTTTTAACAATATCCAGATACGTGATATTAATTTAATATAAATGAATAATTTGATTAATTATTTTATATTATGATCTATGGTGGCCAAGTTAGGTTAGGTTAGATTACAAAAGTAAAACTAATTAATAATACTTATAGCACAAAGAAATATAAGGAAATCAAGAATAACGCGACGCGTCGCGATGGTTGGATGATTGTGTTCTAATTGAATATTATTATTATTTTTATTATTATTATTATTATTATAACTATTATTATTAATTGAATATTTTTTCGTAGTTCTCCGGATTCAGACGACACATACTACGGCGACGACTCCGAGGAAGGCCGTGATGACCAGTATCTGGTGTCGGATAGATGCGAGAGCAAGTTCTATGGATCTGTGCACGGAGGATCGACGGTCGGATCCACAGCTGCACCCGGAGGATTTAGTGCGGCCAGCGCTAACATCACTAGATCCATCAAGGTAAATAACAGACAGGACTATAAAAAAAAATAACGACAAACGTGTCAAAAAATGTCTTTTTTTTCATATCGCTAACGATTCATACCGTTAAGCTTAATCAATGCTCGTGCGTAAGAAATGTGCTTTCTAACAACGTATATATTATGTACACCAGACGATTTTAATTAATATTAATTTTAGTTAATTTTTGTTGTTTTTTTTTGAAATCGTATCTATAATAAAAATTATTCAAAGATTATATTACATATTCTAGATACGCGATTTTTTTGAATCGGATATCGTTAAACAATATTTTTCTGATCGTTTTGTAGTTACAATCTGGAGGCATTATCGTGCAACACAAACATTATTTTATTATTAACAATTAATAACATTATTAACAAATAAATATAAGCGATCGACTACTTTCTCGAATGAAAAATTTTAAAATAACTGTAATTCCTAAAATTATCTAGATGGTGAAAATTATTCATGTGCTAGGGAATATGGTCATCGTTTTACGTAACGTGACGTTCAATTGAAATATGTTGTTTTATGAACCACAATACAGTCTTATAATCTTACACATTGAAACTATATACAAGCAAACCCATACTCGAATGAATCAATATTAAAAAAGTAACGAGTTTTGGTTTAAATTGAATACGAAACGTGTCCAATTTTTCCTCGTTTCAGTAATAAAACGGGATTTTGTATAGGTACGTTCTCAGTATAAATTTTAAAGAGATTTTACATTTTTCGATTTTTTTCTTCATTCAAAGAGATGTTTTTTCATAAATCGAAATAAACGTGCAATAGTCCTTTATAAGCTTTCCTTTAAACTACATGGATTAAGATTTATTTCGGGACTTACGACTAATTAGTTAAACTCTATCAGATGACAGTGAGGTTATATAATTATAATAGAATACGATGGCAGAGGTTTACGAGCACACTGGTTTTACTTCCACGGAAAAATATAGGAGCGACAACAATCTTAATCACAGAATACTGTGCGTTTGGCATTGCGATGTCACAAACGAATTCCTAAAAAAGTAGTCGTTTTACTGTCACGGTTAAGCTTACAGTGTTTGTTTGTTTATTATTGTTCATCACGTTATGCAAATATAAGGCTTTTGATTACACAACTACTATTTAAAATGCATCAGTTGACAATACTTTAAATTTTAATTAGTAGTTATATTGACGATACAACCGAATTCAAAATTTCAATTCTCTTAGTTTCTATGTAACAAAATTATTTCGGACAAAAGTGAATGTTTGTTAAACTTAGGCTTGATAATATTAGAGTTAAACGCTAATAGCATCTGTAGTCCAGTCCTATGTAGACTTGCTTACAAATTGGTTTTAGTCTTCAGAATTCTTCGATTAACATCTTTCGTATGAATTTTTGTTATTCGTAGGTATGGATTTAATTATATTTTTTCTTCATTATTTTATGATTTTATATATTAATTATATATTTTTTATGGTTATAAATGTTTTGAAAATGTTCGTTTAATTAAATTGTTTTTATCGATTTTCACAGATATCTATTCGCCAACTATTATTATTACTTTTACTATTATTAAATATTATTTAATCTGTTAGATTTACGCCGAAAGGTAATTTAATCTAAAGTTAATATTTTTGTATTCACAATTAAATTGTTCTACTCAACGTTATTTTTTAATTATTACACCTCTTGGAATATTTACGGGTTTTTTAACGTCAACGTTATATTTTTTAGTTTATTTTTGGTCATTAAGTCATTAATTATATTTTTATAATTTTTATTTAAAACTTTTAATTTTTTTTTTTTTTTTAGGTCATCATTATATTAAACTTATATTATTATTATAATATATTAACATTTTTAAATATCGAGAATAAAATATTACAATAAATACACAAATACGAGTTCAGTGAAACCTCTCTTAATGGACATCTCTAATTAGCGGACATTTCTCAATAACGCACAAAATTTCAGGCCCGGCATAGTCCCATTGAAAATAATGTATTATGTTCCTCGTAATAGCGGAAACCTCTGAATAACGGTTTAGGTAGTACCTATGACAATATTATTATATTACCGATAAAGAAGCATTGCAGTTAGAAAATAGGCTGAAGACATTTTGTCCCAATAAAAGTGATGCAGTCATAAATTTTCAGACATAAATACCTGTTATTTATTTTATTAATTTTTCCTAATAGTGGACAACTCTCAATAGCGGACAATTTTGTCACTCCCGTGAATGTCCGCTGTCCAGAGGTTTTACTGTAATATCAACGAAGGTGAAATTCCAATGAAGACAACGTGGAATAGGTTAGAAGAATTTGAAATAGTTTTTTTCATGCACATGTTTTCATCATATTCATCCTGGTTTCCAATATGATTTTCAAACTATATATTTTCTTTTTAAAAGTAATATGTTTGTATCAAAGTGACAGTATACGCTCTGATGTTATTTAAGCATATTAACAATTTAGTTATTGAATTAATATATTTTTATTCATAAGTCCGTGGCTTCAAAGATAGTTTTTACGGCAGGGGTCCATGTGCCATAAAAGGCTATGAATCACTCTAGATATAGTAATGATATCTTACTATCATCTGTTTTCGTTTCTATACCGGAGCGATATTGTGGTGAACATAAATAAACATGACTTTTTAATTTTTTATAATTTTTAAAATTTTCCTTTTTACCCCCTTCTCCATTTTCAGGCGGCTACGTATTTGTGTCCAGCCATATTCCCGTGGGTGGACATGGGACCGGCTACCGAGGAGAGCGGAATGGTGGTCCTGAAACTGGTCGGCGTGTTCTACGTGCTCATCATCGTGTTCGACGTGTTGCTGGTGTTCATATCGGCCGAATCGTCTACTTTCGTTTACGTCTTGCTGTATACCCTGTTAATCGTGGTGATCGCCGTGCTTGGCGTCATATCACGTAAACCGCAAAACAAGTGAGTATTCTCAAGAGAAATAAACTTATTTTCTTTGGCTCTGTAGTGTCGATTACGGGTGTGTCGAAAAACGCGTTAAAAAATTAATGAAAAAATAAAAAAAAAACACACATCATTGTAAAACCAATAGATTCCATCACTCCGTTCAGAATCTAAAATTGAATTTTATCGATTCATTAAGATCATAAATAATATAATCTCCAATTATAATATCGGCAAAACTAAATTGTATAACAGTGGAACAATGCATCAACACAAATGAGGAATTTTACGATTCAAAACATTAATTATCAAATAAGTATTGATTAACATTTCTAAAATAAACAATAGTACTAATTAGGTTAATAGACCCTTATTTGCCTAATTTTTCGAAAGAACGCTAGCTGAAAACATTTGATAGCAGAAAATAAATTTTTTAAATTCTATTCCAACGACTTAGTATGATTACATTTAATTTATTTTTAACAAAAATTTCGTAAAAGCTTTAATAATAATATTCTTAGATTATTGTTATGGTAATGTAAACATAAAACGTATATAATGTATTTTATGGAAGTATTATTAATAGTTTTTGTTCATAAGTTTTAAACTAAAAACAAAGTGTAAGTACTTAATACGTTTTTCATATAGCTACAAATATATTACAGTTTTTTTTAATAAATTAAATACGTTTATCATTAAAATCGTCATTGAAAATAAAAAAAAACTTATTTAATACAAATTACCAACAGTTTTGAATATAAAAAAAGTATCACCATCTTTGGTACATGATATTAGTGTACAAATAAGTTTTTAAATTTTAGTTCATAAATTATCACATTTCAAATCCTTAATAGAAATTAGTTAGCTTTTGTTATAATTTATTTTTATTTTTTTTTTTTTTTATATTTAAACAACAACTTTTTATGGGTTTTATTTTAAAAATTGTTGATTGAAAACTTTTATACTTGCAACATCAAAAATAAATTACTTTTAATTTTTGATAAGCTATTAAGTTACATGATCATTTTTAAGGTAAGATATATTCATTGTACTGAAAGATGATTGCTAAAAGAAAATATATACTAGTAGAATCCTCGTAACTACTATTCAGAACGTTACATATAAATTTATTATTTTATAGAGTAGAATAACAAAAGGAATATTGTGGATTTGATCTTGAACTCTACAATATTTCTTTAATTTACTTACTGTCAGGTATAAAGAGGTTTATGAAATTGTAATGCACGGAAGATGTAATAAAATATAAATTGAATTTTCCTTAATTTCCGTTCATATATTATACCGCTACGCATATAGATGCTCCGTTCTTATATTTATTATATCATTTTTTCTTAATTAATTTAAATTCTTTTCTTATCAAATTAATCAATAACTTTGCGTGAAACATAGTAATTAAAATTTTATGTTTACTCATACAATACATCTTAATGTACCTATTGTTAGTGTTTGAAACGATAAAGGATGTAAGTGAATCACTGATATTTTAAAAATATTTTAGTATTCCCCTTCTAATTTTTTTTTATGTTTCGCCAGGAATAGGATTTATATTTAATTTTATTAAATTAATAAAAATAAAAAAACTTATTATTTTAAATATTGTTATCAAAGCAAAAATAAGAAGAATATAAAGTTAATACATTTAATTTTACAATACAAATTACCACTACCACATCGTAACCGCTAACGGTGCTGGCGGAAACTATATACTATCGGTTTTAATGACAACTTTAACCGTACGTGTTTAATAGTACAATTTTCATGAAACTAGAATAATAACCATGTACTGTCGTTCTTGAAATACTGTTTTATCAGTATGAATTAATGAAAACAACTGTGAGACGTGAATACATTTTCAGAAATATTATCTTTTTTTTTTTTTTGTCTTGTTGCGTACACGTTTATATTTTACATCAAAAATTATTCTGTGCATTATTATTTTAAGTATGGTTTATCTGTAGTTCCAGTTTATAAATATATATATATATATATATATATATATATATATATATTTAAATAGCAATCAGTGAAACTTGTATTATTTTAGTGATTAAAAAATGACAAAAACATATACGTTCAAAATGGATAATAGATTGGTTTTTAAAAAGAAAATAACATTCTAGTATTGTGAGTATTTTATTAAATGAGCTGCGCTCAGAACTTTTATCGATAATTATCGAAGTATCCGCGCTTGTGTAAGGTCAGTATGTGAGATGTATTATGAATACTATTTTATAAATAATAGCTGGCCTTATAATAATAATATGGTGACGATAGCGTTAGAATACTGATAACATAATTATCGAACGAAGCATCTACGGTTTAGGAATTTAAAGAAATCAAAGACTTAAAATATTCTACAAAACTATCTATATTATACCCACTTTTAACTACAATTTAAAATATCGCTATACATATATACGTGAAAGATAATTCAGTTCCATGAATAAAATTATAACGCCTAAGAGATATTCTTTAACTTCTGAACTCATAGTATCATTAGTATTTATAAGTTGTATTGGACCACCAGTGTTATTTGAAACAGACCAGTATGTAAAAAATATTTTATTATTTTATATTAATATTAAATTAAAAAAATAAAAGAGAATTTTTAACTATAACTGTATAATAAAAATATAGTTGTAGTTAAGCGTATGAGGGTAAATCCTCTCATCAAAAAATAAGACGTTTAAATGCTCAGGGATATATATATTTTTTATACATATACATTCCCTTTTTATTTTTTTCTAATTCAAGCACTGTTTTTATCAAAATATTTCATTATATTTGATAAATAATTCCAATCTTGCATGATAGTAATCAACAAAACAATAATTTGTACTAAATGATTAATTTAATCAAATTATATATTATTTTAAATTAAAATTTCAAATTTATTTGTATTACTCTTCAAGTTGTATTGACAAAAACTAATTTTTATTACTGCTTTAAAATATTCTCTGAGAAACCTTTTCTATAAAAATAACCAGGATAATGGATATTTATTTTATGGTTCTTAAAAATAGTTTTTATACTAAATTTGATAAATAATTTTTTAACGAAAAGGAATGAATTATATAGTTTAGAAATAATTGAAAAAACTTAGCATTAGTACTTAAGTATTTTTTTACATTTCGAATTATATTATAATCTAAAATGGTTGGATTACAATGATCCAATGATGTAATAAGAAAATTATAATTATCCAAAAAATACTTTGATATTTTACAATTATAAAGCACTCCATCGCATATTTATTGTATGAAACACTTTTAATTCTTATACATTATTAATGTATTGTTATTTTATTAAATAAAATAAAATAAAAGTATCAGATTTTAATATATAGGTACTATTGCTTATAACATAAATAGGAACATAATAGCATATTATAGTTGATATTTAAAAATTTAATATTATCAATTAATTAAATTATGATTTTTATTTTTTCTATTTTTAGACAAATACTTGTATTCAAAACACCATGGGTTCCATTTGTACCGGCATTCTCAATCGCCGTCAATCTATATTTAATATTTCAGCTGAGTTCAATGACTTTACTGCGGATTGTCGTATGGGTATCAATTGGTATGTATTTTTTTTTTTATATATACATTTTACAATAATTTGAATGTACATTATATACATAAAATAAAATATAATAGATATCAGCTGTCATTGAAAAAAATAATAATTTTAAACATTAAATCGTTAAGTTTTTATTTTATTAAAATCATAGTCAATTTCCATTTTAAATTTACTTAAACTATGAAACTGAAAATATTTTATTAATATAATTATATAAATTAAGTTTCAGGTCAACGTATATCCCTATCAACTATCGCATGTCTAAGGAATATATATATATATATATATATATATATATATATATATATATATATATATATATATATATACCTATTATGCTAATATATTTGGTTTACTTGCAAAATATTTTGAAACGACAGGTATATTCTGATTACCCATGACAAAAGTTTTATGCATAATATTATTATGATATTAAGTATACAACGTAAAAATACCAAAGTAAAAAAAACTAACATTAAGGAATCATATTTACGAATACGTATATAATATACATTTGGTATATGCTCAGTTTATTCATATTTACTATTTTAGTTTTTGATTTTATTTATTTGTATAATTTCACAATTTAATATGGTATTATGTGTCTATGAAAAACCAATAGTGATAAATAAAAAAAAAAACCGGATGGGCCTCGCTCTGCTGTACACTTGGGGGTGGAGTGCGACTCTTCATAGGATAGGTCATTAAAATGGATTTATTAAATTTGAATTCAATGATAGGTATCATTGTATACGAAAAATGATTCTGAACGAAGATAATATGTTTGTCTAGAATATAATACAATGTTATTTATAAATATTGTAAAAAGTATATTTTATTTTGAAACGAAAAATTTAGAAAAATCGAAAATTCCTCTAAGTACAGTATACATTTTTTTAAAGATTTTTGAAGAGTAGCTTATAGATAACCTAGTGTTAAAATTTTGAACCTTAAGTATGAACAGAAAACTTTTTATGAATTTTTATCTACAAAATAACTTGCAAATTTTCGCAATTTTTACATATTTCGTATAAATTGGAAATTTGAGCACTTATAAAAAAAAGTTGTGACTTACGATTTTAGATTTTTTTTTATCAGTTAAGGAACAACTTATAAGAAACCTTGTATTAAATTTTCAAGATTTTCTGGCCGGCCAAAAAAATTTTATCGTTATTTAAAAAAAAAAAAAATTAAAAAAATTGAAAATTTTTTACTTTTGACCCCCCAAAGTACCAACTAGATTCACTTTCCTTTCAGAAAAGTTGCTACATAATCAAATTGAAGCATTTTTACTGCCAAAAAAGGTGTCGTCAGACACAAAAAAAAAAAAATAAATAAAAAATAAAAAAAAACACACATCATTGTAAAACCAATAGATTCCATCACTCCGTTCAGAATCTAAAAAAAAAATTCATAATAAAAGCATTAGTACTATTTAATATATATTACAATAAAAATGACTGTGCTTATTCATATGATATATATGATATATCAAATTTTCCAACGGAATTTTGTAACAGCTGATACCTGAAATTATAATTTTTCAATTTATTAGTAAAAAATAAGAAAAAATAATAATTTTTATCAGTTTTGATAGTTTTTATGTATAGTAATGAATATTTGAATACTTAGTAACTTCTTTTAAAATGCATTATAACAATAAATATAATATATATTGAAAAATATTTCTGATTTATGTGAAAAAAAATATTTTAAAATTTATAAAAATATAATAAAATATTATTCTGTTGGCTAAAAAATGTTTTTAACACGTTGTTAAGGCATTTTAAAACGTTCTGACATCTTAATTAAAATCATTTTTAACATTTCAATTTCTTGAAAAATACTTTGAAAATGTGTTAAACATACTGATTTTCTGTACTTATGCGTAAATATTTAATTGAAAAAGTGTTATAGTTTTTTTTTACTTCGATTTTTGACTGTTTCTACATCGATCAATAATATCACTTGTTTTATTTTAATTTACTATATTTATTAAATTACCATCAAGTGTGAATAAATTATCTATATGAAAATTTTGCACATATACAGTAAAAATGAAATAAATATTAAAGTAGATAAATGTTTTGTATTTGTTTTATTTGCTAGTGCCAAAAATTGAAAGATTAAAACTTATTTCGCACGATAATAATAGGTTATCAAAGTTGGTGTGAGGATAGGATATAAATTTAAAATGAATCTTTAGTTATACGAGTTGATAAAATATCTGTTTTTTTTATTAAATATTTAAATTTCAAAAATTAATCAAATTTGGTATTCTGTTCTTAATTTATCATTGTAAGTCATTTTTGATATTTAATAAAATATTAAATTATATAAATTTTTTAGTAAAAATTTGTATTCGCAGATAAACGGATACGAATAATTTAAATATTTTATTTTATGACCAACTACGAGTATATGACGTGGTGGTTTTTCTACATTTACCTCTATTATAATAATACATATGACAATATACATATGTTTTATGTCAAGATAACATCCAGAAATTGTGACAATGTACTCATATATCGCGTTACCGCCTACAGTATCCGTCAATCTATCGCATCAAATTGTTCATTTATAAAATATAATAGTCAAAAGAAATATAGTAAAAAAATTATTAAAAATAATATAAAAAATATAACTAATCAATACTTCACTTCAGTTTACTTCATTATCTAAAATACCCAAATTTATTAAGATATTATTTATTTATGATGGATATTTAATTCAGTAGAAGAAATTATGTATTTCCCTATTTTATATCACAGATCTTTGTTCGTAATATAACTATTTATTTAAAATAATTGAGATGCTCTAATTAATATTTTACTAAACAATTACTTTAAAAAGTATATGAGTTTATCTATATTTTCTCTTATAAGTAGAACATTTTATTATAAATAAAAATTTATCGCAAAGTGATAAAAAAAAATTGTTTTGAGAGACACGGAAAACCAACAACACTCCATTTGCATACGAAAAAACTACACGAAACTGACTTACATTTACTATGGTTAGATATATACAGAAAATATAAAAATATTGTTTATAGTAAAAGCATTGAAAAATTGGCAATATTAATTTTTACAGTGAACTTATTTTCAGTTTCGTGTTTTGAATTTAGTATCAAATTTAAACAATAATAGTACTTGAAAGATTTAAGATAAAGTATTTTTTTATTTAATAATATTTATGTAATGTAGGAGCGATTAAAAGTATTTTCGAAAATTTGCATACACAATGGAATACTTAAAATTATATTTTGCCATGCGTCTATACACTATCATAACAAACGTTTACATTAGTTTTTTTATTTTATTTAACAGTTTTGGTGTTCCTAAAGCTTAATAGTTATGCCCAGTTTACTCAAACCGCAAAATATTTAAATAAAAAGCAATTTATTTTAAACACACAAATAATACGTGGTACATGACAGCTTATTTTTTATATTTTTTTTTATAAGAGCCTTTTATCAAATTCTTAACAAGGCATGCTCAAGTGGCTGTTGTTCTATCTACGACTTTGCTATTGTTTGCAGTTTTCAAAGAGACCCACATTGTATTTACATTTATATCATACTATTTAAATTTTTTTTATTTTTTTTTAGTCGATTTGATATAAAACATTATTAGGTTTTGTTAAAAGGAACTCTTATGGAGGCTTAAGGTTAAATAAGTTTATAAATATTCTTATCATACATTGACAATATGGGTTCACGATATAAAAATTAAAAATAAATAATTATATCGAGGTTTTTTAATATATTTCCTACATATTTTTAGATTTAGTTGCATCATATTCATATCCAAAATAGCGGTAGACATACATATATTTTGAACAAGAAAGTAAATTAAATAATATATATTTATTTGTATTATATTAAATATAATAATTTATTATAAATAATTGTATTATATTAAAAAATCGGAGTTTTTGAAAAACCGAGTCCATTTTCACATCCATTAATTTTTACTGATCTAAGGAGATGTTATTAACTGAATATTTTATGTTGATATCTTAATAGTTGATCGGGGAGTATTGGTTACAATTTTTTTCGTTTTAAGTTAACGGTAACAATTTTTAAATATTGTTGTTGAGGACGTTAAAATCTTTGATAAGTTTTATGGTCGGATATCTACAATATTTTTTTGACATTTTCCAGGCCTGTTCGTTTACTTCTATTACGGTATCAAATACAGTACGTTGGAAGCACCGGCCGACGAGGACGAGAGAATAGAACTGAAAATAAAATCAAAACCGAAACCGCCGACAGCGAAGACAACCCCCGGGGCTCCCCCAACCGCAAACGTCTCCACTGCGGCTTCTACCACCTCTGCCACCAGTACCGTTGGTGTCGTAGATGAGAAGGCTGAACCGAAGAGGCCTACCAATTTGGAACCGTTGCCTGCGAACAACGACAGCAATTTGTTCGTGTCCCCGTCCGCTTTTCCAAAATGGGAGGATTAGATTGACTGATCACATATACAATAAAAAATAAAAAAATTAAAAAAAAATTAAAAATTAAAAAAAGTTAAATAAACAAATAAGAATAAAAAAAAACACTTCAATAAATATTGTAAATAGGATGTAAAAAACTATTATGAATAAACGATAAAATAATTTCTTTGGACTACCAATATAACTATACACGATATTATTATTACTATTATTATCAATACGATAAATGTTATTAATACGTGAGGCGTGTGATTTTTTTTAATTACCTATATACTATTATTATGATTCATATTAATCAAAATGTATACATAATATTTTGATTGATAAACGTTTAAAGGATTCCTGAAATAGCGGAAATAGAAAGCTTTTTGAGCATCCATCGAAAGATTTTTTTCGAGAATTTCATACGATTATGTCTTTACTCTAGTATTGGGATACTTGCGATCCAAAAAAAAATTGTACCCACGTTAGCAAATATTAACTTTAAATAGATCACTTAAATCATAAATACAGATACATTTCTGTAAAATTAATTACTAATATAGTACAAAACCTTATACTTAGTTAAAAAATTATATTCAATCTGATAAATTTTCTTTAGTGTAATTAGTTTTTAAATTGACCTGTGTATATAGAAGTAAAATATACAGGATCAAAAAATAGTTTATTAATAGAATAATTTGTTCTATTCAATACAATTACATCAACATTTTTGATGAAATTCTTTTTTTTTTTTTTAAGAAAACAAATTAAACTAATATAAACTAAATAAACTCTCGAGAAAATTCAAAACTTAAGTTTTTTTCATCTTAATTTGATCTAAACTGTTAGTCTTATGATATATTTATTTTACTAAACTTACTAATGAGTAAGAAAATCTGAGTAATAAATACCACTCATCATTTAAATTTTTTTGTGATTTCAGTAAAAATGTGTACAGTCCAGGTAAAGCACAACTATATGGAATCATAAATTTAAAATCTTAAAAAATGTAGTCCGAAAAACTGTCACCAAATTAAAACGTTATGTGGGGCTATAGAGATTTCAAAGCGATTTATGTTTATAGATTTTATAAAGAAAAGGGAATTTTTAATACATATAATTATAATACGTATCATAATTACATTGTTCTCCAATACCTATAGAACTTCAAAATCTACCCATACTTTTTTATAGGCCAATTCTGAAATCGCTTCGTAATAACTGTGATCCCCCTCGTAGAAAACTCAGCATATAAAAATGTAATTTATAAAAAATAAAATAAAAATAAAACGTTTACCAAATAATATTTGTTTGTTTTTATTGTTGTGGCAAGACTGGTTTTATCGAATTGTAAAATAAAATAATAATTTTGAAGTATATTAAATTTATTAAATAATTGTATTTATACTTGATTGTTTAGTTGATTCTTTAACAGTCATCAACAAAATGTAACTGAGAATTCTTAAATATTATGTAGTGTTCGATATTTGAACTATTAATTTCTAAAAATTCTTTGAAAATTTGAAAATCCAAACATGAAATATGTATTCATACTAGTATCTAAGATAACTAAACTACTTATTACGAAGTAAATATTCAAAAAAATTTGTCTGTTGATGACTGAATATTATCATATTCCTATAACGTAGTCATATTATATTATTATTATTCATACATACCATACATTATTATCGTGACAAGAGATATTTAAATTTATATCAATTGACATTTATTTTGACAAATTATTAGGAAAATATTATAGTATTGATAACAATAATTTATAAAATTTATATAATATATACGCTTTTGAAACGGACGCTATTGCGCGTGAAGGTTTTAATATTTTATCCATGTATAAATAAAATAATGATTATATATTAATATTATATATTTTACGACATTGGCTGAATACAATTATATAATATCTGTAGTTCATTTATATTATAGTTATAACTAAAATAATTGATTTTCTTTTTTCTTAAAATTATTTTACGTGCCTTAATAATATATGAAAAAAAAATTAAAGTATTGAAATAAATAACATACCTTATGTTTATTGTAACGTTTGTTCTTTTTCGGATGTCTTTTTTCCATATAGGTAATAATTTTAAATTAATTTATTAATTTACTACTTTTGAAAGAGATCCAAACAATGCACATATTACATACACGAGTACAATATTTTAAACTATATAAACTAATATTATTTAGATTTTTCTACGGTTAACATCGCAGTGTTATCTACAAGGATGCTAAGTATTTTAAAACTATACATATATTTTTTTTTCGTTACTATTATATTTATTACCATTATTATTGTTATTATTATAATTCTTGGTCTTAATTACATTTATTGTGACTATTATTATTATTTTTATTATTATAATTATTATTATTATTATATTTTTTTTATTATATTTATATTATTATTATTGTTCATATCAAATTTGTTACTTTTATATCATGTATTGTTATAGTTACTATATTTACTAGTAAGTACAAAATGAACACAATTGTTTTTTTCTGACGTCAAAAACGATCAGACAAACAAAAAAAATGTTTTGATACCGGTTCAATAAGTCACTGTAAGTATTTCACTTTTTGAACCCGTAGCGTCTCAACATCTTATAATTTTATCAGTGATTAGATCATAATTGTGCACAGTCCATTCTGCAAAGTTGTTGAAGTATTTAAAAAAATCGCAGTTATAATCGACTTGTTATATGTTCATTTTTTTTTATTCTGTATATCATGACCAATTTTTTTATTATTGTTTTATATTTGGGAATTTAAATCTGAGCGCCTGTGGAGATCGATTCAATACGAATGAACAAGAGGAAAGCTTCATCTTTTTATTCTGGCACATGATTGTTAAAGTTTTGTAGACGAATTTATCATATTATAATTTTGTATAGTAATATATTTTAGCAAATAATAGTAGCTATTTTCATTCTTCGACAAAAAAAAATTCTTATCCAAATAAATTTATTGTGAATATTTAATTCGCTTTTAGATGATTATATGCATTTATTCGCATTCGATTACTTTATAATATGTATTCTTAAGATAATAATTATTGATAAAAATACATGCCAATGTGATCTATTCGTTAATCAACGGTACTTCAAGTAGTAGAAAAATCATATGCAAAACAGTATTCTTTCATTGTTTTGGTTATTCCACATATTTGTTTCAATTTGAATGTTCTTCAGTTTATAAAAAGTTAATATAACTGTTTTCATGTCATTACCATTTATTCTAACAGATAATTTTTAGTCATTTAATGTATGGATATTATGATATTTATATTTTTTTTAAATATCTTACTCATAAATGGCAAATAACATTATATTAACGCACAAATTAAGATACAGTTATATGCGAAAAATGATACTTTTAAATGGTTTGTGGGAAATCAATTGAATACATATTCGTTTTATTTTTGTTGTTATTTTTTTTTGTGATTCTGTGTATATTTATATATTTATAAAGAAAGTATATACTTTTTCTGATTCTGTTATAAATTTTAAAACAATTTTCATCGAACACTTCAATTTAAATCTGACCAGATTTTTTAGGTATAATATTATAGTGTCGAATTAATTCTTCAGGTCCTTTAATTTAAGATTAAAGATTTATTCGTACTCTATTAACTATTATCATGGTTATATACCTTAAGTATTATTATTATTATTATTGTAATTCTCACATAATTATGCATCCATTGAATATTGTTTTAAAAAATAACAAATTTGATTGTGTATTATATAAACATAAAATAATATGTTGTAAAATGTTATCCTGTTTATCTTTAATTTATTATCTTTTTATTATATTATTATTATTATTATTATTATTATTATTATTACGTATTCTATCAGACTTTTGAATGTTACCTAATAATCGTTAATTATTATAAATAATAAAAAAGTCTAAGAAACAACTTTTCAAAATATTTTATAAACATTCTCGTGTTATGTATTTTTCGTTGAGTAGGTACATATTTTTTTTATATAATCAACTTTATCTATTTATCACACCAAACAAGAGCCAATCTAACAAATATTAAATTTCGGTTTATACTGACAGTCTAGTACTCATATTTAAATATAAAGCGAGCTAGTAGGGTCGAATTTGTATAGCCAAAAACTAGTTCATGTAAAATGTGACCTACAATCAGTAGTGTATTTGAAATTTTGCAATTTTAAAATTGCTTCACTTCAGATTTAGATATATTTTACTACGAACAGTGATTTGATTCATCCATTTATTATTTTATATTTGTATTTCCTTGGGGAATTTCAATTATATAGCGTTTTGTTCGTTCAATTATCTTATCATTTTAATTTATTTTTCCAGCTCCTAAGTCATTAGGGATGATCCCTAATTCAATTAAATGATCATTTGATCATTGAATTCCCAAGCTTATTATTAGATGAGTTCCTTTAAAGTAAAAAGCATCACCTACTTCCTTAACCCTATTATATTTTCCGTACAATTATCCACTGCCAGATCAGTCCACATCTAATTCATTCATTAAAATGTCCGAAAATAATGGGAAATTAAAAATATTTCAAATTCATTTCTGATTTCTTCGTTTCTATGCAATCATTTTAGAAAGGTACTCCAAAATTTAAAATAATTGATTTGCACTTATTACCTAAATTACATTTTTTAAATTGCACTGGAGTTATATATATATATATATATATATATATATACATGATGATTTAATCGCACATTTACATTTAATAAATGTAATGCTATATTGCACATTAAATTACTTACAGTTTGATTCAGAACAATTTTATATAAAAACCATTTTATTATTTTTCAAAAAAATGTTGGTCGCAACAAATAGATATGTGACAGAATTATTATACACACATTTTTAATGTATTTTTTATTGTTTTTCCATGCCCATAGTTATCTTTTATACATAATAATCACTCATCAAAAATGAATTTATTTTTAGAAAATATTTTCTAATCAGAGAATAGTATGATTATTAACTATTTTTGACAATCATTATGCAGTTCGTTTACTGCCTTTTTCAACCCAATTGTAAATCGACCATACCTCATCAAATTAACAAGTCTCTAAGTTTATTTAAGACTTTTTATCTAGACTACTCTTCATATGGTTTACTCGTTTCATATTATAAGCTTAATATTTTTCCCCGTAGCTAAACAGTTGATCCATGTTCTCAGATGATTCAAATCAACAAAATATTATAAAATAACTAAAATTTAGTAATTTAATGACTTCGTGCAGCGTACAAAACAGTTTTAAAATAATGATACAAGAGCTAATGAAAACGATGCACGTAAACAGTTTTCACGAGCATTATTTTTCGGGGTTTTTTTTTTTTTCTTACATATATCCACAATGGCTATGTGAAATTTATACCACAGCTTCCGTTTCTAAGAACGAGTCCCGTTGACGCTGAAATACGACGAGCACTACGGCGTACGTAATATAAGTAACACTCGTGTTTTACCGAAATAACAGTGGATATCCAAAGGTGGAAGGGGCTATGTTTACGATTTCCTCGAACCAATGGAAAAAATAAAAATAAAAATTAAGCAATGGTTAGATCAGTATAGTCGTAGCGATTAAACCTATAATTATGTCACGTTCTCAATATAGTTAATAACTTTGGTATTTCTTTTTTTCCTATTTCAACGAAGAAAAGTTTTTTTTTTACATTTTTCTCATTTCAGAATCGATATAAATGGTTTTTTTTTTTCTTAACGGTTGATGAAAAAAAATTTTTTGTCTTTGCTTTTTCGCGCTACGTTATTTAGGAAAACTTTAATTATTTGTCTAACTGAGAAGAATCTTAGTTGGTGAAATCATAGAAATCAGTTTTTAAATGTTCATTGACTTTTGTCGATATGCATATTTTTAAATGCCTAATGATTATTTAACACGTTATATACGACATATGTTAACGGTTTTATTAAAAAACTTATGATTTTTGTTATAAACTACAGACTTAATAAATACAATTTCTAACAGGAAGAAAATATCAGCGTTGCTGAAATTATTGTTGCAATTATAATTGTCACGACCCTTTGAAAACACTATAGCAATAGCCTTAACGGTTAACGACCGATCAGAACACACACACACACACACACACTCACACGCACAAACACGTACATACACATACATGTATACACGCACGCAAATGTATACCTTATTTAAGTTTTATTTGTATATGTGATATATCGATTTCTGCACATGTATATTATGCTACAGATAAGGCCAACGCCCAGGTGAATATTTGAAAAATTATTTTGTGCTGTGTTAACCGCATCGTCTTGTGTCTATCGCTGTTGCGAATATTTTGATTATTTATTTAATCTATCTCGCACGTGAAACTTCTGCTGACTTGGTATTGTAAAATGGATTCTTGTGCTCGCGAGTAGAGATCAAAATCGCTTAATCGAGCTTAACAACCATTTGTGTTTTGTAGTAAATACATAGTAAAATTATAATTAAAATCGTTGCATCAACCAATTTTTGTATCATAATTACACAATATGTACTATGACTTTAATTCTGATTTTACTACGAATTTATCGTATCAATCAAATAGGTATTCCCCTGGGACAACCCTAGTCTAAACATGCCATTAGCCAAATGCCTAAGACCCAGACTTCAATTTTATCGTCCGCGATCTGTCACACATATGTATGTTTTTCACACTCATCGCTACGAACCTAACATTATTATGTACGCTAACCGTCGGCTTATTGATTTGTGAATTTTAATATTTCTGTGCGTGCTGAATACCATTTTTGATATTGTTACCGTTTTCAGGTGCCCCAATTGCCGTTTTTTATAATATTATTTTATAATTTTACTACAATTTTATTTTAAAACTAAGCATTCATTATTATTCCAATCGCAAATAAATAACATTTTTGAAGAGGTAATTATTTGATATCCATTTGCTAATGACATCATTTTGTATATATAAACAACATTTTTCTCTTCATACGTTGATTAATATTCCTTTACTAATCACCTCGTTTGTAGACAGTTAAATGCTGCAACTATAAAAAAAATGTGATGGAGATTAACTATACATTATTTTCAGAATAAATATATAAGAACAAAATATCTACGTACTTTACGTTTGTAAACATTTAGATACAACGTAAAACTACGTTATTTCCAAATGTTTATATTTTTCATCGAATGAATTGTGGATGGATTATTCTAAGTTTAGATAGATAAATTAGAATAACACAGTTCACTATGATTTTTTATTTAATTTAATTTTAGTACCAAAATGTATAATATATAGTAATTACCACAAGCAAAAAACATTTTCAAGATTATAATGATAAACAAAACATTATGAAATAAAAAACGTTGGTGTTAATATTTGACTTTCTAACTTTATAATTAACAATGAAAAACTAAGTGATTATATACCTGTTTCATATGGTATATCTTTTATTTTTGGAGTACAAAATACTTTGAACTGGAAATTATATTGTTTGCTATCATATAGGATTTCTCGCGTTTTTAATTATTCACCATAATGATTTGATTAAATACATTTTATTGTTCTACAGTACAAGATTCTCTAAGATAACAATAATTAGTGTATGATATTCGATCGGTTTTCTCATCGCTCTTTATAAATTTCATTGATACCTGATAGCATTGATACGCGCCTGCCAATGGTTATTATTATGCATCTGTTTACCAAAAATAACATTATTAAACCGCTGTAATTGTATACATGTTGTTTGAGGCTAAGATCATGAAACGTGTCATGACCTAAATATATTCGGTACACCTTATTACTAAACAATATATGTTAAATATTCAAGTTCATTATTTCACATTTATCGTTTTATTTTTATGAAAATCAAAAAATGATGCCTATGCGTTTTCATGTTTTATTTCTTCAATAAGTATGATTTTCCTACAGATATTTTAGATTCTGAACGGAGTGAAGAATGTATTGATTTTACAATGATGTGTTTTTTTTTTAGATTCTGAACGGAGTGATTGAATCTATTGGTTTTACAATGATGTGTGTTTTTTTTTTTTTATTTATTTATTTTTTTTATTTTTTTTTGTGTCTGACGACACCTTTTTTTGCAGTAAAAATGCTACGATTTGCTTATGTAGCAACTTTTCTGAAAAGGAAAGTGAATCTTGTTGGTACTTTAGGGGGTCAAAAGTAAAAAATTTTCAATATTTTTTAAATGCAACGGGGAAAACCCTAAAAAATTAAGGGAAAAACGGGAGTTTTTACGCAAAACCAGTTTTCGACAAAATCAAATTTTTTATTTTGCTATAACTCAAAAACTAATCGATGTAAATACTTGAAATTTTTATCAAATGATAAGATTGACGTTGTCTATACATCGTTAAATTTTCAAAGTATTTTGACTCTTATTGAGCTATTTATAGACAATTGAAATTTTCAATTTTTTTAAGTATTTTTTTTAAAAAAAACGATAAAATATTTTGGCCGGCCAGAAAATATTGAAAATTTAATACAAGGTTTCTTATAAGTTGTTTTTTAACTGATAAATCTAAAACCGTAAGTCACAATTTTTTTTTATAAGTGCTCAAAGTTCCAATTTGTAAGAAATACGTAAAAATTGCGATAATTTGCAAATAATTTTGTGGTTGAAAATTCATAAAAATTTTTCTGTTCATACTTAAGGTTCAACATTTTAACACTAGGTTATCTATAAGCTACTCTTCAAAAATCTTTAAAAAAATTTATACTGTATTAAGAGGAAACAATTTTATGACTATTTGAAATTTAAATATTTACGAAATTGCATAAAATAGCGATTTATTCTCAAACGATTTTAAATATTTGTTATAATTCAAAAAGTATAAGTCGCAGATTTTTGAAATTTCTACCAGCTGTCAAGATTGGTATTTCCTTTAAATCATATTTTTATCAAATTATTATATTGATTTTTAAGCCACTAATAGGCATTTAAAGTTGTTCCAGTGGCGTCATCGATTCAAAAACGAAAAAAAAATAAATAAAGTAATTTAAAACATTTTTTAAAGATTATAAATATTTTCATTTTATAACGACAGATTTTTATTAAAAATTTGAAAACTCGATTATGTTGATTAGTATTTTCGACATATTATTCAATATAGGTGCTCTCGTAAAAATTTAAAGTAGCTGGAATTCCAAGTCGTAACGTTTAATTGTGATGAATGCATTGTAGCTTTCTCTGAGCAGCACTTTGTTTACTACCAGAGTTTATAAAGTTTTTTCAATTCAAAGTTATATTGTACTATGAAAATAATTTGAAATATTTTTTGATGAATTTATCGTATGAGTGGTAAAATTTTATAAGAAATGCTTTGAAAAACTTTGGGTGCGCTCGAAAAGATTTATGTTGTATCATTGTTTTTGAATTTGTCATAATACTTACTGATCTATATGCGTTTATAAATTAAAATAAAAGTTTCTTCAATAATCTTTCACAATCTATGTATTTTATTCTCGGTTGGTTTTATTTTTTATCGTATTTCATTCTGTAAACAAATCACTATAACAATATTACATTCTGAGTGTGGAAATTATTATTTATTTAAATATATGCAACTAAATACTGAATCTCAGATGTTTTCGACGAACAGTCGTCAGGTGCGCACGTGTTTTCACCGCTCTGTCGCATTTCTTTTGTTTCTCGCTCTCCGTGTCCATTTCGCCCGTTGAAATGTATACGTGAATAACCAGTTAACTTCCACTCAAATACATGTGAATATCCGATAACTCTAAGCGTCCTGGTTCTCTTCAAAATTAAAAAATTAAACATTTTTTAATTAACCGGTAAGAAAACAATCATTCCTAATAGTCCACAACATTACGCAACCAACGCGCGATAGCGCGGCGCGCTACACCGATCACCGACCAATTAACTAGTCGTTATCTCCGCACAGTCACTATCGCACACACACACACACTGTCGCTCCGTACCGTACCATAATAACCACTTTATTATCACATCTGCCATATTCACTAAAAATATGTCTAAGCAACCAGCGCAAAAAGTACCTCCGCTCAAAATAAAATTAAATCATACAAACAAAAAAAGCTCACCCGAGGAAGATGACGGCTTTCGTTCTCCACGAACTCCTCACAACAAAAACCCACCACAAAACACTCCGAAAATATTTTCGTCACCAAACCGTTTCTCAGTTCTCCAAGACACAAGCAATTTCAATTTCGACGATATAACTACCAACACTGAAATAAATGAATCACACAACCACGTTCCTGCCGACTCCATAGAAATGACCACATCAAACGAGACGTTAAAAAAAGACAAAATACCACCAATTTTCATTTCAAACCAAAATCTTAACTACAAACTTCTTTGTGAATCACTCGTAAAAATCGTTGGAGAAAACGGTTTTTACTGTAAGACTTCTCAAAAAAAACGTAAAGCTTCAAGCCAACACCTCTGACAACTATCGTCAAATTATTCATTTTCTTAACGCCCAAAATAATGCGCAATTTCATACTTTTCAACTCGATAGCGAAAAGCCTCTCAGAGTTGTAATTCGCAACCTTCACCCTTCTTCGGCCTGCGAAGACATAAAATCAGCTTTGGAAAACTTTAATCTCACTATACTGCAAGTAGTTAACGTTCTACAGCGGCATACAAAAATACCACTTCCGCTTTTTTTCGTGGATTTGGCAAAAGATGAAAATTGCAAAACAGTTTTTGATATCACTTCTATCCTCCACACCAAAATTAAAGTGGAAGAACCGCATAAGCGCCGTGAACTAGTACAGTGCCAAAACTGTCAGGATTACGGTCACACTCGTGCTTACTGCAGTTATACCCCACGCTGCGTCCGCTGCGGTAAAAATCACGCATCGTCATCTTGCGATAAACCAAATGACGTTCCTCCCACCTGCGCTCTCTGTCAAGGAAGTCATCCGGCCAACTACAGAGGATGTCAAATTCATAAGCAACTGCAAAAACACCGCTACAAATCAACACATACACCTCCCCCCCAAAATGTAAACCCCCCTGGAACACAAGCTAGCACTCAGACGACATTCCGATCCTCACCCCCAACAACCTCAAAGCCACAAAGATCCTACTCTCAAGCAACCGCCGGCATAAAACAGGATACCGCACCTCCCAACACAACTCAACAACCCGATATCAACTCAACTCTTAACAACTTTATATCAGAATTTAGGTCTATAATAACACCACTAATATCTCTTCTTACTACTGTCATCTCACGTCTTATTGAAAACAACAATGGCAAATAACCCCTTCACATCAAACTCTCTTACTATCCTCCTTTGGAACTGCAATGGTATTTTAAATCACGTAAATGAACTAATAGTTGTGCTACACGAGAAAAGAATAGACATAGCTCTAATATCCGAATCCCATCTTACCGAACGCTCCAAATTAAACATTCCTGGCTATCACCTGATATCATCTCATCACCCAGACGGTACTGCACACGCTGGCTCTGCAATACTAGTGCGAACTTTTATAGACTTCAACTCTCTCCCTAATACAACCGAAAACTATCTACAAGCTTGCGCAATCTCTTTAAACTTAAACCACATTCCTATAACAATAGCCGCGGCCTATTGCCCTCCTAGACACAACATAACAACGCAACAATTAAAACAGTTTCTCACTTCGCTTGGTCACAACTTCATTGTTGGCGGAGACTTTAATGCGAAGCATCCTCATTGGGGTTGTCGAACAAGCAACCCCCGTGGTAATAATCTATTACAGCTCATCTCTCCCGAACAATATCAAGTCTACTCTCCTCCACATCCAACTTACTGGCCTACATCCCCAAATAAAAGTCCAGATATACTTGACTTTTTTATTTCAAAAGTTCCAAGTCACCTCTTTCACCACGTTGAAAACTTTAATGACTTACACTCTGACCATTCAGCTGTACTACTCACTATCAATTCCTCACCTCCCATCAGATCCAACAACCTTTATTTAGTAAATAAAACTACTGACTGGAAAAAATTCAACGACCTGCTCCTAAAAACCACTAAACTAGATATAAAATTAAAATCTCCAAACGATATCGAAGATGCCATAACAAATCTAACCACATCCATTCAGTGCGCCGCATGGAATTCTACCACCCCATACACAAATCCCCAAAATCCTTTTCAGCTAAACGTACCCACTTATATACGTAACCTAATAACAGAAAAACGACGTGCCAGATCATTATGGCAAGCCACTAGATACCCATCAGACAAAACACGTCTTAATACACTAACAGCGCATTTAAAGAGGTTACTAGCTAAATTTAGAAACGACTCATACTACAATCACATAGCATCTCTCTCTATCCAAGACGGTTCTATCTGGAAAACTACAAAAAAAGTGCTTAGGGACAAACCCTATTTCCCTCCTCTTAAAAATCCTGATGGCTCATGGGCCACTAATGATACAAAAAAAGCCGAACTCTTTAAAAACCATTTAACTGAAGTTTTTAAACCTCACGCCAATATGAATAATCCAGCTATATCTAATGACGTCACAAACTACCTGCTATCGCCGCTGCAAATGTCCCTGCCACCAAAAGCTTTTTCGCCAGCTGAAGTTGAACACTGCATATCAAAATTCCCCCAAAAAAAATCTCCTGGCTTCGACCTCATAACATACGAGGTCGCAAAACATCTACCGAGGAAAACTCTTACTCTTCTTACATATATTTTTAACGCCATACTCCGTCTTTCATACTTCCCGCTTCAGTGGAAATTCTCTATTATAATAGTAATCCCAAAACCTGGCAAACCCCCAGATTCTCCAACATCTTACAGACCTATAAGTCTTCTCCCTTTCTTTTCAAAAGTTCTAGAAAAACTAATCCTCAAAAGAATAACCCCAATAATATCTAACTCAGGAATAATCCCAAATACACAATTTAGATTCCGTAATCTCCACTCCACTACTCATCAAATTAATCGCATAACGGATACTATTTCATCCTCGCTGGAAAAAAAGCAATATTGTACCGCAGTCTTTCTCGATGTCGCGCAAGCCTTTGACCGGGTGTGGCATGCCGGCCTCCTCTTCAAATTAAAAAAAATTTTACCACCTTCGTTCTTCTTAATTTTCCAATCGTATCTCACTGAACGACAATTTGCTGTTCGTTACCGCACAAGTTTATCGTCCTTATCCACAATAAACGCCGGAGTCCCACAGGGAGCAATAGCTGCCCCTCTGCTCTTTAACATTTTCATCGCTGACCAACCGACCTCACCAAACACCGTAGTAGCTGAATACGCTGACGACAAAGCCATTCTTTCCGTCCACGAAAATCCTTTCACGGCTTCCGAAAATCTCCAATTACACCTTCATGAACTAGAATCTTGGTATAAAAACTGGAAAGTTAAAATTAATGAAACCAAATCATGGCATATCACTTTTACGCTCAAACACGGAATCTGCCCACCGATAGCATTAAACAATATTACAATACCAACCTCTAATACAACAAAATACCTCGGTGTACATTTCGATAAAAAATTGAACTGGTCACACCATATCCACTGTACAAAACTCAAAATAAATACCCGCCTACGCTTACTCAGACAAATCTTGCACTCAAAGTCTAAACTAGCACTTCACACAAAACTTAACCTCTATAAACTTCTTCTAAAGCCAATCTGGACTTACGGTATTCAGATTTGGGGATCCGCCAAAAAATCCAACTTGAAGAAAATCCAAATATCCCAAAATAAAATTTTCCGCCTAATCACTAACGCTCCATTCTATGTGACAAATCAAACTTTACACTCCGACCTAAAAATGAAAACAATAGCACAAACTGCTACAAATTTCTATACTCGTTACCACAACTCTCTAAAAAACCATCCAAACAACCTAGCAAAAGATTTGGCTTTACCTATTCCTGGAAACCCCCCCAAAAGGCTGAAAAGAAAATGGTGCCGCGACCTCCTTTTTAATTAATCCCCTACACTTGTATATACATACAACCTACTAACCTAAATTTAGCATAATGCCCTGAGGAGTGTCGTCAGTGGGCGGCTTTTCCAACTCAAATCTTCATGTCAACTTATTCGTATATCATTTACGCTTATTGTACTAAATTGTATAGATTGTGTAATTTCAAATAAAAAAATAAAAAAAAAAAAAAAAATACTGAATCTTAAACAATATTTGATAATTGTATCGAAAACTGAAGTGGCTGACTTGCACTTTTTTCATATGAATAAATTATAAAAATAATTAAATAATTTACAAATTCCTAAACACATCGTTAATTTATCAATCAAAAAAATTTCACATAAATATATTTCACAACTAAATGGTATGTGTCTTTTAATTCACACAATAAAAATACACTTTTTACATTAATCCTTTTGTAATTAGATAATACAAAAACTGCCATTGCATGCGTCATTAATGAACGCATTCTTTGTCCGTACGTTGTATAAAATGTTTAATTCATAACACGTTAAAATCGATCGATGGGCGAACATATATAGTAGTATATTCAATTGTAGAATTTTGCGATTCAAAACAGCACGTTCGATTACTTAGCATAAAAAAAAATGTCCCCACCTTTATTTCTGTATATTTTATTACTATATTCAAAAATCTATGGAAGTAATTCTTAAAATTGTACACAAAAAAAAGTTCAAAAAATATTAGTTACTATAGGTCAAGACGATTAATGCATAAACGAAAATTATTTTTAATTTTACTAGTTGCAGTAACTTACGGTAATCCCACAGGATGAGTTAGAGTCCTTTCATTTACTCGCAGGAAAAAATATTGTTTGTAGAGTTAGCTCTTGCAATAGTGATTAATAAAAGTCACGGTTAAAAGTCAAATGGAGTGAAAACTATTTATTTCGTGAAGAAACAAAGTATATTTACATGGAATTGTGACAACAGCATGGATGACAAGCAGAAATTTGAATATATTTTCCAACATAATTCTCTTTTTTTTTCGTTTTATTTTATTATTTTTTTTTTTGACCGTCATTGACTAATTTGTATTGTTTTATAACCGTCACTGGAAAGTATATTTTGGGTTTTTACATAGAGGCTAATTTTGAAAAATAATTTTGGATCAACTTTTTTTATGTTTTTGGTAAAATCCAAAAGATGTAATTATTTTAAAATTTCAAAAATCTTAATCAATCTTAGGTTTAGAATTATGGTCAATGCATCAAAATGACTTTAAATAAAATGATCTATCCATATCCAGTGACAAAAATAAGTGTTGCTATTGCAAAAAAAAAAAAATTATTGCGCATGCGCAAACTACAATCGGTACAAATTTGAAATTTTCCCATAATGTTTACTTCAGTATCCCCTAGCGGCTGTAGAAAACCGTATTTCAATCTAAGATTATCGGGCTGAAATATTTAGTGGTACATTTAAGACGGGACACACTGTATACTTTATTTAGACAATAGGCAAGAACAGCTGAACGGATGAATGTACGTCGGTATAATATGCGAGTTTATATTTATCCTGTTAATGGTAATACAAGCATCCGATTTCAATTGCTCTTACAAAATATACAATTAGAAATCTAAAAATAAAATTACAAAATCAAATGTTGGATTTAAAATTTCAAAACAATTAAATATTCATAAAAATGAAGGAAATTACTTTGAAATTTATAAGTAACGAGAAATGTAAATTTATCTTTTTTATGTTCATTAAAATGCGTATGAACCAGATTTTAATTGAAAGGTACGTCGTATAGAAAGCTTTGGAAAACAATATAAAATGTATTGAAATTTCAGCTCAGATATAGCACAATTTCATTTGGTTTTTACGTAGGCAGTATAGTAATCACTATGACTTAAATACGATAATAGTGGACTAAAATTCGTTTTGTTACATTAAATAATTAGAAATATTATATTATGATAAACCATTATAAAATATTTTGTTATAGTTATTTGGTAGGTATCTTATATAATTTTATAGCTGAAATTGTACCACGTTGTGTTTATCACATTTACAAACAAGTCCAATAAATCACTGTATAGCTACTCAGTTTTCGGAGAAACATTGACGTAGGTTTCGTGTAACCAATATAAATATATTTCAGTATACAAATGCAATAAATTTAAATTAAATTTACGATAATTGATTTATGAGAAAAAAAAAAGTATCAATTGTAGATATGTCGGTACACTTTGTGAATAATATGTATTAAAGAATCTCAACAAATTTATATTGCGGTTGTTGTATAATTATGATTGCACTGTAGAGCCTGTAAAGCCTGTAAAATCTTGATGAATATATATTGAGATTGTATTAGTTAAATTTTTCTTTAGTTAAAGAAAAAAAAATATTTGATGATTTCCATGGTGAACTTATCCTGTTGTATCGTAAAAAGTTATTAACATTCTACAAAGATAAATGGCAAAGTGAATTACAGAGTTTTTATAACTACAACTAAATACGGAATAATTAAAACTGGCAATCATGAAATTTAATAGAAATGTTTTTAATATAACATTTTGTTAAATATGAATTCTCAGAAATTTAATAAAATAATTGATATGAAAAAACTTGAATTTTACTATTTTTATCGTAACATTTTGCTATTTTTCATCAGCTAAATAATATGTTATTATTATTCGAAAATAAATATTTTCAAAGAGAATGTTATATTTTAAATGAAACAATTGTATAAATATTCATAATTTTATAAAAAAAATAAGTATCTAAATAAAAATGATACATATGAATATTTAAATAATTAGTGTTTAATGTCAATAAGTTAATATTTATAAGTATGGTGAATACAGAGTGTTCCTGAAATGGTTAAGGAAACTGATGTACGCGTACTATCCGGAGTGATTAAATAAAGAACCTTATGAAACTGTTTTCTATCTTCAAAACCTGGGTTTTATCTAATTATCTTTGGAACATTATTTCGAATTTAAACACAAATACTTGTAATATATTTCTTGCAAATTTGCAAATTTCTTACGTGAATTGATATATGACACAGATAATGAGTTTGTCATCCGTTTTCATACCTGACTCGCCAGGGTCAGAAAATGTGACATATCGATTTGTACGAGAAATCTGCAAGATGAACGTAGGTGAAATTTATTTGTTTTTATTTCACACATTTGATTGATTGACACGATTTTTATACAAAATTAATATAAATTATACAAAATTTATTTGAAATTCAATTAAAATCGTGTAAATAATCAGATATGTGAAATAAAAACAAACAAATTTCAATATTTTTTAACTTGCAGAGTTTTCATGAAAATCGATATGTCACATTACATTTTCTGATCCTGGCGACTTGGGCGTGTTAAATAGACGACAAGCACAAAATCGATGTAATATCGATTGACGTGAGGAATTTTCAAGTATATCTTATAAGTATTTAAGTTAGATTCGAAAAATGTTCTAAAGATAATTAGATAAAACCCCAGGTTTAGGAGATAGAAAAAAAATTTCAAAAATTCTTCATTTGACCGTTTTAGAGAGTACGCGTAAACTAGTTTTAACCAATAATTTATTTGTACAACGTATACTTAAAAACTTAAATTTTTCAAAAACTGTTTGAATAGAACTTGAATTCAGATATATATTTAAAAAAAAATTCACAATTAATTTTTATGATATGTATCCAAATAAAATATGAAATAATACCATTTTGAAACTACTAAATTTCATTAATGTGTTATTTTGAATGATTTATAAAATGATTTATGTTGAAGTATTTGGTTGAGCCGAATTTAATATTATTACAATATGATAATCATACCCTCAAATTATTATTATCCTATCAGTATTACTGTATTAAACTGAAATATGAAAACACCAAACGAATCTTTCTTCATTTTTTTCTTCGTAAAATCAAACCATTTAATACTATGATAGTATTGTATTTATACTTCAATTTGAACATATACTATATAAAAACAAGGAATGTTTCAATATGTATTTTTGTATATTTCTAGTTATCTTATTTATATCATACAATTAATAATAATCAATAGAACTATGGGCTTATAGGGTTTTCGTATAACTAAATTAACCAGTGAATGTAAATGAATTATTTGAACGCTAACAATTCTGGTAATAAATTATACTAAGTATATTCTGATCACTGGATTTTTAGTGATGTACACAAATCATCAGCAATTACTAGAAAATCAAATTTTTTTCAACAAACTTTATTAAGTACTATTAGTGTCTCTTAGTTCTTGATTTATAAATTATAACTTTTTTAAATATATATAATACTCCTTTTACTCTTGTGGTATACAAGTGTACTGGCATGCAATTAATAAAAATAAAAACAATCTGAATATTAATTTAATAGTTTGAAATTAACAGTATAACATTTTTTTGATAAATTTCGCATATTGTTCAAACATTAAACATCAGATTTCATTGTATAAAAATCATGTATTAGAGTGTTAAAATATTTAATTGATAAGTGCAATAAGTTTTTTTTTTTTTAATAAGATACTAACTATATATATTATAAATATAATCTACTCTATATACAAAATATAAAGGTTACATAATTTTTATTTTTATTTTATACAAAATATTTGTATTTATTAAATTTAGTTTGTATTGTATATGTATGTATCTAGATCGGCAAATAATATGAATAATAATACAACATATAACATACAGAGTTAACCTAATGTTATTTTAGTTATATTCAATTTTTGACCATGGCGAAATGTCCCTACGGCTAACGAGGAATTGTTCTATTTTGCATATTATTAGTATATTATTGATAAGTTATTTATTTATTTATACCTTATAATATTTCTAGTAAAAAAATAAAATCATATAGTTATTACGTTAACGAAGTGTTTATCTTGGTACATTACAGTTTTAAATTTCTGGTTATCAAACAATAATGATGAACTAAGCATTAAAATTATAATACAAACAATGTGGAGTTCCTGATTCAAATCAAATCGTTTATATATATATATATATATATATATATATAATACTCAAATAAATTACAGTTAATACCGCATCTGCTTACAAAGTTATCGATCGAATACCCAATGTGAATTGGCTGTATTCAACGTAATGATCGTAGGCTTCGGTTAGAAAACCATGGGATGCTTACTATACGCTCGTTAAATATAAAGGCATTAAAATGCCTAACAGCTTTGTTCTGCTGTGTAAGTTTTGCTAAATGTCTTGCCTAACTAGATAAACTCTCAACTTTGTCCTTTATCCTTTGTCAGTGGAAATTCCTTTTTCCGTTGGTAGTCAAATAATATGACTGAAATCGAACTTCGGAGTTTTGTTTTTCACATTCACTTTGTAATTGTAGTGACAACCTTGCACATTACTACTAATGCTACTAATATACTACTGTTACAGTTAACATTTGTAAACCCTATATTGAGGTTAAATTAATTCAATTCCAATAAAAACTGTACAACTAAGCGCGTCAACATGGGATATACAGCTCTGAAATAATCAAATTGGATATCGATAAGGTGTGAATTTAAAAATGACTTCGGTAACTTTTAATTAAATTTCTTATTAGTGATGGGTTAAATTTGATATTTTGATGTCCAACCAAACACGACTGAACATTGTCATATTATTGTGAACCTTAACCAAATCCAATTTATAATTATTCAAACAAACCAAACTATTAAAACTCAAACTCAGGTTTTTTTGTATTTTACAAAAAAATTTGAATTATTAATATTTTACTATTATTGTGAAAATTTAATATACCTAAATATATATAATACAATATAATAATTATAATTAAAGTCCAATAACACTAAAATAATTACATTTTTATAACTATAAAATAGAGAAAATTTATTTTAGATAATATTTGATTATGAGTAATTTTAATTTTACATTTCAAACTTACCTAAACCAACTTAATAGTTTATTACTAGTAAATCTATTCGATTTATTTTCATTCTGAGTTTGAATTACAAACTGATTGAAAGCTTGGTGTTTAGTTCAGTTTAGTTCGACATTTAAACTGTTTCGTCACTATTTCTTATCATCCTGTGATATTAAAAGTAATTTGACGAGTGTTATAAAAATTTATGAAACATTCGGACGAAACTTAATATGTACCGGTCATAGAATAATATTTATTGTGTTGAACAATTTGACGATAAAACCTGTATTGTTTGAGTACGACGTAGAAGTACATTTGTAAAAGAAATATCTTAGAATGAAATAACAGTAAGTCGATTTTAAGACAAATAGTCTATTTTAGTTCGTAAAAAATGAAAAATGTTACTTCTACAACCAAACATTTTTTTTAAAGCAATGCTGTTCCATGGAATATCTGATAAGTTACATCGTATATAATGTGTACGTGATACATGTATGTTTATTTAATTTGTTATTAGTCATATAGTTCGCACATCAACGCTTTCTATACAATTTTACTTGAGACATCAGAAGCTACTTAACATGTTTCGGAGCTATTCAAGTATAACACATAGTTTATTAAATAAAAATGTATTTTCAATGCTGGTGATGAAAGATTTCTAACATCAGGGAATAGATTTTATGATACTTGATAAGCTAAAGAAAAACGCCATTCAATTACGAAAAGATTCAACACAATAAATCTTAGATATAGGGAGATTAGAAGGAAGGTTAGAAGGACAGATTGCTCAGACAGAAAATTTATTGAGAGTAATTTAAGAAAATAATAAAAGAACAAACTAACAAGAAAAAAATTTAAGACAAAACAATCAAGTCCATCAGAGAGACCAACAGAAGAAAAAGAATGAGAATAAATCTCGACCTATAACATCAAAATTGGGCAATAGAGTTGTACCACAAAAAGATAAGAAAGAGGATTTTATCGTCGTTAAGAATAAGATAAGTCAAAGATCCCGTTTTAAAAAACAAATTGAGAAAGCAAAAAATGAAATAATTGAAACAGGTCTTATAATTAAAAATAAAGAGAGTAATACATCGTTAGAACTCAAAAAATAAGTATATTCTGAAATATTAAAGAAAAACTCAAAACCAAATATAATAGTAACGAATTTTATTAAAAGAACCGGAGACATACACATCAAACCGGCTGACTGGAAAACAAGAGAAGTCATAATGAAAAGTAACCTTGACGTGGTCGAACAAAAAACCATTAAAACCTAAATTATTGGTGTACAATGTTGATAGTGACTTGACTGGTGAAGAAGTCATCAATGATCTTATACATAAGAAGAACTAAGAGATATAGAAAAAGAAAAATATAACGCAATTAGTAAGAAATTTCCACAAGGACAACATTCTTCCAGAAAAGTATCTTGGTTATTAGAAGTCAATCCAAGTATATATAAAAAACTTGTCAATGGACGATTCTTCATTGGTATGTCTTATTGTAGGATCCAACCTTATGATCAAGTGACTCGGTGTTTCATATGTTAAAGATATGGACATATAGCAAAATACTGTCCAACAAATGTACAAACATGTATGATATGCACATCACAAGAGAAAGATCATGATTGGAAGAACTGTAAAGCAAACCCAAAGTGTGAAAAACTGCTGAAAAGAATGAGCCGTTCAACCACCTTGATTGTCCCTTAAGATTGAGGGCAATAATACAAAGTTGTAAGAAGACTAACTATGGAACAAATCCAACATGATTAGTTTAAAGATAATACAAATAAATACAGTGAGAAGTCAAATAGTGAATGACGAACTCCTGCATTATAGTCACAAAAATCAAATTGACAATATTTTTACAAGATCCCCTGTTGGTCGGGGTTAGAATAGACCATTGGTTGTTCCTGCCTGTCGTAAAAGGCGACTAAAAGAGACAGCTAGTCTAGTGTAGTAGGGCAGCAGCTATTACAATATTAGGTGTAGATTTATCATCTACACGCCAGACAGCAACCAACAGATACGGGAAAATGTACGACTGGTGGCTGCACTGCGATACGGAAGGCAATGGGAAACCACCGTATTAATATCCCAAGTAACAGTAATCAACATGTCTTCTTCTCAAGATAAGAGGGAAGACTGAAGATTGCTGCAAACCAATCTATGGATTGAAACCATAGAGGGAGGGTTATTATTTTAAATTATTGATCTTCCTAGTATTTTTAATTGAAAATATTTTACTTCCAGTTATTTATAGTTTTGACATTTACTATTTAAAAAAATATGGAAACATACTGGAGTACTTAGCGATTACTCGATTTAAGCCGTTGAGTAAAAGTTGAGTAAAACCAAATAATCAATTAATGTTATGTAATTTTTTTTTTTTTTTTTCGAGTAGAATTGAGTACCTACTCGAACTCCAATCGTCGAAAAATATTATAAAGTTTGTTACAAATCTTAACTTAATAATATATGAAACCGAAGATTAAAGAGTAAACAATGTAGTGGTATATTAAAAAAAATAAAAAATAAAAAAAAATAATAATTATAATATCCCGTTGTATGTTTGTTGGAATGACGAACAATATGACATTAACAATATTGAATGTAAACCAGACGTTGACTCACGTGGATCACGTGTTCGCATATTCCGATTTGATGAGATTTATTTCACGTATTATTCACCATTGTTGCAATTATTCGTGTAATTTTTGGAAGATTAAGTATATTAAAAGCACAGACAAAGTTATTCAAAGAAATTTTTAGTGACTAATATCCTGAATGATGTTTTTACTAGAATCTTGACATATTCTGATCCTTTTTCCGTTTCAAAAAAAAGGCAACATATCATAAAAAATATAAAACATTTTTTCTCGAAGGATTTAGAATTTATATTGTCCTCTTAAATAGATTTAATGCTAACAAAAAAAAAAAAAAAAATACTTCATGCGATGTGTGAAATGTATGAATATATTAAAAACGAACAAAAATTAAATAATTTTGAAATTATTGTAAGAAAAAGTGTGAAAAGGAAATGGAATCAGAAATTAAATGATAATTTTCAATTACTTCCATTTATATAGTTTTATATTTAACACAAATTTCAATGAAACTTTTTCAGTTAAATTGCTTTACTTTTTAAATATTAATTTACAGATATTTATTATTTCCGTTTTTTTTTTTAAAAAAAATATATATCGAATAGTTCTGATAAAAAAAAAACTGACAAAGATGTTGTCTTTGTATATTTCAAAAATAAACTTTGATTATACATTTCGATATATGTCGCAGTTAAAATTTATATTTTGCTTAATACGATATAAACCAAAATATCCGAAAAAAGATTTAAAATATGAAATAAAGAAAAAACTGAAACAGAAAAAAAAAAAGTTGACCTATTTATATATATATATATATATATATATATATGAGTGTATTAAAAAAAAAAAAAAACTAATAACTAATGAAAGTAAAATGTGATATTTAAAATAAAAATAAAATAACTGATCGTATATTGAGAAAAATATTTTCTGAATTTGTATTCGTATACATATAAATAAAAAATATAAAATACTTTAAGATGTGCTTGTAGAAAAAAATGTGTAAGTTATATTTTTTGTGATGTTCTTTGATATCGTTATTTATTTAGTATAATGATATTCATGAAAAAAAGTGTTGACATCTACCTACGTTCATACAATCATTATGAATAAAATAGAAGATGGACGATAAAAGAAAAATAACATACGCTCTAGGTTCTCTAACACGTTGCTCTTCAATTGTAAAATCAAAACATAATACACATAGTATCAAGTTTGTAAAACGTGTTTTTATAATATATCAATTTCAATGTTTTAAAATATTGTATTTTTTCATACAATTTGTATTGCGATTCATTTATATTACCTTTGAAAAACTTTAAAATATCTCTTTGTAAATATATTATTCTCGAATACGTCAATTGCTTTAATCCCGTTCGGATTTAACAATTGGAATATAACACTAAGCTAATTGGTCACTTGTCAATGTTCTCCAGTTAATATTTGGAACGAAATAAAAAATTGAGTGTAAAAAAAAAAAAAATATTTAACAAACTCCATTTGAATAAATTATATGTAATATTAGAAACTCATTAATCATAATAATAAAAACATAAATAATCGGTCCAGAGACATATTCAAAAAGTTTAATTGATGCAAACAAATGGTATGTCCTTTCCATTTATATTTCATAGCATACATATATTATAATATATTTATATTTATATTTATATTTATATTATATTTATTTATTTCATTTTTCCGAGCACAATAATATCCTTGAATTAAATAAGAAATGTGAAATCCTACCGTTTGAATAAACTTTAATACGTCATAATATACTAAGAATAATAATAAGTATACCTTTATGTCGATGCTTAAAAGTAATATGTTGTTCGGCATGAAACTGTTACTGCGAGTTTTCGCATCGAAAAAGTGATAATCAATATTTATTATCTAATGCCGTAAACTCTCAACTAATTCCACGTTACATATATATATATATATATATAATTTAGGAGTTACCACTATTAACGTCAATGCCGTATGTTCCTATACTTTTTTTTTTTTTACGATTTGCTTTCTCAAACAAATAGTGATTAGGATAATGATATGTGTGAAACATTGTATAAGTAAGACGTAATTAAGTATAGTGTCTGTAGTCCATAGGTATAACAGCATTTGTTTTAGAAATTAATATACTATGTTATAATTTAATCGCTCGTTTTATGAACATTTATCTATTAAATATATTAATCTTAATCAGTATCACTGATCGATAAATTATTTAACGTTTTCATGAACGATAGAAAAAAAAGTTGTAAAGTCTTTATAATATTTTCGTGCAGTTTGTGTTTAGATAAAATTCGATGTGCTTAAAAATTCACGTTAACGTCACATGTGTAATTATATTAGTTCTCTAATTGATCAACATTCCAAAGATATTCCGAGATATTGTGATCAATAGCTTAAAGTAATTTGTAACATCATGGTTTCTTAAGAACGAGTTAAAAGATATTCCATTTACGTCTTCAAAGCAAATCTATTAAATTATTTATGTCTTTCACTAGTTGATGATGATAATATTGATTTTTATTTATACCTATAGTGCCATTTATACAAATTTAGCTTAATTTCAAATAGCTTATTTGAATTACATTAGCAAATAACTATTCCAACAAGACATTTGTTTGCATTAAATATCTCATAGGTGTACGAAAATTTATATAAATTTCAATTCACCTAGGTAAATAAATAATAATTAACTAAAATTTTCAATATTATTTTTATCATTGTACACGATCAAAGTGATCGTTATGAAAGAATTTTTTTTATCCTTTGTGCTTCACTTTTGAAAAATACAAATTATAATTAACAGGCATATATGCGTATCAGCTGAATTGTTTTATGCTTTTCGTCTAACAATTATAGCGGCCAATTTATATACTCGATTTATTATTCAAACTTAACGTTTCGGTCGTAACTGGAATTAATGCAGACTTGTTATTGTAATTCTGTTTTAATCGTGAACATACATGCAGTGTTGAACAAATCTTTATTTGATTAATGATTAAAGATTACGATTACGATTTGTAATCATTAATCATAAGATAAATTAATGTAATCAATAATCACAATATTAAATTGTTTTAAACGTTTAAAGTAATTATATAATCATATTGTTGATTACAATTACAAAATATTTAAATTTTTAATTATGAATAATTTTAATGATTAATGACATATTAATAACTATTTTAAGCTCAATAATATTTATATTTTTCTGTACCTTTAAATTTTTTTAAAAATATAAAGTTTATTGTCCATTTAATTGTATTTTAATGTACTATCGTAATGGGTTATAAGAAGGATATTAAAAAAAAAAACAAAAAATACGAAATAAATTAAACAATAATATGAGTGACTTCCATATAATATGGAGAAAATTACCGATTAATAATACAAAAATATATAACTTTTAGAAACAATTTTTTAATAATAAATTAAATGTAAGTATAATCATTATAACAAATACTTTATTATAAATTAAATTAATTTAAAAATAAATTCTTGTATTAATAAATATAATAATATTTTATAAATTACAGTATAAGAATAGTTATAAATAATGTAAAAGATTTTTATAATAATTTATTTTCTTTTAATAAAAAAGTATTAAGAATACACAAATATAAATGTAGAACGGTAATAAATGGTACTCAAATGTATAAATAGTCGACATTTTCTAAATCCCTAGTTTTAATAATATCCAGTATATTACCTAATTGAAGATTGTATTAATGGCATACTTTTGACGATAGTAGTTAATGATTACAAAAAAATAATTATTTAACAAAAAAAACCCGACTTCGGTAAAATACATATAAAAAAATAAAATGAAAAATTTGGAATAGATACAACTACCTGCATATAATAAACTAAACAGAAAAAAATTAATTCATGATTATTTTAAGTATTAATAAATTAACATTAAATTTTGTTGTCATCGGGTGCCTTCATTACGTTGTATTCTATTAAAATTATGGAAATTAGGTATTCGTTGATTTGAGAAATTGTTATAAGTTATAAGATGTGGTTTTGTATAATTGGTCGGTCATATTATTTTCTTCTCTTTCTGCATAACGGTAATGACGTTCTATTAATAAGTATGGTGATTTACGTTTTTCTTTGATAGTCCATGTTTAAGTTTGGTAAGGCCGTTTCTTGCTTTATTTATTAGTTGTCATTTGTTACTATATATAATATATATACGTTTTAATCGTAGTATTATTATTATTCTTCAACTAATAAAGGCACCCGACTAAAACAAAATTTAATGTTAATTTATAAATACTTATATACTTATAATAATCATGAATTAATTTTTTTCTGTTTAGTTTATTATCGTATATACATACATACATACATTACATCTAAACACATTACCCTCCTTCTTCCACAGTCGGGTAAAAATGTAATGATCATTTATGATTAATTTAAAAATTAATGAACGATTAATTACTTTTGTAATTTAACCAATGAAGTAATTTAGTCGTAAATCAATTAATTTAAGGCCAAATATATATATATATATATATATATGTACAAATATATGTCAAATATATATTCCACACTCATTTTTTTATAGTTCATTGAATGAAATTAAATCGATAATAAATACATTTTTAATATTATCTGACATTAATGATATTAAAATAAGTAAACAAGTATTAACAACAAAATTATAAAGAATTGTTTGTTAAATGAGGTTTTATGATAATCAGATATGAAAGTAGAAGTAACTACTTGTGGTCTATCTGTTTTTTTTTTTTTTTTTCAATATTTAACATCTAGACTGAGTGGTCGAAGAATATATATTCCAAAATATCATATAGTGAATAACTGTACTAGTTTCTCAATTATAAAAGCAGTAAATATCAATTTATCAATAGGTCCAGTGGCATATTAGTTTTAAGTAAACATTTTTGAAGGCACGATATTTTTAATAAAAACAATGTAACTAATGATATTCGCTGTATTTTCGAAAAAATAATTTAAAATATTATTCGTAAATAGATATGACGATGTGAGTACAATTTTTGTAAGGTCAATATATATATATTAGTATTCTTTTCAAAGGAAGCAAAAAAAAATAATTATTTTGAAAAATGATTTGTAGAGAAATCGAGTTTCTTTCAATGTCATGTAGAATTTGTCAATTAAACCATTGTCTGAAAAAGCATAGTGCAGCATAACATCATATAAGAATTCGATATTTTCGTCAATCCGGGTACTAAAGTGGTATAAAATCGCCATAACCGTATTTGTAAAGTAAAAAAAAAAAAATCAATTGTTGCTCTGGGAGCAGAGTCCCAAACTAACGTATCGTTATAAGTAATTTAACATAATGTATTGAAGTCAAGCTATAGGTTTTGAGACACGTATATTAATATATACATATCAATACATTTATTATCGAAACTATAATTATCTTATATCTATATATACTTTATTTTATATAAAATCTTATGTTTAAATAAAATCAATTAACTACTTATTTTACATAAGTTAATTATTAATTTTCTACAATAATATTTTCCGTGAAGGTAATTGAGTTGATTAGCTCTCACACAAAATTAGATAATAAGTAAAATTTATATAAATTTATTCAAAGAATAAATGATTTTCTGCAGCTAAACAAAGAATGAATTATACATGTATTTTTTTTTCGCAACAAATATCATAAATATCATTAATTTATAATTTATATGCAATTATAATATAATTTACTATATCATAATATGTATATGTAGTACAAGTAATAATTTTGAAACAATGGAAAAATAAAGTATATATGTTTCTCATAATAAAGCAATAATTATGCAATTGATTTTTTTTTTCATTTTTTTTTTTTTATTGTTTTTTTGAGACAGTTGGAAAATAGAAGCAAATCACCGCCTTATATATCACCTCAAGTAGAATCGTCTGTGTATATATATATATATATATATATATATATATATATATATATATATATATATATTTTATTTTTTTAGTATTTCAAATAATCTATTTATTCGCCAACAATAGCTTAAAATATTTATGGTTATACACACACACACAAACACACGCATATATATATATATATCTTGTGGAGTTTTGTATATTATATATTACATGATTATAAGATTTTTGTGTTACCCTACTTATTACATGGTCTCTATCAGATCGGATAGTTTAATGAAGATTTTTATTTTTTTCTACTGTCCGGGACTAAATATTTCTTTAGGTTAAATAGTATTTATATCTGACTGTCCGATAATTCTTGTAAATATGATCTTTTGACTATACGAGTTTAATATCGTGATCATAAAGATACGTTATACTCTTTGGGCACAGATTCCTTACACATTATATGAGAATGTGAGTGTCTAATAAAACCAATACGTATTCTGGTGATCATTGTTTCTTCATGTCGTGTAAGTTTCATTAGTGAGTATGGCCCTTTTTTTAGTCGATGATTTTATTTGCTTGAGAAATTAATTATAAACTTATAAAACGGAACAAAATACGTCCAATTAATATTTGTCGAGATGACTACAACTGGACTGAATTATTGAAGTTAACCTAAAATAAATCAGTGTACGGTCATGTAGGTCACGTGCATTGTTCCAGTTCGAAGAGATTTTCTATAAGTATTATCTACCATTCTTATGTAACTGCCACCGAAGGATTTCTTGTGCAAGTTAAAGCAAAAATTCGAGTTACTCTTATAAAAGAAATAAAGGAATACAGAGAAAGATTTTCAAGAAATTATTTAAGGATTAATATCCTGGTAGATTTTTTCAATAGAAACTTGATAAGCTGATCTGATCCGTTTTAAGCCAAATAAAATTTATTATAGAAAAAATTGAAAAACTTTCTTCCGGAAAATTTAAAATGAGTTTTTCTCCCCATAAATAAGTTGAATACCAAAATATATGTTATGGAAATCATTGATTAGCGATACAAAACTATTTCGTTCTTTTCATTTAATATCAGTTATGGACCAATTTCTAAAGCTTAATTGTTTTAATAAAACTGTATCAATATAGGATACAGATATAGATATCAGATCGTTAAAATTTATATTTTTTATTTATCTAACATTGAAAATTAATCATACAGAACTCAGGAATATTATAATTGATTAGTAAATTATGTATTCAAAAATCGATTAAATTAAATTAGTGTTTTTTCGTTTTGTGTCAAATATAAAATAGTATTCTAACACTTTTTGTTTTAATTTACAATATTTAAAAAAAAATAATAATAAATAATGCGTTGGTAATTTTTTTTTATATTGCAAGAACCTAATATATCGATGTATAATATCAAACGATATCGATGGGTATTACTAGATATCTTTGACAAAATGAAGACGATTTATTTATGTAATATTATTATAATTTTATAAATAATAATAATAATATATAATAACCTGTGTTTTTAAACAGTTTTTTTTTTTTTGTATCACGACACAAATTTAACTGAAATAGTGTTGAAAATAATAACTATAATATAACGATTATTATCCGTTTTGGCCGTATTTGTATTAAAACACACTACTGAGTGACTGTATGTTCGGGTAACGACCACATAATATTATATATTACGACGACCATTAGTTTCGTTTCGTCTCATTTCACACGACGATTGCACCTGCGCGGCGACGTCACGTGCGCACCACTGCAGCCCACCCACGTCGGTCGCGTCCCTAACCTATTTTCAATACTACTACGACAGTCCTCCCATCCAACAGTTTCAACTGCATATGGTCATCCACCCTCGCGTAACACCAATCGGACTTGCTAAGCACATTCCCGTGTCCACGAACGTGCACGAAATGTATACGTACAATTGTTGAATTATATATAATCATTCCAGGCTCCAGCTGACAAGCCTATACACAATGTCCACTGAGCTAATGAATTATTCTAAATGTGTCCAAAACAATAGTCCAAAGTACACACATTACACTCGAGTTGCCGTTAACAAGATGTATGTGCGTGTACCGTTGTTCGTCTTGGATTCGCTGTGAAATCACACGGGGTCGGTGGTTAATCAGTGGTTATTTCAGTAGAATGACATGGGGGAGAAATTATACCAGCTAGAAAAATATAAATAACCACCCCATTCCCATTATTGGGCACTAGTGGTAAATATCTTGTACCTGATGTTATATCTATGTATTAAAAATAATACAATCACCCGAAATGTATGTAAAATAAAGTAAAGCAATTTATTAAGATTTTATGTCCATATATTTTCTCCCAATCATATGATAATTAAATTATAATACATATACATATCACTAAAATATTTTTAAAATTGTACGATATTTGTATACAATAATTCATTGAATCATTTTGTTGTATATACACAAATTCAATGTTTATTTGACGGTTTACTAGTAGTAAAGTTTAAACTTGGTTGTATAGTGTAGTAACTAGAAAATTTGACTAGACTTTAGACTATAGGACTAGTAATTTAACTAAACTCTAGTTAAATAACTGAGCCAATTAAGAAACTAAAACCATTTAAACAATCGAAAATGCAATATTGTTGTTAATTATATTTTTAAAACAACTAATACACCTCTTTTTTCGGAGAAGTAAATCAGGAAGATACTCAGCTACATGGTGATCGTATTGCATTTTAGCTACATCATAACTATTTTCTGAGTCCTTGACATTTATAAAGTGACATTTCTACTGATGGCGCTATATATATGCAAATCTAATCAGGTGGTATATTTTATTTAACCTAAAATAGGAACAAATTTTATAACTGAATTAAATACGCAATATCATATTATAACTAACTAAACTTCAGAGTGAAATTTAGTTATGCTCTCGAAGTATCATAATTTATTTGCAGTCATTATTTATACTAAACTTGACCTTTTAGAGATACCTGAGAGAATGAAATAGTATTCTGAATTAATGTGTAACTTATATTCTAGTTTATGCTTAGGGATTTATGCTGAACGGTTTTTAAATAATCACAATTTCTGGTACCGTTATCCCAAATATAAATTATTACATATTTTAACATCGTGAACCGTGATGGCTATATATGCTACTACTACTACATCAAGCAGTGGACTAATCGCTCGGTAGTTATTTAGATATAATAGTTATAAGTTCGTAATTCGTGAGCACAAGCCTCTGGAGACTAGACACCTTTTACCATTTACCATTCATTACTGTTTCGGTACCATATATATAGGTCATATATAAACAAACGCTGTCGGGTATCGTGGATAGTTAAGTAAAATGATTATGGAAATTTATATCGTGTACAGCTCGAGCAACACTTTAAGACCTTGTTTGAGTAGTGATAGTGTTTACTATATTATTTGAAATTAATAGGATACTCGAATGAATTGTTTGAAGTTTTCGCAGTATATTACGTTCAAATCGAACTGTTAACGAGAGTTTATAATGTCTGTTTAAACATTCACCGTTACGAAACACAAATTAGGTGTGTATTCGAAAACCCCTGATGACATCTATCAATAGACCACATTGATTTATTATCAAAAATAGATGCATATTGTATAAATAGCAGTAATCGATAGTGTTTACTAAAGTAACGTGTAAACATTGTTTTGCGTCAATTATTACGTATGACCACTTGAATCCAATGTTCGAACATAAAAAACCATTCGAACTTTCAGTGAGTACTCATTTACACCCACATCTTTCACTCGACTGTGCAGTCTGGTGGTGAGATTTATAATAATATTTCATGAAAAAAATAAAAACCATTTTTATTTGAATAGTTGCACGCACGAATATGGACTACACGTATCAACGCTACGAAAAAAAAATAAAAAATTGCCTATGATTTATGGTTTTTATACGTGTATATGAGCACATACGCCAAACAATTTGTGATAAGTACCCAACAACAAGCTATAGTACTATAACTTCGAAGTGTTTTTATCGTAAAATCATTCTAGGTTATATGTATTATTATAGTGCAATAGTTTCCATGTTTCCAGTAAATAATAACTGTAAGTGTTAGATTAAGAGTAACTTTTTTTAATATGATCCCGTTTTATATTGAATGTTTGATTTTTAAATATAATTTTGTGGCTAACTTAATTTTTTTTTTGTTTTCTTCACCAATATTTTTATTTAATTTTTAAAGGTTATAATTGTATTCTGAATTATAAAGTTCAGGTGCAAATTATGCTTGTTATTTGAAAACTTTATTAATATCAATGATTAATTTATTTTTTTTTTATCAGGAAAGTAGAATTTTGTTTTCTAATTTTCTAATATGCCTTATGATATAAACTTATTATTGTTTTAATCTTATTTTATTTCGTGTCTTACCTTAATTTTTGAATGGTCCAATGTAAATATGAGAAACACATAATTTATACCTAACAAGATTTTAATTAATATGTTAAACGATTTATATAAATAATAATATATTATAACTTGTAACTTGTTTGCTGTAATGTATATAACACAGGCAAAAAAAAAAAAAAAACTTGTAACTAGTTGAATTTCTGATACTTTACAATTTGATTAATAACGTATCAGTGTGTATTTGGAATCCATCAATAGCAATTTACTGGAAAAAAAAAAAAAAATATTGTAAAAGTAAAACTATATTTTCACGTGTAGTGGACAAAACCAAACTCAAAGGAGATTAAAAATAAATTGACAAAATATCCTTAGATTTGTTACATTTGACTAGGTTCATTGATTATCTGAGCGCAACAACAAAATATCGTCGTTTGCGTTCATCTTCGAACTCTTACTACTTCTGGCATAAATGGAAATACATAGACATGCATAACCAACTAACATCAATAACTCCCAATTACTTTAGAAATGGTTCAAAATTTCACCGTATTTCGTATTTTATTTTTCCATGTACTCGCACTACATTCATCACATTTATCAGAATATTAATTATAACATGAATATCGATTATTATTACTATGCATATATTTACAAAATTATCACAATGATTAGGTATAACCTCCGGAGATAATAAATAAGTTATGCTCGATAGATAAGTAAGTGTAATATTCAAAATAAATTAGTTAACTTACTCATTTTTCATTTTTTCATTTTATTTAATATACTCCGGAAGCTTATATTTCACTTAGGTCTTTTGAAAAATTGATAAATAATTATACATTTGTAAATTAAAATCATAGAGATTATTTTTTTTTTAATAATATGTATTTAATATGTTTCAGCTAACTACATCGAAAATGTAGAAATAATTTAAATTCAAATTCTCCCCGATTTTAAAAATAACATTATTTTATTTGATGTATAGTACAATATATATATATATATATATATATATATATATATATATATAGTAATAAAAAAAGTTTACCATGAAAATTGTTTGGAAATTAAGTACACACCAATGCCCTTAAATTGCCTATACAAGTTGCCGTCTTACACGTTTGATCATAGACTCAGGAAAGATTATACAGATATTACATTTGTATACGGTTTTTAAATTCATAATTAAACCACGAATGGTTACATATTTAATAACAGTATGAAAACCTGACTAATGAGTTATAACTTTTGTACTTGAACAACAAAAAATAAAATTAAAATGATAAATTACCTTTAGTTCTATAGGATGTGAAAAATATTATGACAACGGCAGTGTAAGTTTTAATTTAAATTTTTCTTGTTGATATAATGTAAAATTATTCTTAAATTTATTTTTTTATTTTTAAAGTATGTATTACTTATTACTTTTAGGCATATAGGCATAATCTCTTACATAACGGAAAGAGTAACAATTTATTATTAAGCCCAAAGGATTGGTATGTTAATTTCCTTGTTAGCATCTCAGCCCATTTGTTGATAAAATAGACAGCAAGCTAAGTTCTACCCTTATTTACCTACTATTCAAACGTTGTTAATACCGAGAATACTAATAACAATTATGTTTAAGAAACAGGTGATCGCGAAAAGGTTACAAAATGATGGCGTTACCTTCATGAGCGTACTATTAAAGAGCAATATCTTACTACAAGGCTGAAATCATGCATCTGAGCCGATAAAAAATGATAAAAAGAGAGAACATGAAATACATCTTGGTATATTTCAAAATTAAAAATGTGGGTTCCACTTATATTTCGTTTTTGCGTTCTTAAAGTTTTTAAATACCCCAAAGACTTTTTAGACGGTTCAAAGTCAGTAATTAGTATTCGAAATCTTTTCTTTAAAAAGTTTCATCTACTCATATGTAAATCATTTGCCTGTAATGTTTAATGGAATTAAATAAAGTTCGCTAGAATATTTTTACTTATACATACATATTTATGATATGGATATAAATAAAATTTAAAATACACTGGACTAACGATAAAATAAAATACAATTAACGATAAAGTGTATTTAATTCATAGAAGACCATAGTACTATAAGTGTAGCAATGATAATTGGAAAATATGTGACGTAAATTTAGATCAATTTAATGACTCATAAAATGTTCTACAAAACAATAATTTTGTTAGTAACAGTTGCCAGACAAATTTGTATTTAACTCATTCAGCGATAATATCAACAATTTACTAAACATTATTGTACAAGTGAAATAGGGCTAAAGTTACAATCATAACAAAAGTAGTATAGTAATATTTTGGTAAGGGTAAAATTCCCTTTTAGTAAATTGTTATAAAATTCAATAATAGAAGAAAAAATAGTACCTAGATAAAATTAATTTAACTTGGGTTTTGTGTACACGTATGTGAATTAATGATTTAAAAATTAATGGTTTTTTTATTGTAATGACATCTTATCATCAAAATGTATTAGTCTACGAGTCATATATTATATTCATCGTCCATGTGATGTGTTTTTGCGTGCTCGTGCGTACAACCATACATGCGAACATTGTTATTATTATGAGTACGGGCTGTATTAATCATAATTATTAATTATTCGTAATAATAAAAGTTTCAATTAAGTTCGTTAAAATTATGATTTGATAAAAAATATGGAACATTTAAATGTTCAAAGTGTAGTACGGAGATCATAAGTTCAAAAATAATAATAAAATAAAATGTATTTATATGTTATAAATAAATCATAAGAAAACTTAATAAAATGTAATTTGCATTTTTACACATTTTGTAGTATTATCTATATGAGTAAATTACATTTGTATATTTTATATCTGCGTATTGGTACTACAATTTACATTATTTGTTTAATGTTTTATTCAATTAATTTTTTGAAAAGAGTACGTAATTATGTGAATGCGAAGTGTTTTGAACAAATTTAAATGTTAACTATTTATTTTACTCTGAATATTATGATATTTTATAATAGACACGATAATTTTAATTAGTTAATTGAGACATTATGTTGGAAAAATATTGACGAGTAAAATGAATTATTTATTTATTTATTTATAAGATGTGTTTAAAGTTTAGAAAAAAAAGTTGCGGTGAGAAATTTTATAAAATACGTTTTACTTTTTTATGGGTTAACTTTAAACACGTATAAATACTTAATACTTGTTTAATAATCGATATTTTATTATTACTATTTATAAAAATGTTTGTATTCTTTAACAGAAAATATAAAATGGGTTTCTCGTTTAAGGTATATATTCAACATCCTATCACATTTTTTATTAATAAGTACTTGTCTAAAAATGTTTTTCTATTAATATTTCTTACTTAAAATGTTGTACATAGAGGTTAAAATTACCTTAAAATAAAATATTTCATACTTTATTAATAAATTATGTAATCGTTTTTTAATCGTATTTTAATGGACAAATACATGAATTCTATAATATATATATAGTAAACATAGAAAATATCTTTAATCTGTCAAGTGAAGTATAATTGAAGTAGTTGTCGTCGAGTAGTTGGTCTGCCTTATTTAAAAACTGTGTGTCATAATAAGCTATTTGTATAACAAGAAATTCCCGCACTGCCATGCTCTCAAATTCAAAAATGAGCCAGTCGGGATGTGATGCGCGTCAGGAAAGATGCAACTACCTGAAATTGAAACACCACCTGAATCATTGAACGGTTTACTTATTGGTACATATCAAGATTCTTACGTGTTCCTGAAGTAAATTAGAACATTCAATTCATGTTTTCAAATGACATCGTTTGGAGCAACATAATTAGTTCGTAATACTAATGCAAATGGTCAACAATACAATTCTACACTACGGATTATAGTACGTTAAGGTTAGGTTAGGATTATGTATTAATTGATTACATTAATCCACCGTATTATGTCAACTTGGTATAACTTTGATACTTTATTAGATTTAAATCATACACTAAGGTATGTACAAACAGCACTAGGTCCGCGATCTACCACAGGTAGATTGCCTAACTGATAATATACTGTTGTGAATCAAAATTTTTATTCCGGAGAGAAAACTTAAGATAAATCTGGAACATCATCCACCGAATATTAAATAACGAATTGAACAAAGTTAGGGTCATATAGAATTGGTATATTTAACGAGCAACGAAGTGCATGTGATCAGCTAGTATATATATATTGATTTTCATTATCTTATATCGAATAAATAACATATTTATAATATGATATCATACTTACTTACTTCTGTTGAGAGAAAATAGGCTGAGATGGTTTGGGCATGTGATGAGGCGAGAGGAAACGAATGCAGTAAGAGTGGTTATGAAGATGGACGTTGAAGGGAAAAGAGGAAGAGGAAGACCAAAAATGAGATGGTTGGAGACTTTGGAGAATGACATGACGGTTGTCGGTGTGTGCAGAGGAGATGTGATTGACCGAGTAAAGTGGAGGTGTAGGACAAGGGTGGCCGACCCCAAATAGTCGGGAGGAAGGCGAAGTAGAAGAAGAAGAAGAAGATAATATGATATTACATACTGCATTTACCTCTACGAAATTGTACAATTATTGGTTATTTAATAATATATTTTTATATTGCAAAACCAATAGCTACGGTTCATACAATTTATTAATTTATATTCTAAAACCTTCATACATATATATAGCTAGGTAACGACTAATGTCTAAATTACAACGGAGTATTAATTGATATGGACAACATAACGGGATTGTCAAAAGACAATATTATAGAAAACTGCGATTCGTACTTTTTTTGACGATACGTTTTATTGCAGGCAACACGTATGTTACATCCACCCGACTTGTCCGAATGCATTGCAGATGTGAACGTATTTAGTTGTTAAAATAATTTTTACAAAAAATGTAAAACTGATTATTCGATATAATTAAAAACACTTTTGTATTCGATTTCGCGACAAATACCATCGATTGCTGAGTGTTGCATAATATTTGCCGGAAATTATTTTTTTTGAATTATAAAAAACACGGCTGGCAGTGACTTACTTTATAATGCGAAATGGCTGTAATGCCTAACTCAACAATACTTTGTTATCCACAACAACCGATGATTTTTAGTTTTAGTAGGTACATAAATATTCTGCGAATTTTACGATCTCGATGGCATACTAACGAATAATGCATCACCCAAGCGTGCGTCCATAAATAATTCATATTTAATCATATGATAATATCGATATGCACCATACAAACGTTATTCTATTGAAACATATACACACAAAATTATTATGTTCTGCACGTAAAATTTGACCTATGTAATTGTGTATCGATCGGAATACATATTATTCATTTAGTCCCACTAACATTATTGATCCAATCCAAACCAATAATAATATTTTACGAATTAATTGCAAACGATGGAAAATTATCTATACATTTTGCAACTATTTGCCATTTATTTTCAAAACAATATCACTGGTTTCCAATAAATCATTAAGCTTGGGAGGGGATTAGACAATTTCAAAAAAATTCACTGACATTTTGAAATTTAATTGGCAAATTGTAAATACAAGTTAACAATTATTTGGAATTAATTTGTAAAATACTGGTTTGATTCTAACTTATTTGGTAAATTCAGTGTCAAGATATTGGAATTGACTCCGATCGAATAGGTCAACTTGGAGAGACTAATTGCATAAGCTTCCAGAAGTATAATACTACAATATGAGTGTCATTTTAGAGATTGGTAGATATTTTAGAATTTATAATAAGTATAATCTTATAAATATAACAAAATTAAAAATAAATCTAGTTTATTTGTAATAGAGGAAGGAAGTTTAAGACAAAAAAAAACACCCTCTTGGTAAATTTCTGACTAGAATACCATAGTTGAAAAAATAACCTTGACCTACATATATGATGGATTCAACAGAACTCTAGTACAAGTGACACAGCAGTTATGTAGTATACATGCATTATTTCGGATATTGCGCAAAAACTTGCAACTTGAACAGGATGACGCATGTAGGCCCGAATACGTTTTAAACGAATGAACCACGTTCTAATGGTGTTAGCCAGTGTTCAGTTATCATTGTTGATTTAGAAAGGACACTTAAATTATTATCATGCGCTTTAAGTACCTAAAATATTTTATGCACAATAGTGTTATACTACCGGATGTTCAATGTATTGTAGTTAATATATTTGTAATAAAATAATAAAAACTCTATAAAAATTAAAAATCAGTAAAGGGTTACTATTCGTAAGTTAATGTATAAATAAGTAAATGCTTAACTTGAAGTATTATTATAATTGTATAATAGTATGACCGATTTTGAATTGAATTGTCAAGGATATACTATATACCATTCGATTAGCTTGGTATATGTCAGACGATACATTTTCAATTCGAAACTAGTTTATGTACAAATATGACAATATTCCACAGGCTTATCATTTATTTATTTATTTCTATATATAAATTATTTGTTTATTTATTTATATTTTAAGTATATTTGATTTATAGTACTCAATAGAAATTAGACATACGAGAAAAACCTGTAAGTGTTTGTGTGTCAATGCTAATACGTGTGTTTATATGGACGTGTTTAAAAACTAAATACAAAAATACTAAACTTGGCCTAGAGCAGCACAACAAATTTTGTAGGCAATGAAAATAATATAAGCAATTAGCCTTTGTGTGACATCATAGTAATATAGGAGTGTTTGTGACAGCTATAAAACAATGAAAATTAGCCAAAGACAGTTAAATAAAAAATAAAAAACACACAATGTGTGCACAGCGATAACTTGTGCGAGCCACAGTTACTAGACAAAAATAATACATAAAATACACTTAATTTTTTTTGAGTGATTTAAATAATAATAGTAAAAGGTATCCATTTTTTATTAGTTAAAATGTATCCCAAACCTAATTAAAAAATTAAGCTTAATAGTAAATACAATTATTAAGATATACAAAATTACCTTCTAAGAGCTTATATCATATAAATTAAAAATTATTAATCTACATCCACTTACTTTCAGGGTATGGATGTTCGGTCAACAATTGACTATTGTGGCTTCCAATAATCTCAGTAGGTACTTTGCGAAAAAAAAAATCTAATAGCTTTCAACTTTCAGCACGTTTCGCAAGTAACTATTTATTTCTATCATGATTTATTTTTGTCTCTGCCTTCTTATTTTTATCCACAATTAAATTATACCGTACGATTAATAATTAAAAACTAAAAGTTTGACTAAAGAGCAAACAATATAACATTTAAGATAATTAAACAAACGACATAATATCTTAATACTATACTAAAAGTACAAAAGGAGAACAATATTGGTTATTTAAGTGTATTACAAGTATGATTTAATAGCAATGACCATTAGGATCTATAACATATTGCATAGGTATAAATAATTAAATTTATAACGTTATTTATATATATTATAGTTATATATATATATATATTAGTTGCAAATACAGATAACAATTTGCATATATTAATAGACACAACGTCAATGCATCATCTTAGTAGTCTATAGTTTTTTTGGTAATTTTTTCTACTAGATCGCAGCCACTACACGCCACATGGTTGTTTTATTATACAAATATTTACCAAGATCGAGATAATGTTTTGAATTTATTTGATATAGTAATAATAAATGTAGAATTCTGTAATTTTGTATCCGATGCTTACCCATATTCATAGGAGTATACGACTATCCAAAGCTATTCAAATGTAACATTATTGCATTCATAATATAAGACAATAATATCATAATTTTCAGTTTTCATATAAGCAAATTGTTGAAGTATTTCCTAATTATGTATATAAAATCTAACATAAACAAACAGACCACTAGGCCATAATATGGTCCAAGCTATCTGGATAATCTCCATTTCCATACCGAGCACTCCACCCCTGCACGGACGTCAGTGGTTACCTAAAATAGGCCGGTGACTGCGAAAGTCCGGTTACGGAAATAGGTAACAACAGAACTGTGTAGCAGCGGTAGACCACTAGCTCGTAAGTGCGAATAATTGTTGGTGATGCGATACTGCGTTCAAAAAATTTTGCATATGACGTGCATGTTGCGGACGGCAATTAAACGCATACTTGTAGTATTGTTTCTCGTACATTTCACAGTAGTCTGCATATGTATACTAATTGTGATAAATGTATTTTCATGCGCATAACTGTGTAATGATAAACTATTAGCTGTGAAATAATTATTATTTCAATTTAATCAATCCGACCAATGTTACTGACCATTTTGTTAATCCCTTGATGCCCAAAATCTTCATTGTTTCATTTTACAACGTATCCTATACGAAACATAAGTTGTGGTGTTTATGAGAAGTTTAAAATTCAAATAAACATTATAAAATTGTAGGAGAACATGAGGCCATAACACGGTTTTCCTTAATAGAATATCTAATTACAATAAGAACTTACGTGAAAATAATTTGATGATTTATAAATTAGTCATAATTTAATTGTCAGTCGATTTTCTAACTCTAAGTAAAACATGAATACACGTTCTATGTTTTATGTAGTGTGGTTTTACTTTGCTGCACATAAGGTAATCAAATATTTACATTAAATAAAATTCTCCTCTTTAAAGGTTCACGGCATCATAAGAATTACTTGTTTTAAGGTGGCAAAATTCAATTGTTTTTCCTAGTTATAAGTAGTTCTTAGCAGTTTCTACGTAATCCATAACGGTGAATGTAGTTTTCTCATCTCGCTGAAACATCAATAGCTCTTTTGTTCTACTATAACCAACTATACCATTGCTATGAAAAATTTCAAAAAATCGTTTTTCAAATAGGTCTAACATTTCTATGTTTTTTCTATAAGTTCACTATATATGCACATTATTGACTTTGGCATAAAATTAATTTATGAAGTTTAGTTCATTTTTATTCCAGTAAGAATGGTTATGAAGATGGACGTTGAAGGGAAAAGAGGAAGAAAAAGACCAAAAAAGAGATGGTTGGAGACTTTGGAGAATTACATGAAGGCTGTCGGTGTGTGCAGAGGAGATGTGATTGACCGAGTAAAGTGGAGGTGTAGGACAAGGGTGGCCGACCCCAAATAGTTGGGAGGAAGGCGAAGCAAAAGAAGAAGAAGGAGTTCATTTTTATTCCATAAAATTGTTCTACGTCTGCTGATTTTCTTCTTTTCATAATCACATACATACTTAACTGTGTTCCTTGTTGATCCATAAATATTACTTGTTGGTTTCATTCCGAATAAATTTATCGACATCACTCTTTGTTATCACCTCATTTTACGAAGATAAATGACAAACAATTGGTTTTAGACGGAAATAGTATGTAGTAGTTATGTTTTCAGTTTTCTTCGAAAACATTTTGATGCCTCAGCTAACTAATTTAATTTTATTCATTGCAAAGTATGTTGTTGATTTGTCACGTCTATCTTTTGCTCTAAATCACTCGATAAAAACAGAGATAATAATAAGTACCGATTATTATTCTTATTAGACAGTGAGTATGAACAAACTACTAGTTATTTGTAGACATCACTTCCACATATTTAGTTCGACGACGATCAAATAAAATTATACTCGTGAAATATTTTTAAATATAGTTCAGAACGGTCCAACCTCCGGAGTAACAATTTAGAATTTTTTGTAAAGGTGATGTAGTTATACGTATTTTTACCAAAAGCCTAACATTCGACAACTTCATCGATCAATTCTTGTTATTCTGCGAACCTAGTTTAAAGTTATATATTTTGTTAGTAAGTTGTTTGAATGACAATAACCGAATATTTATTTCCATATAATATTGTTCCAGGTTTTTAATGACATCGTATCAGGTATAAATTTATCGAATAAAAGTATGATTTACTCAAAATGATTGGTAAGAATTATTATCAGAAGTTATACCGGTAGTCGATAACTATAAAAAAAATTGTAAGAAAAAACCAAATGAATGGTGACAAAATATCTCTAACCAGTTATATTTAAATTCGAGATGAAATAAAATATCTCAGTGAAAAGAGTTTAAATTATTAATATTGCGGTGCATAAATGTATAATGGATGTTATTTCAGATTCTGGATTAGTGCCGGATAGTAATTGGTTAAATTATTTCGTGTTTTACTTCCCGGAAAAGTTTGTTTCATGACGTGATCCGTCCTATCGATTGCAAATCGGTCACAGATGGCGGGCCCATTGAACGGGTAAGTTATAGAATTCCTCCTTAATTTTCGAAAATAATAACAAAAACAAACCCATTGTTTCAACACATATAACGCGTGTTACTCAAATTTTGTTATGCATACGTGTAATGGTTAAATATTCCTTCTAAACGTAAAAAATATAAAATTAATATTGCAATACCTTGCCGCATCAAAATGAACGTAGTATCACGCACGTAAACACGTAAACAACTTGTGTTTTTTTTTTCATTTTATGTCAACTACGAAATGGACGTATCTGATACGAGGACATGTATTGTAAATGGAGCGTATTATAAATTAAAATAATGATTTAATAATTTATGGTTTAAACTTGCATATTTTAAATTTTCTACTCACTAACCCTTAATACTACAACAAATAATTAATAAGGAGTATAATTTTATATTCAATAATAAATATAAAAAAAAAATAAATATTAAAATTATAAACTTCCTAAAAACTTTGTTGACTTTGAATGACGTTTGGTGTTATTAAAATTTTTTAATCTTATCGATAAGAATGCGCCGATAAGATAAGTTTCACCGCTGAAAAATAATATAACGAGCAGTCTTTATTATTCACATTACTACTATCGTTTTATCCATATTACGATGTTCAAAACCTTTATAAATAAAAATCGACTGAGTTCAATCTTCTGGGTTTTAAATGTCAAGTGAAATGGTTTATGGTTAGTCTTGTTTAGAGAATGACAAGATACAATTGGTTTAAACTGATACAAATTCATCTCATAAAAATAAAAAAAATAAAAATAAAATGAATTGTTCAAATATATGAGTATTATAAACCATTGTGTACGAGAGGGTTAAATTTAATATTATTTCAAAGATATTCTTTAGTTATTTTCATAATCCTAGAACATCGATGAACAATCGATAAGTGAAAATATTTATAAATATTTACTGCGTCTAATTTTCTATTGAATGAATATTTATAATGCAGGTGTATTATCCAAAGTACCGGTATGCACTGACTTCAGAACACCTAATTAGCTTCGTAACATCAACAAAAGTTAGCAACAATAAGCAAGTATAAGGGATTTTAAAGAAGTTATATAATACATTCTACAGAACAAAAATAAAGGCACTCTGTCAAAAATAAAAATGTACACAGGAAAATTAGATATTTTAAGTACGGAATATATTATTATCATAGTATACTCATGTTTATTAATAAGTCACTAAATGATAACCGTTACCAATTGTTCAGCATTATCCTTCATTATTGCAATAATAAATCACATTGTAGAGAAGTTTCGTACGTCATGCCAAATCCGTGCGTGTCAAACCGATGTGGTAGGTTTTACCGACTAAAAATCACCTCATGTCAGCACAGCACACATGAACAAAGATGATTTACAACGGTTCATTTTAGTAATGCATGGTTTTTAAATATATGTAGTTTCGATTCCATCTCGTTCAACGTGCAGTGAAACATATTTCCCGGTGGTATGCCACTGCACTTTACAAGTACATTTTTGTGTCTGAAAACCTTGTTATTTGATTTTAGTTTTCCATTTTCAAGATTGCTTCGTATGCCCTGGCATCACTCTTCGAATTACTATAGTAACCTGGAATGTGAAGTCAATAGTGGTTTTATGAGAGGACTTTGAGTGAGCGGTATAGGCGGAATTCTAGTTACTTTTGTGTTGTAAATAATAGGTATTTATAATACCGTAACCGTAGAATGCAATGCAATATAATCCTATATTTTAGAACTGGAACGAGATTGAAGAAAACTCAAATTATCCAAAATTGACTACCATGAATAGATGAAAACTTACATGTTGAAATAACATATTATTAAGTTATGTGTAGAAGTAAGTTTTCATACAAAAAAGCTTATTGCAATGTAAATACGATATTTCATTATATCTTATGTAAAGACATTTTGAATTTTCATTTCATTTATTTTAAAGATGCTACCTATTTCTGTGAATTCAATGAATTTAAATTAGTTATAAGTTCGTATTAATTAACTGATCATCATTTGGAATTAGTTTTAATAAAATGTATTTCCATATAATATTTTGTACGAGTATATTACCAAGTGAAAATTGCAATATGCCAAAAATTAAAATTGACAATTGAAATGTTCAATATTGACAATTTAATATTGCAGAATAAGTAAAGAATTAATTATTTGTGATTTAAAGCAGTATAATGTTAATTAAATTAAAATTAAATAATTTTCTTAAATCGAGAACACTAATAAATTATTAAAAAATTTAAAAATTTGAAGAAGCAAAAAAAAAAAAAAAATTATGTAAAATACTAATCGTTAAAATGTAATATTTAATATTTCTTTAATATATGACTAATTTCAATACATTTTAGAAAAACATAGTAAAATTATATGTAAAATATTTTATTCCTTTAGAATCTACAAAGTAAAATCCTGCTTGATTTTTATTGATTTTATAAATTTAATTTAAAAAATGCAAAACATTGATAATTGTCACATCATAAAAAAAAATTAAGTTAATTACATTTAACAAAATTTGCATTGCATTTCATTAAAATTATGCGTGAATGAAATCGTTATTAATATTTAAGGTGTAGAAATAAGAAGAAGTGTTAGAGATATTGCACATGTTTATGATTCAATCATAAAAAGTTTGTTAACCATTTAGGTATGAAAAATATATTATATGGATCTCATTACTGTGTTTCAATGGTAAAATCTTGAATTATTATTGAAATGTCAGAAGTAATAGTAGTGTTTTGTTGACGTTTTAATATATAATTATTGAATCACTTAAAATGAAAAATTCTTTTGTTCTGGTTTTTGTTTTATTCATTTTCTCTGTTCAAATGTTTATTGCATTTCATATGTATTGATAATTTTTTAGATGTGAGTATAAAACTTTAAAAATAAAGTTAATATTTTTATATATTTTTTTGCTTGTATCGTATACAATATTTAATATTCTATGATGAATAACATACACACGTTTAGGGCTGCATTCTGTATTTTCGTTGTTCTAATTAATTTTGGTTTAACGTATACAAGGTCACATTAGGGGTTTACAATTTTCCAAAGAAAGAAGATGATAAATATCTTAATTTGAATAGTTTTTAAACAACTTAACATTATTTTTTTAATATTCGAAAAACATCACTTCTAATAATACGTTGATTATTTACATAATTTTATTTTTTAATTTATATTAACATTATTTGTTTTTCATATGCAAACTATTATCTTATCATTCTTGTTATAAATGTTTTCTTTATTTTAAGCATTACCTAATGTAAAATATTATATTATATTATGCAAATATTTAATTTTAGAGCTATAATAGTCACTGACTGATAGCTATAATAAAAAAATAAATAAAAATAAAAAAAAACATTTAATGTAGACTCATAAGTGAACAAATGTCGTTTGGGTCTTCTTTATATGTTTTGTCTATATACAAACAGGTATTTAACAATACCGGAGATATAATTTTGATTTTCAAATATTAAGTTGAACATAATTAAAATTTCGTTAAAACCAAAGTATCCATTAATATTAAATTTCAATGTACTACAACTTGCTAGTTTTGTAATTATAAAAAAACTCTTATTACAAAAATCGTTTAAAAAAATACTCTATCTCAATATGTAAACAAATAATGGTGGTGTAATTTAAAAATTAGTAAATTGTATTGTGCATACGCGTACCGTCTAAGTTTAACATTTGAAATTTTTATGAGAATTGTTTAAGTCCTCCGTTTTATTCCCCGAGAATCCTTTTTCAAACCAAGGTCATTAAATTGAAATTTATAGTAATACCTCTTACCGTGAACACGTTGTACATATATGTATAAATACAATTCACACTTTTCAAACCAAAACTCTTCGTTTAATTAAAAATGTACTATTCAATTGTATGTCTCAAATCACACACTTCACACCAAATTTAAAATTAAACACAGTAGAAGAAAGTCTTAACGTACTATATAAAATATTCCGCCCTCGACTATCAAACCATCTAAATCCTTTAATATTTAGCACCAAATTCTAACACCATTCCAGGTAGTCTTCCCTGCAGGTTAAAAAAGTATAGATTCGTGACTTAAATCCATAAATCAATTTTTATTTATCAATAAAATTAAAATTAAAGTAAAGTGTCGACATTGGGTAGCTAATTTATTCATGTCTCTCATATATAAAAAAAAAAAATTATCAACACATATGATTAATGTATTAATTTAATTACAGATTACTTGTTTTAAAATAAAGTTATATAAAAAACTATATTTTGTTTAAACAACAATATGCTATTACTGCTTTATTTGATAACATATTTTAAATCTTAAACAATTACTTAAAGCGAAATATTAGAGGTTATATTTCAGTGCTAAAGATTAATAATATTTCTCAAATGAATAATAATAAAACTATAATATTTACAAAATGAGAATAAGTTTTTTAAAATATCTCAATTTACTTTAATTTTACTTAACTCTATAATTAAATCAGTGTTATATAAAATGTGGACATAATTACTTAAATTTTCAGTAACATTTTATCAAACACAAATAAATTCACTTCTTTTTTAAATATTTATCAAGATAATATATACGTATTATAAAATTATATTTTTTTTTACATACAGGTACATACACACAGAAACATATATATATATATATATATATATATATATATATATATATAATCTTTGTGTGGTATTCTATTCGTAGGAAAAATGTTTGAATTTTTTTTAATTTTGGTACCAGTATATTGAATTTTTTTTATTTTTCCCTTTAATTAATTTTTGTGTGAATCGTAAATATACGAACATTTAAGTTTTACTCTTCACATTTAAAATAGGTCCACAATTCATACAATAAAATGAATAATATTTCTCTGTACGAATTAAAAACATCGTAGATGTAGACTGAAATTATTTTAAAACATTATAATTTCTAAATATTTCTTTAAATATTTGGTTGTCTTGATATTGGTTTTATAATTTGCAAGGTATGCATTATCAACAGGTGTGCAATTTATTACGTATCTGTATTAAACTGAATTTTAGTGTTAAAATCAATGCATTTGTAGTTTGTTTCAATTTAATTTAATTTTTTTATTTTTTTTTTTTTTTTTTTAACATCGATGTTCAGGAAATTTTCTATTACTTCATTTTGTATCATAAAAATATATATTTATTTCAAATCATTACAATGTTTCATATAATATTACCATAAATGACGTTGTCACACAGAGGTCCAAAATGAAAGTTTACTGCGTCGAAATTAATGGTCAATGGATAATGCTTAGGTATGGTTAAAAATATATACTTTATTATATAGTAGTTTATAATAATAAATTACTATAAATCTAATATATGTATTATATATTACCTGTATAATATGTATACATTTTAATCCAAAAGTCGACTGAATTTTGGCTAGCTTGTATATACAATGAAATATTAACGTGTTTATCAATTTTCAACAAAAGAAAAGTTATAATACAAATATTTTTTCAAATTAAAGAAAATAAAATTTATTTATTTAAATTTCAAATACCTCTCATTCATTGATGAACTTGAAATGTCACATAGTAGTCTTTTCAATACTTTAGACGTGCAATAAAAATAAATTTTATAAAATTTTGGCACCAGCAATGATATGATACAAAACCGGGTATTCAGCATAAAACAAAAAATATCATACTAATCCATTACAAATTGCGTTTTATTTATATGATTACCAACAGTTATATTTAACTTGGCTTTAAACAGTATAATTATCCATTAAAAATCATGTCCCGGCCAAGCCTGTGCCGTGCGAAGCCAGGTAATCCAGTTCAGTAGGTACATAATATTTTAACATTCAAGATGCTTATTTGATATGAAAATGTAATACTATATTTTTGATGGCAATAAAATTATGAGAACCTTAGAGAAAACTTAAGGCTGATTATTATATTATTATTATTATTATTATTAAAAATTATTTATGATTAGAAAATTAAGATCTTAAACTATAATTTACAATAGATTATTCAAAGACAAAATTAATCAATTTACATTCTAAGCTCTTGAAATTCACAAGATTAACAATTACTCAGTAGTTAAAATGATACAAAACAAATAAATATAGAAAAAAAAAAACAATTTTAAAACTTGAACAACTTACTTTGAATTTCTATGGTCACATAGTTTTTATGTAAAAAGAAAAAAGATCACACAATGATTAATGAAAAAGTTTACACAATAAATTAACAGCATATGTGTTTACTTTCAATAATTGATATTTTATACGCAAATGCAGTTATTTTGATATGATTGTTATTATAGATCATATTTTTAATCAGAATATTATAGACAACCAGTTTACCGTAGAATAATATAAGATATTTTTTTTATATTACTTCTGCCATGCTCAACTTTTATTTTAACCATTGTGTACCGTGAAAAAATCTTACCATTTCTTCGAATGAATTTATTATAACTTTTATAACTATATATTTTATCAAAATACTGTTGTATTTACTTATCCTTTTCTCTTAGAAAAAGTATTTTATTTCACACTTATTTGATGTTTATTCTAGAAATGAAGTTTGTTCGTAATGCATTTTTATTGTTTTTTTTTTCTAAAAAAAAAATTGTTCCTTCAGCTTCGAGTTTTTTTATTTGAACTACTTCACAATGTTTGTTTTTTATTCTTATTTTTTATTGTTTTATCGATATTTATATATATACTAATAGTATTCAGAAATTTTCATTTTCTGGACTTATTAATTATTTCTACGATTCCAATTGATAACTTTGTGGAAATCGCAGAATTTATATTCACCAGACTAAGGATTTGTAGCTCCATAAAGTTATAAAAGTTGCTAAAATTGTTTTGCCTATTAAATAAAAATATATATTAGTAAATAAGTTATATTTATATTTAATTAATTAATTTTTTTAATTTTTATAATTCGTTATTTATAATTTATAAATGGAGGTTAACCCTTATTTATTTGTCAAAAACACAAGTTTCTAAAATTGAGCTGCCAAACTAACAGCGCAAAACCGGTCCAGCATCTAAACAGCAGCGTCCAAAAAATAGTACCAAAACGTGTCCATAGTCTTTTCACAATATCTTATACTCAAAATTCGTTAAAATAAAAGATTTTGCTCAGATAATTTTAGTACATACTAAAAATTTGTTAAAAATGTAAAACCTGTAAGAAAATTAAATCTTTAAGCGAGTACTATCAGTTATTATATCAAAATAATTACAGAATTTGAAATACATTTTCTCTATTTAAAAAAATGCATCCAATCTGAATGATTCGTTTAATGGATTTCAAACTCCATTAACTTAACCTTCATTTTATTTTATTTCTACATTAATGAGTAACAAGCCTCTTTTATTTATATTTTTCATAGTTTTTATCTCTCGGACTCATACTGTCGTATAAACATCAGTATCATGTACATACGCACAGGAATTACATGGGGAAAATAAAAACCAGAAAACAATCAAAAGAAAATAAATAATTTCTAAACCGAAACTGTTGAAGTAGTGATATTTATTATATCGGCCAAGTGTGTTTTATGCTTTATTTAGATAAATAGCCAAAGATTAAGTAATATAAATAAAAGATAATCGTTGCTCATGAATGTAAGGTTGAATTAAAAAGAAGGTTAAATGAAGAAAGAGCAAGCCTGGCTAGAAAATAGATAAAATTATTTTTATAGGCCGACTTTTTTGGGAGGTGTTCTGGAACTATGTCTTTTTTTACCGTAGGCTTTTGTTGAGACAAAATAATATCATTAAATAAACTCCATCCTCCATAATTTAGATATTGTCGACAATTAAAATTAAGTTTGTGCATGGAACCGTAGGTAAAACTAAACAATAAATAGTGTGTATAGGAAATTAAATAGAAAACTTCAACCATCATCTGTACATTATAATGACATTATGGTGAAACATATAGTAAAGTTTACTATGGTGGATGGCAAAGTGTGTAACTCAGTTACATCAACAAATTCTGCAATGAGGTGCTATTTACGTAGAACTATACCTAAGCACTTTAAAAAAATTTAAAAATATCGGAAATAAAAACAAATAATTTAAATTTAATGTTTGACCTTTCAATTTTCTATAAATTTTTACGATATTTTGAGTGTTAATTACACTTTTTAAACATAATCGATTTAAAAAGACGCAAACCTTCGGAGATGAAGAGAAATTAAGTTCTAGAAAACAAGTAAATAATTCAAGAAAATTTTATATCTAAATGATGAGTATTGGTTGATGTTTCTAAATGTGAATATGGAAGTTCAAATAACGAAAACACAGCTAGGTGATTTTACAGAAATATCATTATCAATTACTGGAGTAGTTATTGAAATTACCTAAGTATTTTAAAACAGATCTACTAACTATATCTAGTCGATACAAAATTTACATTTGACGAAGTTAATAATAACAATGCTTAACTTACTCAACCATTTGTTAACAAATATTCTTGGCACAACATGCAAACATCAGTTAACGAAGTATTAATTCACGCAACACAAATAATCAAGTGCACTGCCTATATAATCAATAAGCTAATTTTTTGATGAATCATAAGAGGCTAGAAATAAGAATATAAAAATATATAAAGTAAGTATTTCAAGAAAATGTTCTAGAATTAATATTAAGGCGATGCTATTATTACACTTTTAGTAAGTTAAATTAAACATATAATCCCAGAAGTATTACAAATAATTTAGCCTCCAAACATAAAAATATAATAGATATGTACGAAAACCATAGCAATGATAGAAACAGGATAAGATATTAGTAATGAAAACGAGCTTTCGACATAGAGTCAATAAATTTAATGAAAATGTAACTTTTAATTTAGTTTTTATGTTGAGTGTATAATACAATTAAACGAAAGTTAAGAAATATGTTTTTAGTAATATTTCTATGAAAATATCCCATTGTGAGCCGCGCTTGTTGCCCCTTGCAAACTTTTTATTTAGACGTCCCTAGTATCAGACCTATTCGTTGATCATCTACCCCTGCGTGGATTTTTATTTCTTCAACACGATTTATGCAAATATAACCATTACGTAGATACTTTATGGACTGCATTTCAACGGTTCAACACTCATCGTACGTTTTGTGAGTTGCAAAATGAATAACAAACAAAAAGGTCCCGGCGCTACAATTTGCACTTACAAAGTCCTACACGTCATCCTATACACGTCGAAATGGTTTGAAAAACTGAAAGAAATTTAAATAAGCAGCAATTTGCTTATTACAAGATCTTCGCGTCACGATCGCGCGAAAACGGACGACGCCCACACGCCCCCGGTGCTGTCCATTTTTCCTTTTGGACGTCGCTCCCCCATCCACGGATACGTGTGCTCCAACATACCTTGTATTATAAACCCGTTCTTCGTCGGTCGAAATATTAACCGATTTTTTCGGATTCCCAGATACATAAACTTTCATCACTAAAAATCGAAAATAAACGGTAGTTCAAAACAGCTGTTTGGTGTTAAAAAATTATAAAAATGTATGCTTAAAAAAAAAAAAAAATACGAATGAAAACAACAAATATGACAGTCTGTTTTTTTATTTTTATTGATTTTAACGCGTTTTAACGTGAGTTAAATAGTGAGTTTAATTATCAAACCGTTGCATGACTATTGTAATTAAAATATGGTTTTCGATCGCCCATAATGTGCTCTAAAAATAATTATACATCGGCACTACTTCTCAATTCGATTCCAGGTTAATGATTGTACACGCGTCTTGGTGATAAAGCTCGTATTTATACATTTATTTAGTTCTTGTATATTACTGTGCTGACATTATAATTTTCAAGCTTCAGTGCAAAAATATTTCAAAGACGGATGATTGCCATTACTTGGATAGAATAATACTACATACAGGACAATTATTTTGTAGTTCTGTTATAATTTTTATAAACTTATATAATATAATATTATGATATTATTAAATAATATAATTATTTAATTATTCAATTATCATACAATACATATACTAAAAATTAATGTTGATCTTTCAAATATCTAAACACGTATATATATATATATATATATATATATATATATATATATATATATATAAATATATATAACTAAAATAAATTTTGTAAAAATGTTATAAATAAAAAGAAAAAATCAACTCAAAATATAAAAATACCAAAACGCCATTTTTAGAAAAAAAAAAAACTAAAATTCATAATGAAAAAAAATTGTAATTATTTTATTCTACGGAAAATAAATAAAATATATGACTTATGTAGTTGAGCCTTAGACTAAAAAAATAAACCATTACATTTATCTAATTTAACTCAAATAATAACCACTTATAATTCGTTATTTGATTATTCTATTTATTTTTGATCTACAACTGTTCAAATTTATAAATTTAAAACTCTTTATTAACTTTTATAAATTTGTATTTTCCATATGAAAATGAGAAAATTTAAAAGAATAGATTTAGAGATCATTATAATATTTGTTAGCTCTCTTTACCCGTTAAGTAAAATAAGTTTTTTTTGATATATTAATAGTATAATTTTTAAAATGTAATCAACAAATTATTTATCAGAGGGAAAGTAATAAACTTCCTACTTAACTAATATATTAAAAAAAAAAAGAATTTGCATGTGTATAGTAATCTTATTTAATTGTAATTATTATTATTTTTTTTAATATAAATTCTTTTAATTTTATAAAAATTAAACCAGAACACAATGTTAATAATACAAAGTAAAAAGTATACAAAGCATTATTTTTCTTTCTTTTTTTTTTTAATTTCTTATATTATTACATAACTTCAAAATAAATATGTATGGTTAATATAATATATATGTGTATTAACAGTGCATAATGATTATAAAATTATTATAAATATTCAAACTAATAACTAACGAAAAATTGATAAGTGATAAACAACAACCAAAGTTTTGATGTTTATTCAAACAAAACTATACTCATCGTATCTTTAACTAGCATATGAACTAGTTCGAAATTACCTTATTAGTTAGATTAGACGTGGGATTATTTTTGAATTGAAAATTATTCATATATAAGTATATTTTTTCTATTTTTATTTTTTTCTTATCTAATATAAAATTGTTCAAAAATATAATTCGATTAGTATACTTTATACATTTCATTATCTTACAAAGAACTGTTATGATCATCTAGTAATTAGTTATTATATTTATACTGTTAAATTATTTTGGTGTTAATATTAATTAAATCATCTAAAACAATACACAAATTAAATATTATTTAATGTTAAATATATTTTCATATACAATTCCTTAAATTGGTGTAAGGAAAATATATCTTGAGAACAAATCCCTCCTTTTATGCTAAAATTATGCACTTTTTTCAATCATTTTTTTAGAAAATATATACGTACTCAGAAACTATATTATATTAAAATATTTTGTAAATTTGTGATGTTGTTTACAAAATAACTTATCTTATTCAACGTTTAAATGTCTGGTCATAGTTTCAAATAATACAAATTGTATATCAAAAAGTATCTTAATTATTTATTAGTCCTCTAAAACTCAGTTTATCGTATTGAAACAAAGCGTAGAATCAAGTAAAAAAAAATATTTTTTTATTTTTTTACTTAAAGAAAATAAGGTTCTCAAAACGTAGCTTAAAATGTTCAATTAGTACAGCATAGACATTACTTGAATATAACGATATTATGAATAATTTATAAATTTAAATATTTAATTGTAATTAAAATTGGAGAATTTATTTAAAACTATGATATTTCAATGTAAAGTCATTATGTCCCAAATTACAACTGCTACAATGTTATTTTGGCCTTAATTGATCAATGTAAACTTTTAACAAAACTCTAAATTATTTTTTTGCATTTACAATAAAATATTAACATGTTTTTTAGCTCTTAGGAAAAAATTTCATTGGGGAATTTCGATTCGGAAAAAAGGTGTTCGGGAAAAAGGTTTCGGGTTTATGAATTTTCAAGTAAAATACCATTCAGGAAAAATTTCATTTGGGAATTTAGATTAGGGAAAAATACCGGTAACCCTACAACATTATTATAATATGCGTAACATGAACCGTACTATTTATGTTATCTTAAAAATGTCCTCGAATTAATAACCTCTAGTGTAAGTATATACCACAAACGAAACAAACTGACTTTGTGTTCAAAAACGATAAAACTTAAATTTATCTTTTAATATAGAATTCTAACAGATAATCAGTTCTTAAGACAATTTTGTGAATATATGTAATACAATTTAGGGACTTAAAAACTCATATAAGTAAACGAAAAACTTTAATAACAATTATTTACACATGAATCACATGAAACACATGAAACATTATTAAAAACTTATAATTTATACTCATGCACTTTTTAATAATTCATGATACATAAAATTAATGTGATATTTTCCTCATTTCTGTAAATAAATTTAAAATATTTAAATTTCATGTCATATTATACACAAATTGCAATTATTTTATTCTCAATTGAGCAACATTCACATTTTCTCAAAGTATTTTTAACAATCGAATGATTTATTCAAATTTTTCAAACAAATATAAAGAGTTCATAATAGCCACATTCTTAACCATTCAAAATAAAAACGTAAATCTAATTCATTTTTACCATAACCATAAATTTTTAAAAAAAAAAAAATAATACCAAAAAATTGGTACTGTTAATAAAGCAAAAAAAAAAAAAATTAAAATTAGATTAAAATCAGAACAGAAAAAATTATTTTTTCCTATTCTTTGTTTTTTTTTGAAAACGTTTAGTAAAATTAATTTTTTTGATTCGGGTTAAAATAAGGTTTAATGGATTTCAATAAAAATAATTGTTTAAATTATCACATTTATATAATATAACAAAACGTTTATTAAACATTATTTCTGTTAGGAAAGAGTATCTATTTTTATTATTTTTATTCTTTTTATCTATTTTATAATTAAAACTGAGCAATTTTAGTAAAAAATTCATTATAATAATGAAAAATCGACAAAATGTTACAAATAAATTAAAAAAATCCTTATTTTTTTTGTATCCTATCTTGAAATATAAAAAATATAATGACATGAAACTTTCACTGACTACTTATATCACTGTTATTTTAAAAAGTAAAATCTCAAAAAGATTTTTTTTCAGCTAAATATAAAAAAAAATGAAAATGTCATGGTTTTTAATTTATTTTAGAAAATGGGACAAAATAATTTTGACAAAATGTTTTGGAAATTAATTAAAAGTTCCTTAAACATATTTTTTATTATTTAATGAAAATAATTAAACTTTATAAAATATAAAATAAATTACATGCATTTAAAGTTATTAATTTTGACATGGCGATATTTACCAAGAAAATACAGTTTACTCTTTTAATTTAAGATTAACAAAATATTTAATTTTTATTGAGATTTGTGTTGTTTTTGCTACTTGAAATACTTGATTTTTCCAAATTTTAAAAACTTATGTTTTATTTATTTTTTTTTCGTGAAAGCTAGGATATTAAAAGATAAAGCTACCATATTAAAAATAATATACTACTAGTAAATCAACTTTCTCTAAAAACAATCTATCGGACTTTTTTCACTCAGAATCATTTATTGTATATAAATAGCAAAATAAAAAAAAAAATCAATTCAACAAAATATAGCAATAATATTCATTCATCCGTGTAACTCACCTGACCTCGATGTTATGACTTTTTCATTTTTCCTTACTGACTAAAAATCAGAATACTTATCTTAAATTAGTATAGATTATTTGAAATGTATTGTCTACATTAAATTTTAGATTCTTACTAGATTTATAAAGAAAATTAGTATTTTTACATAGTGTAAATTAACATTTTTAAAATTTATTACGAACTTGCTGTCCGGCGTTGCCCGGGCAAAAGTAACCTCAGGTGAAAACCGGGATTTTTTCGACTTCATATTGCCTCATTCGATAAATAAAAAAAACTAAACTTTTATATAAAAAAACTTAAAACAAATAAAAGGAATCCGTATTTTTTTTTTAAAAAAAATGCTTGGTATGAATGAGGTTTTATTTATTACACATCATTTTGCTTAAAAATAGTCACGTTACAACAATAAGGTTTCAATTGATATTAATAGGCACACACAGTTATGATACAATCTGTTAATCAATTTAAAGCTTTCTGATAAACTATATTTTTTGTTTTGTTTTGTGGTGCGTAAATAAACAAAGATGACGGTTTTCTGATGCACGAACACGTGACGTATAATTGTCTATGCGAGAAACAGGGAAACTCTAAGTTGATTCTGCAAACTTCCATCAACTGACCTTGCGATTTATTTATGGTCATCGCTAAGGTTAGATGTACGGGAAATTATAGACGTTTAAAATCGAATGGAAATTCGTTGGAGTCATCGGTATACGCGGGATCAAGACATCTTCTCCTTTGTATTTTCCCTTTATGATTGTTGCCTCAACGACGTTATTCATTAGCTTTTTCACAGCCAGTCTTGTTTCATTGTACAATCAAGGTTGATTAATGTTACGCAGCATGACGACAACTGATCCTACTTTTAACTGCATATTGTGTGGTAATCCAGGCAATTCCAGCGAATTTAAAAATTCTGAATTGTTGCATTGAGAGCATCGACATTCTTATTTTTTGCCTCCATAATTGCTCGTTCACCCAGCCAATTATGGTTATTGAACTGTTGCACTATATCTGGGAAAACATTCTGAATAAGCTCTTCTTTGGAGTCTGTGATGTGACAGAAATCTGTGGGTAATGTGATTAATCCGGTCGAGGTGTCCACTGCGACTTTATTATTTCCAGTATCTAACAACTCTTTCGAAAACACATTTGCAGTTTCATCTTGTTGCAAAAATACTCGCATTTTAGTTGTTAATTGGAGTGTCTTAACGTACCACCACAAATTCGATGATTTCAGGCATGCGTTTAGTTCATCAGCAACAATCGGGGAATGATTGGAAGAGTCCGACAAAAATAACCTGAAAACAGAATCATGGCCCCACCAAAAATATTTTGGTTGTCACGAAGATCTTTCAACGTTCTGTCCAGGGCCTCCAGTGACCTCCTATGGGCCATTGTGCATTCATCCCAAATAATCAATTTGCTTACCTATAGGATCTTGGCCATTGCGCTATTTTTGGATATGTTGCAAATTGGTGTTTCGTTGATTTGCATGTTTAATAGTAATTTCAAGGCAGACTGTGCAGTTCGCCCGCCTTCTAAAAGAGTCGCAGCTATTCCAGATGAAGCCAACGCTAGAGCTACATTGATTTGCGATCTGATCCTCGCCAAAAGTAATGAAATTAAGAACGTTTTTCTTGTTCCTCCGGGAACATCAATAAAATAAATTCCACCACATCCACTGTTCACAGTTTCTATCAAAGTATCGTACGCAATTCTTTGTTGTTTATTTAATTGTGGAACATTTGTACGAACAGTTTCGGCCAATGCTTCAGTGTCGTACTGTTGTTCTCTTTGCAACTCGTGGTTTAATGTATCGTGCATATTCCCAAACATGACAATAATTTATTTGCCATCAATAAACACATATCTTCTATCGTGATCAATGTCTCATTGTACATTCCTGCAGTCCTTCATAGTATAGGATTCAAAGTTTGACGGCGTACACGATGCAAAACATCTTCAGACATGTCATTTCTATACTAAACCTACAAATTTTTTGGATTTGAGGGGAAACATTTCGATAAGATAATCAAAAACAATGTACGAATTTGATGCGGTGATGAAGATATTACGGAATTCTTGAGCGTATCATCCCAGTTCGAGTCGTTCTCAAGTAAATGTAACAGTTGACATGCCTTACGGTAAGTTGCTCACAGAAATCCATTGATTGTTCTCAGTTATTCAAACGATGTCAGATCACGAACATTCACCAACAATAACCACAAATAATAACATTAATTATTATTTGGATGTACTGTGTAGATGCGACCCAGGGCGTCTGAAGCAAATACATTTGGATGTCTTTCAACTGGTGTTCCTTGTTTTCTACGCTGAAACAATTTCGTTGATGGATTCCATACGTAATAGCGCGGCATATCAGCATACAATAAAATGCGAGCAATATCATCAGTTTGACAAACTGTGAAGAAACTTGTTAAAGTTGTCGACGGTGGACGTGCAGCTCTATCTACTGCATTCCATTCATTAAAATAAACTCGTTTACCATTTTCTAAATGGACTGCCAAATGAACTACTGTAGGGTATCTTTCATGGATTGCAAATGAGAATATACGCCAAATTGCTTCATTGCTACTTACATAGCGACCCATCTGATATTGTGATACTTCGTCATTTGCATTGGTTACAGCGAAAATGGCCATATCGCTGCCTTTGTTAACATATTTACATATGTACTTAATCGACTTATGGTTTCAGCAATTAGGTATCTTGGGTATCATTCGGAACACCGTCGACCATACAAGGTGAATTGTAGTTAAGAACTCCGCAAGGTCCATGTATCATGTGTTTGGTAACTACTGTATGCAATTTTGGGTCAACTGTTTCATCAGGGATTTCAGCTGAAATTATGGAATCAATCTCATCTGGCCTTATTTAGTCCAATAACCAGACTAAAATGTGTGCATGTGGCAGACCACGCTTTTGCCATTCTACAGAGTTCATCCAACAACGGACTTGATCATACACGCGATGCTTTATTAAGAAATTCATGAGATATTTTAATTTTTGTTTAAAAACTCTTGCACTGATGTCATATCTATCAACTGGTGTTTGACTACGTAGCAATTTTCTCTTGATTTCGGACCATTGTGGGTTACATGAGAATGTAACAAATAAGTCTGTGCGGCTATAATGCCTAACATATGACATAGCATCCTGAGCATATTCGTGCATGTAGCGCGGGCTTCCTATGTAAGTTGCCGGTAAAATTCATTCTTCCCATATTATTCACATTGCCATCGGTATTCATAACATCGCGGAGATGAAAGTATTCTTCTGATCGAAGAAGTCGTTCGTTCAAACGGATATATAACAATCGTTCAGTCTCAATTTTGACATACATGTTAATTGCAAACTCATGAAAAAGTCATCGACACATCAAAATATGATTTACTTCACCTTCACGGATCATGATGAATGAATAGAAATTTATAGTACTAACTTTTTTGTTGGTTTCAGCACCTGCATTCAAAAATTATAAATTTTTAATTTGTTACTTAGATATATTTAATTTAAAAATGTTACCTGTTACTTGATTTACCATTTTGATATTGAAATGGTATGCATCTTCCCCCTGCCAGAAGATCAAAGGATATTGTAACACATCATAATTCCTGTGAGTTTCAGATACACGTTTCAAATCATTAGTCCGACAATGAAGCACAATATCTCTAGATTGTAAATTTTCTCCGACAATGATAACAGCCACTTCGTCTATGGTGGGCAAATTAAACCTCCTTGTGTGTTCACCGACAGGTGTTTTTTCAGCTCAAATGACAATATTATGGCTGTCAGATGGCATCCGATATAATGCTATTTTGAATATGTTTTCTAAATTGTTATTTTGATGAAGAAACATTTGTAATTCTTGAACAATGGTTCTTTTCACTGTTGGTTTGTGAGCACAACGCTTATCAATTTCCACATCTCAATTGCCCATATAACAAATTTGTAAAAATTGATGATCTGAATCTGGTTGTGGTAACAAAACCCCCAGTAAGTGATACATTTGTCCTTGTATCTATATTTTTCAAAGATTTGTCTTAATACAAACTTAAATATAATAAAAACTAAAAATATTATGGTATACAATACCTTGAAATTAGGCATGAAATTGTCCTGTATAAATTGTGTAGCGCCAAACTATGTCATCTGGAAACAGCTGTTATATTTTTGAATGTTGGCCAAGAAGTGCTTAGAATCTGCATTCCAGAAAACTAAAGAGCGTAAGGGATCTGATGGTGGGACCAATTGTAGAAATTTTACTTTGCCTCCAGCACAACATAATCCAATAGATTCACCACTGCATTTTAAGGCCTTACAATATTTACAAATTATTATCATTTCCCCAATTTTTACCGATTTGTCGGCACAATAATCGATTGCCGGATCATAATGAAATGCAGCTCGTTCCAGAATCAGAGGAACACTGCGTCTCCGGAATTGCTCAATTTCATTATTTCGTGCTTGCTGTTGTAGTGCACGAATTCTAAGCATATCTATTTCATTATCACTGACTAAAGCAATATGACTATTTTTTTGATTTGTCTGGTCATCAGTGCGGTTAGCTCGTGAGGTAGCTCCTCGCACATTTGATTGATTGCGACGACCTAAGTCAGGTCATCGTAAATTGTAATTAATGAAAGTGTGAAAAGTGCATGCGCACGTACACGGAGAGAACAAAACACTACCGTGGAGAGTTCCGTACTGAGTAAACGTGTGCTTAGTGCAATATTGGTTATTATATCGGACAATATATAGGTATAGATATAGATAATATTCATAACAGATAAACACCTTTTGTTTTTTTAATTTCGGAATATATATATATTTTAGATTCTGAACGGAGTGATGGAATCTATTGGTTTTACAATGTTGTGTATTTATTTTTATTTATTTTTTTATTTTTTTTTGTGTCTGACAACACCTCTTTTGGCAGTAAAAATGCTTCGATTTGCTTAAGTAGCAACTTTTCTGAAAGGAAAGTGAATGTAGATGGTACTTTGGCTAGTCTAAAATCCAACTTTTCAATACTTTTTAAAAATATCGAAAAAAACGATAAAAAAATTACGAAAAAACGAGAAATTTTACGCAAAATCACGTTTTTAAAAATTACATTTTTTTTTAAATGCTCTTACTCAAAAACGAAAAACCGCAACAACTTGAAAAGTTTTACCAAATTTTATATTGACATTCTCTATACATGGTTAAGTTTTCAAAGTATTTTGACATATTTTGACTTATTTATAGACGATTTAAATTTTCGATTTTTCTAAATTTTTCGTTTCAAAATAAAATATACTTATTACAATATTTATAAATAACAATGTATTATATTCTAGACTAACATATAATCTCCGTTCAGAATCGTTTTTCGTATACAATGATACCTATCATTGAATTCAAATTTAACAAATCTATTATAATGACCTATCCTATGAAGAGTCGCACTCCACCCCCAAGTGTACAACAGAGCGAGGCCCATCCGGTTCTTTTTTTTATTTTTTTTATATAGAAAGGAAAATAAGAATTTGTGTAACCACCTATATTACAGTAATATATTAGAAATAATTATTAGGCATATTATAAAAATATATACATGATTCATTCAAGACTATTGATTTAACTAACTTCAGTTCCTAGGAATACTCTCCTGATAATACGGTATTTTGACGAAGTATCGTTCCTTCCAGCATTATACATTAATACGAATAATAGTTATAATTACTGGGTGGCACACCTAGATTCAAGACCGACTTTAAATGGTTCAAGGTGTGATGCAAATACCCGCATAGGATTTAAGACCTCTCTCTAGGATATATAATATAATGGTTTCGTTCAAAACACTTTGTCGCCTTACTTTTATAATAATAATAAACGAGACTTGCTAGTGTTAAATTAATGTTTTTACAGAAAATTAAGACATATTTAAAACATTATTAAAAATGTATAAAAATTGAAAAATTAATCTGTCAACTTATACATAATTTATAGTAAAATTTATTATTAAATAATTAACACTATAACAAAAAAATTTTGTAATGATATAACATCATGGCTATTTAAATTATTATATTTAACACGCAGACATGACAGCATTTGATAATAATCGAATGCTTATTTTTAATTTACAAATTGTAAATTAATTTGTAAATTGATTACACTAATAGTTATTATACTATAATAAAATTCGCTTTCCTCTATCTAAATTGCAAAAATTTGAATTTAAAATAAAACACCGGGAGCGTTTGAACTGTCCATAATTAAATATATTTCGCTCATTCATTTACCATGTTGTATCAACATGTGTTAAAACTATTTAAAAAGTAACAGTTTTAAAATGTATTTTATTATAATTATATCCTTTAATTGTATATGATTACACAAAATGCAGTGAGAAGTTTTGGAAACAATTCTAAATGTAACTCTTGGATATTACGAATAATGAGGATACATAATTTAGTATTTTAGCAAACCCTAAATATTCTCATACGTATTGGTACAGGTATCATTAACTCATTGTGTTCCACTTGAGCATTGTCGTATTTACAGTATTTATTAATGCTATTTTGAGACATAATAATCAATTATACTCTGTATACTATATATTTATAAATTAAAACACTTCTTCAAAATGCATTTTGATACTAATATAAACTTATGTTGAAAAAAAAAAATTACATCGAATAAAGAAATTTATATTTTTTTATTTATAGTATTTTTTATCTCATTAATAATTATGATATTTTCTAATTTAGTAAAATAATATAAAAATAAAACATTATTATTTATATTCCAAAGAAAAAAAAAAAATAGTGACTCATTAACAAGAAATCTGAACTATTGAATTGACTACATATTTTAAATCCTGAAAAATGAAAAAAAAAGACAATATAATTAATAGATAATTAAAAAGTACCATATAACGTGGCGTGGACTGGATGTCGAGACATTGTTAACAAGAGAATATTCAACTGTAATTATATGGACGCAAAATCATTGTCTTGGAAAATTTTCTGAGTGGAGTTCAAAACTAAAATACAGATAGTGTTTGACATTTCATAATAATTATATTGAAGAAGGAAGTGAAAATATTTTAAAAATCTTTGAAACATGATGAAATTTTGTTAGATCATTATAATACACAATATTTTTACAATTATAACAAAAAAAACAAATACATGTTTTTCATGAAGCATTAAAAACTAATTTTATCATAGTTCAAACTTAAAATGTTCAGAAAAAAAAAATTAAAATTATTTTTGATGACTATGACATTACAATAATAACTTATAATTTATTATTGCGATAAATCTTGTTTAATATTCTGGCAGTTTTCAATATTTAATTTAAAAAAAATACAAGTTATAAAATCACAAACTCTAAGAATTCTTTTTAAATAAAAAAATGATCAATAAATGTTTAAAGCTGTAAATTACATTATATAAGTATGGAAATATATATATATAATATATATATATATATATATATATATATATATATATATATATATATATATATGTATTAATGTCTAATATTTGTAATAAAATATCTTTATATGCAATAAAAATCAAGAACTATTTATTTTTTTAAATGTTATAAAACAGTTTTTAATTGTGATCCAAAATATTAATCGAAAGTTTTAATAATAAATAATCTAAGGCACTCTATATATTCAAATCAAATTATTATAAAAAAGAAAAAAGTAGGGGGAAAGTTTAAAAGTTTCTGAGATATTTATAATTTATAAATAATAATTTCTTATAATATATACATACACAGTATATAGACAATGTCGAAGAAATCTTGCAAATAATTCATAGTAAATGTTAGCTTTGATTTTCACTAACAAGAAACTATAGAGTAAATTACTTTTGTATTACTTATTGTAGTATCTCGCCTTCAAGTTTAATGATTAAATAGCTCTTTGTCTGAAAACTAGGTTGTCAATAACTTTTTGTTCAACAAAAGTTATCTAAGTTTTTAAATTAATAGTTTGAATTTTAATTATTTTTGATTATTCTATGGTCAATCATACACACAATTGTTTAATATTCAATATTAATTATATATAAAAATAATTAGTTTTATAATGGACAAATAAAGTATAAAAGTATATTAATAATTAAGTTAATCTTTATCAATAATTAAAAGAAATACGTAGAAATACAAATACATAACATAGCTTAAATCAAAAAATAAAAATATAATAATATTATAAACCTTTTTCCATATTTATTAAATAAAATCTTGATTCAAACTCTATTAATCAAGTACATACAAATAAGTGATGTGATTGGTAAATAAATTGATGATAGATTATCATGGGAAACATATCACGTTATTAAAAACAAATGTTAAAATTAATCGATAAGTTAATAAATATGTTATTGACGAGCTAAATGTAATCTTTGTATGTTAACTAGACTGTATATCATAGCACACTAGTACGCATACATGTGCGTATAAAATGTTTCGTTAGATAAAACTTTTACCTTTTTTTATTGAATACAGTTTATAGAATAACGTTGATGTCACTCCCGGAAATTGTTATTCAAACGTTACCGTGAAACAACAAACCAGCAACGGAACTTGGCTCTTAATTTAGGGACAGATTCATTCATACACATATAGCTTTTTATTATACACAAACATACAAGTTATGAAAATATTGCATATATATATATATATATGAATGAAATGCTTTTAAAAATATCCCTACGCAACTGTTGGTAAAATATTTTAAAACATTATTTGACCCTTATTATAATAGGTATAACAGGTACTTTAAACTTTATGAACACATATGAACTAAACATTCAAATAATTTAAATAAAATAAAATAACATGATAATGTATAATATCTGTACAGTGTTGGGTATTATCTAGATAAATAATAGATTAATAAAATTAATATATTCAAACAGTTTTCATCTATTTTTTTTTATCTAGATATTTATTGATTTATTTTTTGATCTTAATCTAGAAGATACGAGTACTCATTTTTAATATCTTTTAGATACACTTTTACTGACTATATTTTATTTTCATATATATACATTTTAAATTATCTATATTCATCACTGCTTCTGTCTTTTGGTAAATACAATATTTTAAATTTCTAGTTCTGAGCAAGCATACAATTATTGTTAATACCATTGATTAAATATAGTATACTATCTAAAATCCATGATAATACTTACAAATGCATTTCTTTATCACTATTTGTTTGTCTATATGATTGATTACGTTGAATATATTGTTTATATGTATATTAAAAAAAAATATATATATATATATATGTTTTAAATAATAACAATAATTAATATAAAATTATTTTCTCTATTATATTTTGATTATGCCAAAAAATCAATAAGATGCAATATAGAAACTTTACATTATTTTCTGCATTCATGTTCAAAACATAAAATAAATAAAACCTGAATACTTAATGTAAGTAAAATAATAAATATTTATTTTATAGTATTTATATATGTCAAATAAATTTCTAATTATATTTTTTGATATATTATAAAAAAACACGTTCGTCAATTATGTTGTTTTTATGTGGGAAATTATAACTATACATTTATGAGTATAAAAGTTTAAGATATAAACATACTCCTATAATATTATAAGTTATATGAAATATGAAAATTGTTGACAATTGACAGTTATTATTATAATTAAATGAAAAAATATGTACAATTTCAATAATTTACTATAGGTACTCTTAGTTATTATAACAATAATTTAACTTTATATTTTTAATTAGATTTTGTTTATAGCCCTCTTATAGCAACGAATACATCATAAAACGGTAATAACGATCGATGTAAAATGGTAAATATATAAAACCAAAAAGTATTTTGTTCTAAAGACTGTTCCATATATCCATATAATTTTTAAATATATTCCTTATGTAAGAGACAAAATAAAAAATAAAAAAATCCAATAGACATTTATAAACTAAATAGTTAGATTTTAAGTCATTTTGATGTCACCAACCGTATGTCGATGTAGATATATTAAGTTGACAGTGTCCACAGATGTGAAATAAGGTTATTTTTAATCGTATAAATATAATTTGAAATTCTATTTGATCATCATTATAATTATTGAAATAATAGTTATTGAATAATAACGTTATTGAAACATGTATTTGTTAAACTATCGAACGTAAAACACACACAAATCGTATGTGCCACAATATAAATGTGATGTAATTTAATATCATAACAATTTAATATGTGCCATAATGCGTGTTGGTATTTTATTCGTTTTCACATTTGCCGTAACACAAGATTGGTCGTATATAATAACTGCAGGTAAACGCTATATCGATCCTCTGACCGAAATATTGTTATTGCTAGAAAATATAATTTGTCTTTTGTAAAGTACAAAAAGATTTTTTTTTTTCTATGTGAGACTCAAGAGGGGACCGCAACACCTGTACGTTCCACACATTGTTCGCGGTAGGTAGATACTCGGGTCCATTTGATACTGTAACAAACACAATAATAATATATCATTCGTGATATGTAAAATAGAAAAAAAAAAACATGACAATCCCGAGGCACGCGGCGTACAACCGTTTAGTTCATAGACACGTGGTGATTTTATCTGTATATCATACATTAGGATGTGCGTGGAGGTTTTCAGTACCGATCAAGGTTCTTGATGTACACAACTCTTCCCGAATGATACAATAAAATATTTACAATACATATTGGTACAGTACATAATGGCATATTTCTGCGAAACATCGTTTTGTCGTAAACAATATGTATTTACGTATACATAATATGTATATTCCACTTAAATACATACGAGTGTGTGCCGGCAGGTGTGTTTGTATTATTTTAAGAAACGGGCGTTTTCATATTCATATATTTACCTTACGAGAAGTAAAGAAAATAAAACCTTTTCCATCGTCGGCGATGTACGCGTGCAGTGGCGTTTCACTTTTGATCGTATAGGCGCACAGAGAGCGCGTCGAAACGATGGCGGACGTGGCTCGCGGGCTACGACGTGAACCCAATGCTTCAGTCGCACAACGCGGCCACGACTACCAGTCGTGGATGGCATACACACGCACACACCTTACCCGGTAGCAGGTACATACTGTATACAACAGATCGCGGGTACACAAACACGCATACAAACGCACACACACGCACGCTCATGATCGTCGTCACCCTCGGGGTGTGAATATATCATATTATATACCGCAGTTGCCGTTGTGGTCACATAAGAATGGAAAGCATATACCCACGGAGGGTGCCTATCATGGGTAACCTGTCAGGCAATGGATGGACGGTGGCAAGCCAAGAGAGCGTGCTTTCCTTGATCGTCGTCCTTGGAAGCAGCGTGTCCTTGGTCGGACTCATATTCGCGTTCATCACATACAGGTAGGCGCGAATCAACCTACTCACATGGCCTACACTCACATCACCCCAATCACCCTCCTGTTTGATATGGTTTTCAAATCTTTGTGCACATATACGCATAAGTCATATGGGAAACCGTTTTGTTTCATGTGTCCCGAGGGAATCTTTTCCCACTAACCTACAAAATCGGGGCTCATACGAAAATGACCGTAGGGATCGATCCCCGTCCTCGGAATACGGATATGGTCAAACTGTCGTCGAATATCTAGAATTATATTCTTATATCTCAGCGCAGAATTTTCCACGATACCTATATTATTCCAAACATGCTGAAATAACTAAAAAACAAACATATAAATAAACGTATATTTTCTCCAAAATTAAATCAACCCATCCCCTAACTCAAATACCTACCGAGTAAAATCTTGCACAAATCATCTATGCATATAATATTTATTAGTTATTATTGATAATTATATATACCAACTAAGATAAAAGAAAAATATCATGATTGACGTTTACGACACGATATTGATTTATCCTGAAAATAAAATCGGTATAACCAGTACTTCGGGTGTAAGCATCCCCTCTTGGTATTTTATGGTTTATGCATATTTCTGATCCGAAACAGTCAAATGTATTCTTTACAAATAAAATTGAGGTCCAAAGTTATATAATGAAGAGGATACATCCCTCACCCCAATTATGATTAACTTGATAGATTGTTATGAAAATAACACAATCTTCTTACGATCAAAGATGAAACATCGAAATACCGAAACACCACTATACGTATATACCAAATGCGTGTCAAATAAATGCCTGTGTGTGTATGTGTGTGTATGTGTGAGTGTTAGAGTCATGGACTTATGGTCGTTGAACGTGGTTTTTCGGTAATTTGACATGTTATTATAACGATTCACTTGAACCGTTTTGTCGAGGGAATTTCAATTGTACGTATACACCGTTCAGATAATGATATTGTGTACCTACATAGTAACATAATGTAAGTATTTGTATACTATTGTACTGTTTATGATGTCCACGTGTTGTACGAGTGCGTGATTAAATGACGAACTCCGATTGAACTACTGCGTAATACCAGTAATATTTTTCGTTGCCTATCAATGAAAGGTGAAAACCTTTGAACGATCTATTTACCCTTAATTAGAAAAATTTAACACGCTACCACAATAGTGTTAAAATCAGAGAAATGTTTGTTTATAATATTACTGTTTGTTAAATCAATAAATCACGGATTTATATTCTTCTGCTCAACGATGAATATATACACATAGTTACACAATACAGTAATCGGAGTATATAAACATTGATATTTTGCGGTGGTTAAATGTAAGAAAAAAGTCGGCCACGAATAAGAAAGATAAAACCATAAAGATAAATACTTTCATTTCAGTTTGTTCACTTAGGTGTAAAAATAAATTGCATAATATCATTGATCAATGTATTTGTATGCTGTGAAAAATCATTTTGTTCGCGAAAAGAATCAGATCCGAGTGAGATATACAAAAGATCTTATATAATTTAAATAATTTGTCGATTTCAAATATTCAACAGCAAAAATGTTTAATACTTTAGACTTTTCAATAAAAAATCATTAAATTCGTTTTATGATGTATTTTATTATTATTTTTCTTTTTTTTTTTGTGGTATAAATTTAAAACTATCGAATTATATATCAATACTAATCGATGAACAAAATAATAAAATGAGTACAAATCAAGCTTATGAATTTCATTCCGGATCAAATTTCGAACCAGTAGTGGTAGTCATCATTTCTTCGTTTATATTATAAATGTTAACTACAAATGATAATAAATAGATTTGAAAATATGCATAGGCATTACTCAGTAACTGCTAAATTTTTAATTTTGATTAAAGTCATCAGAAATGCATTCATTATTTCAGGTATTTCACCTGAGCAAAAATTTGAATGGGTAAAATTAAAACAAACTAAAATGACTAACCATCATTGTGACTTATAAAAAATCAAATATATTAAAGGGAACATAATTTGAATTGAAACATTTATATTTATAAATTAGATTAAATACTTATCTCGTATATTATCCTAAATATTTAATTTTGACGGAACCGATTCTGTAACCAACTCAATGATATCAGTTAATGTATAAAGAAACAAAAACACACAACTTTTATATTATTATAAGAATGTTCTGTAGATGTGTAAAATTTATCGAGTCGTTAACAAAAAAAAGATGGGAAAATCTTTAGTTTATTATATATATAGAATGTATTAAAATAAAATATTATAACCAATCTTCAGACTAATGATAGGACTCATAAATGTAATTGATTTATAAAATAAATAACTAATAATAAATAATAAAACTTCAAACTCCAGGCTAAATGTTTATCTTTTATTATTAATCTTTATATATATATATATATATATATAAGCTATTTTTTTTATTTACTATAAAAATATTATTTTTAAATAACAAAATAAATGTTTAATATTCTTCTAATTGATTTCCAATTTACTAACAACTCAATTATAACTTTAAAAAATGCTGTTTCGATGATTTTATTATTATTTACTGAGTGCCTAAGATATTGGTAATGTTTTTACTAAATTAAAAAAATTATCGTCACTGTTATTATTAAACCATAATGTAATATTTAGTTATTATATTATGAATAGCAGTGATTAAAAGTAGACATGATAATACAATGATTAATATATGACCCGTAAAATTAATTTTATTTGATAAAAACAAACACACACAATTTATCCATATTAAATGAATAAATGTTTGATGAATAATAATTAAAAAAAAAAAATAATTTATTATTCCCCCCATAATGTACGTTATTTATTATGCTATTACTGAGTGAGGTATTTAATCATATTATTTTAAATTTTTCAAAATTATTTGTACAGAGCATAATGATATTAACTATTTTATCATTGGATTATTTTATAAGACTATATTTTAATGTGAAATTCTCTTGTTGGTATCGAAAAAAGGATTAAGTCATGTGATTTGCAATACCATGGATCATTGAAAGAGCAAACGCGTGTTTTCTTTGTAATTAGATAATATTTTTATAACAATGCCTTATTTTTTTTTTTTTTTTGTAACGTTTATTTTGATAATGCAACATTTTGATTAATGGCGACGCAATATAAAAGTATATGTTACATGTTATCTTCGATAAAGGGGGTTCAGTGTCAGAAAAAAAAAAACGAGAGATTTGGATAGGTCATGATTCAGTTTTTTTGAAAGCCAGCTTATAATACGTTGAGGGAACATAAAAACAAAAGTTCAATACACTGCTTACAAAAAAAAAATAAAAAAATACCTATTCCCATTTATTACTTCACTATTATTATATTATTAAACTAAACTGGCTATTGGTTTAAATTCTATATTTTTATTTAATATTTGTAATGGAGATTAATAGATATTAATAAATTGTTATGAAAAGATCATTTCATAAAAGTTGAATATTTTTATAATAATTTAACTGTCGAAGATTGATGCAATGCAACTCGGTAGGGCATAAATTATTTATCTGCTATTTTATCTCTTTCATTTAATATATTTTTTAATCGAAATAGCCATATAAATTTAATATAATATTTATTGCATATTTAACATATCAACATTTCCTTCATTATGGTTAAAAAAAAAAAAAATAATAATAATAATACATAATATTATTATTAAACTTTTTTTTTAAATGTTCAAAGTTTATACATTTATATAAAGAAAAAATACCAATTCACAATTTTTTTCAGATTTTATAAAAATATTTTTTTATTTGATTTGCTAGAATAATGATAAAAGAAAAAAATTATAAAATCGAAAATGTAAGATTCATTTGGTAGATAATATAAAAGTGGTGTATGCTATTATTGTTGTATTTTGATATATTTTAATGTCTGCACAAATATTTAGTTTCATTATAAAGTCATAATTGTAATAATAATTAATTATTTTTTTTAGTTCTCACAAGTTATTTTTAAAAATTATTAATATTTATCTAATATAATTGAATCAACTATGTAAACGACGGTTACAGTTATACTTATCCCATTTCAAATATATATATAATATAACATTAGTATTTATAAAATTACTTGCAAAAGCTGCATAGTTTATCTAGTTTTCAAAAATTATAATCTTACCAAATAAGATTATTATAGTTTTTTGTTGTTCACATTGTATTATAAGCTGAATTCCTATTGAAATTCTACATTTGAAACTATTTTTTATTTTAATATTTTATTCTTCGTTGTAGGTAAGTTAAAAAAAAAAAAAAAAATAATAATAAAAGTAATCTACTTTTCGTATTAATTGATTTTTAATAGTTTTTTCATTGTTAATAATTTTCATTAAAACACATCTCTATTCTCATATAATATGAAATATCCATAAACAATTGACATTTACAATATGCATTTAATAGTTCAAGAAGAATCAATTATATTAAAATAATGACATTTTTTTCCTTAAATTGTAATTTAAATTTCCATGAATCTAATTTTCCGCTCTGCCATAGGATTTCTATTAATATATTGAATATACATTTAACATAAAATATATCATTGTTTGGATTGCTTATTAGTTGAAAGAAATATATTGAAAAAAATGCAAATATATTCATACAAGTATATCCAAAATCATTAATATGTCAAACAAGTTTTACCATATAAAAAAAAATATCAAGTATAATAGTTTTTTTTTTTTTAATTTTGGTATATTGAATAAACAGATAGAAACCTATTTTTTTTTTGTAGTAAACAACATAACATAATTTTTCATTCTGAATGTGTGGTGGCAATACTGTTCGTTTTACAAAATGCTTAATAAATATAATTTATGTTTTAAAAATATTTATTTAATATGACGATAAACAGTTGTCAAGTGATAATTTAGGTTTGTAATACTATTCTAAAAATGTATTTATTCAAAACAAACATTTAAAATAAAACATAAAAGATTATAACGGTGGATTTTAATATTATTTTTCAGGGCTAACTTCTTACTTGTTAAAAACCTTTAAAACAATAATCAATATTATTATTTAAGTATAACAATCTTAAAATTAAACCAAAACAAGCAAAACAAAATTTTTTAGAAGTTTTAAATATTACTTAAAATGATATTCACTAAAAATATATTCCACGCATCCCTATATCGCGTATATATTCTAAGGATAAAATGTATAAATAATTCAATATTTATAAAACTAACTTCTAGAGTTCTTGAAATATTATTCAAATATGTTTCCGTATCTTTGCAAACACTGCAAAGACTATTGATATAATATCAGATGGAGTATTGATATTATATAATCCATTTTATTGTACTAGTATGTAATGTTTTTTTGTTTTCATCATAATTACACCTACAGAAAATGTTTAAGAAAAAACTGTAGTTCATTTTCATTATTTATAAACTTATTTATGCTATCTTTTTTCTCAATAACTCTTATATATTTTCTTAAAAGCTCTTCATTTCCGTTGTTTATTATATATTTTAAGTACCTATGTTAAACATTTAAATTTTACATACGCTGAAAATACTTTTTCAGAGATAAATATATTACTTTTACAATAAGTACATGTGTATTTTTTCAATTACATCTTATATATATATATATTCTAAAGCAGAAACTATAATTAAATTAAAAATATTAGTAGACATGATATATAATATTATGCTTTACCATCATAATAATGTTCGTTTGAAGTTTTGAGATGGTAGTTTACTTTTTGATAACGTTTTTGATTTTCAATAATACATAATTAGTGTTGAGTACAAATAGATACATATTAAAATAAGCATAACTAAAATTATTTTTATTAAAGATAAAAGATAATTATTATTAATTTAGATGAAAAATAGATACATTTTTAAAGCAAAAATCTTATATTAAATTTCCAAAAAAAAAAAACAAAAATAATTTTGAAACTACTTATGAGTAAAACACTTTATATTTGTTTGAAATATGTTTCAATTTTAAGTGTTTTATTTATTAAGAATATACAATTAAGGTAAATGTGTGCTAAAATATAAGTATATTTATTTCTGAATCTTATTTATTCTTTGGTAATTTTGTCGTAATAGCCATTGTACTGGAAAAACAAAAACTATAATAATAGTTGAATTTCGCCATCTAGTGATTATCATAAAAAGAAACATATTATTTTTAAAATATAACTAATAACATATCTTTAATATTAAAATCGCATTTTTTTTAACAACACTTTATTATTTGAAATAATACATATATATGTAAAACAAATATGAACAATAATTGGTATTTATGATAAACCAGTCGATTTTTCGTGCTTTTTAAGAAACTTTGTGTGCTATAATTATTTATTTATACAGTAGCTAAATAAAAGCTAATTTTTTCAATACTCATTAGGATAAAAATGTTCTTCAAAATATAGGAAAACGTTTTTAGTTATTGGATATTTTTGTCACAGCTATATAGACGATGCATGTTACAATCCGAATTTCCGAAATACTCAAAATATTCAATAAATATTATACATAAAAATAAACTATCTAGACAAATAAACGGTAGGTTACTAAAGTTTAAATTTAAGAAAAATAAATAATTTAAGTTTATATTTCTATCTAGATAAAATAATAGCCACTTATCTAGATAAATCTCAACACTCATATAATTATCTTATGAACATTTTTGAATTGTGATGGTCATTATTTTATGATATCTTGATTAAATATTTTCATTTTTTGATTGATTTACAATTTTAATTGAAACTATAATAAAGTTTATATTAAATTATTATTATTATTATTGTTATTATTGTTTAATATTTTTGTTCAAACATATTTATCTGTTGATAAAAATAGTTGAAACGTAATAATTGGTAAACTGCGTTTAATTTGATATTTTTAATGAACACTCGACAGTTATCAAATTATACTTTTATTTATTTCATCTATAAACCATAATTATTCAAACTTAAATAATTACATTTTTTATTTGTAATGATTTGAATAAATTTAATTGAGTTGAATAAGATTATTATTAATAAATTAAAAATAATAATATATGAACCAAAAATAATTTTTAGTTTCCTTTGAGTCAATTCATTTTTTGATTATTATTTTTTACTCGACTATCCAATTATAGTATATATTTAGAATAAATTATTTATTCAATGTACATATAATAATAACTAAAATTATATTTTAGAGCTATTTTATGAAAATTTTTACTTTAAACTGAATATATTGAATTTAATAATTACATACAGTCATGAAATAATCACACCGACTACAATCGGCGAATCTAAGACTTTAAAAAATAATTTTTTATTTAATTCATAACGTAAAACCTCTTTTGGGGTTCAGGAGTCTAGTACTCTGTATATTAATTCATATCAGTATGGCTGTTTGAACAGTATGTAACACACTCATACTTACAAATTGGCCTTGTTTGTGGTAGCTTAAGTTATTTCATAGATCTGGGTATCACACGGAAAATACGTATGTTTACTTTAATGATACAAAACCTCTTAACCTATCATGATGTAAACTAGGAATATCTGATTTGGTATTTGTGTTAGCATTGAGTTCAAAGGAGATTATTTCCTCGTTATTCTAATACATTATGTTATAGTTCTAATATTTTTTTTTAAAATAATACAATAATAGTTTTCCAAAATTAATTCAGATAATATTTACTATTTTTTTTTTTTTTTTTTTTTTTTACTATAAAACCATGATGTACCGAATAAAATTTAAAAACTAAGTTATAAAATTACAATAGTGAAATCGGTTTAACCGAGAAAAAAGTATTGCTTTGGATTTATAAGACAAAAATGTATTTTTGTTTGAAATACAAATAAAGAATGGATAACAAACACCAATACAACTCTACAATGTAAATTAAAATAGATTTTCATAAACCAGAGTGTGATTGTTTGTATAATATTTTTATTTGTAACATAATTTCAAGTTATTTATAGGAACTTAAATGCTTTATAGTATTTTTAACTGATATTAGTATTTAAGAATTCACACCATTTTAATCATTTAGGTATAAAACTTTAAGGATACTTAGATACTTATTATTATTGTTAATCAATTATATATATATATATAAATAAACATATATCATACAAATATGTACAATAGTATATTTACAATAAGCAAAAAAAAATCTCTATAACTTTAACATAATTCAATAGGTCTTTATCTGAAAAAAAATAATTGTGAAAGATTAAATAATAAATAAATAATATTGAAAGTTTATAACAGTATTGTACTAATAACACGAAAAATACTTTACTCAAATTTACTTAATTCTTCTAATATATAACTAGAGTCTTAAATCTAACAGATAAGAATTCAATATAACTTAATTGTCTCTTTTATGAAAAATATGGTCTAGTTCCTTATACAACCATAAAGAATTTCAATATTTGAATAAGTAGAATTAAAAACAGTTACGTAAAACTTCGTAACAATATATTGTATATTACAATTACTAGATTAAACAACATCCAAAGTCGTATTTTCACATGTTTATTTAATACTTTTTAAAATTAAACTATAAATGTTTTAGTAAAAATATGATATGAATTAAAAACAAAAAAAAAATTGAAATTCCAAAGGCTGGGATCTTTTACAGGGTTCATATGCATCTATTAAGATTCAATACTTGTAGAGTAAATGACTTTTTTTCAAGTTTTTGAAACAAATATACTCTCATTTTAATACTCGTATTTATAAGGTACCAATATTATAGCATACCTTTTATAAAGGTTATAACATAAAATAACACCTACATATGGATTGTAGACATATTTATTATGGTATATATTAATAGAATTATAATTTATATAAATAAGTATATTTTGAAACATAATTCTTGAAGAAACCGAGAATATAAGACAAAATATGTGTGTACATAATCTATCAATTTATATTTCTCAGTTGCGGCTTTAACGTTTCAAGTGTTTCTGCGTCATTTAACGGCAACTAGACATTTCAAATAGACTAGGTCAAAAGTTTAACCCCTAGGAATACCTAACATTATCATTAAAACATTGTTGAATATTTCACAGAAAAACAAATAAGAGAATTTGGGTGAAAATATATATTGATTATACTTCTTAAATTGACAACTTAGGGTCAAGGAAAAACTATAATTTGAGAAAAAAAAAAATTAAGTATTATGTAAGTGTAATTGATAAATAATATTATTTTATGAATTTATTATAGATCAAAATTTAAAAAATTTGAAAAATAGGTTTTCTTTATTCAATTCAAATTTATAATATTAGCGATAGTTTTTTAATCATTTATCTTATTTATATAAGATAGCATTTACAAGAGTTTCATAATTAATATATTATATTGTTCAGTACACCAACACATATCACATTAATTTTAGCATTAATGGTATATTTATTATTCAAAGTATCATAAATGAGTTTGAGTAGTTTTTCAAAATATTTCCAATACTCTATCAAGTACTACACAATTGTTGCATTCAACACTCACCTTAATTTTTCAACCGACTAAAATATTAACTGTCAATTGTTTGGTTTGTGAATTATTTATATTTATTTTCATACGTTTGGTGGTAACGCTACTCTAGTGGTAAATGTTGCTTCAAAACAACCAAAAATCTAGTTTCATTATAAAACACGTCTCTAGTTATAGTATTATGATCTGTCATAAACTAAATGGTCTATTTAACAATGTAAAAGAACACAATTTTTCAATATTTATTGGGTGACGGATTCTCGTCATCGAGGTGATAACTGTAAACTATTACAATTAGTGAAAAATTGATATCGGTTATACATAAGAATCCCATTAATACCTGACTCCCTCCCACCATGTTAGTGTTGTAATATTTTAATCCACCCGTATCAGAAGTGACGATGAGATATATAGTCGACTTGTACTTATTTTAGTCGGATTTCACTTGGGTGGAAATTAGATAATGTGATAATATTATATGTTTTTGACATTGGCGAGTTTTATTAATTTTTAATTTTTAACTCTTTAATCTTTTATTTAATCTTAAATTCTGTATCACAGAAAATATGATCGATATATAGCTATATTAAAAAACTCACATAAATCGATTGATATTATTTGGTCCAGTAAATGATTTCTGTTAAATTCAATAATTAACCTCTATTTAAATAGAAGTATAAAAATATTATGTGATGTTGAATTTTCATTTGAGCGAAATTTAGTTTTAGCTAAACACAGTTAGTAAGGTGTATTGTTTTGTAAAGTTTCTTTGAAAAATGAGTTGTGTTTAAGCAGGTGTCATAAACAACTCGGCTTAACTGGATTTCGTAAAACATATAATATGCAAAAACAAAATTAAAGTAAATACTACTATGAATGTTTGCTGATTTGTACAAGACTTTTACTAAGTGTTGAAGAAATACATATGTATACACATAAACTCGTAACAATATAATAATAATACATATATGGAAGCTGACTTTGATTTAATTTTCTTCAAATATTATAGAATTAATAATTAACTCGTTATCTTTTATACTAATAAAAATTTATTAAATAAAAATTTTTCATGTAACCAGTACCAAAATGTATGATTTATACAGTTGAATAAGACTAGAATTTATTCTTCTTCAAAACTCAATAAAAAAAATAATATATTTATATGTGTGTATGTGTGTGTGTGTGTGTGTGTGTGTGTGTGTGTGTGTGTGTGTTGTGTGTGTGTGTGTTTTATTATTTATACAATACGCGTTGTAATGGAACGATATCACTGAGATATCCTAAAAATCAAAAAAATATAAATTTTGTTTGTTTGGCTGATACAGATAAATAATTGAATGAAATGACAAACAGTAAAAATAAGAATGAAAATGTTTATTTGAGCAATTGAATAGACCAGAGCAATGTACAATAGTATTATTAAAAACATTCATAAATTCATTCAAGTGTCATATCTGCGTGATAAAACTTTTAAAACGTTATTTTTGAGTTTAGATCATCCAACTTTGTAAGATATATCATAAACAATAATATTCTAAATATTAAAAAGCAAATACAGAAGTTAAACTCTGGAAATAAAAATAATAAAGATGTGTTTTTTATATAATAATCTATACTTAATTTATGTTTAAAACTAAGCACCATAAAGAAATGTTACGACTACATTAAGTCAATAATATATTGAGCATTATTTTTAAGGGGTATATTATACAATGTGTCAAGAAAGTTTAAGACATCTCAATTTGTAATGGGGAAATAAGGATCTCATATTATAATAATATTATTACTATAACATTCGATGATTAATGATTTTCATGTCGTCAACATTCAGCTTCTATTTTTAGTGTCTCAAAACTCTATAAGCATACGTTTATGTATGCGCATGTATACGTGCGTTTCTTTTAAAATAAACTTTATTTTTATCTATAAAATTGTAATAATAAATTGTAATATTTTTGGATTCATTTATATTTTAATTATATTTTTGACCGTTTTTGTACAGTTAAAAAAAAAAATATCAATTTAAAATGTTCCAATATTTATAAATTAAATTTACCTTTATTTAATTAACCTATAATTTATAAATTGCATTTGATAAAAATTTTCTGATGGTAATTTTACTTGTTATTTGAATACATTCGAAGTTAGATAAATTTATACATTTTAATCAAAATTTTTCAAAATACATACACATTTTACAAACATAAAATAATATTTTAATATGCGTCTTGTTCTCCAAATATTGTTATACGTATATTGATATATATATATATATATTAATTTATTTGTGAATATGGATATAACCGTGAAAAGTCAAGAAAATATTCAAAAATTTACATCGGTTTAAAAATTAAATGGAGAACTTCATTTTTGCATATAAACTTTTAATACAAGAATAATAATATACGATTCGGGTGTACAGAGAAAGAGAAAGATAAAGTTCTATGCATATTATATAATATATGCAATACAAAAAATACTAAGCTTGGTGTAGCTATATTTACCGAGAATACTTTCTTGCCCCTTCCATTGTATATTGTTAAATTTAATAAATTATGCACAGAGTTAAAACGAGGACCTTTCTGGTTGAATAACGTTAATGTAATAATAATTTTCCTTGAAAAAGTAAATCATTTAAGATTTAGCTACGTAAATAATGTAACGACAAAATTAATAATATTATACACTTATGTAAGCTAAAGCTTTTAGTGATAATTAATTTAGTAACATAGACGTTTATCATACTCATCGTATCACATCTCTCACAATTTTTCAATTTCAAAGTAATTGCAATTTTAATTTTGAAATTGTACTTATTTGCCATTTGAAAATAAATATTATAAATATTTGTGAACATTGAACTCATTTCCTGGTTTTTGTTATATTTTTTCATTCACAATGAAATTATGTATTATGAATCTATACATACCTGTATTGGTATTTGCATAACCAATGCCCCGTTTAATATATCATTTACATCAGTGATATAGATCACAGAATGTATGCGGCCCTCTAACAAATATTGTGCGGCCCACGATAAAACTATTTCTACATTTAATTATTCAATATTGAAGAAAGTAAATAAAATAATTTATGTATTATTAGTTCAGTGTTAGGTTACATGCAGTAACTTTTATTTATTCTACTTTATTTTTCTTCTTTATTTACTTTTATTGAATTTAATATAATTGTAAATAAACTCTTCTAATACATTCAATAATTTTTGTAAAGTTTGAATTATTTTTAGTATTATAATTTTTCATTTATAAAGTTATAAATTATTAATTTACAATTTATAATTATTTTATTATTACTATAAAAATGAAATTTCCCAACTAGTAACTCTCAAAGTTATTATTTTGCACTTATTAAAATATTTGTTAGGACCACTGGTTTAATACTATTAAAATCGTATGAATTACTAATTAATTTGACAGCAAGGAAACAATGAAATATTTGCCATTTTTTTTTTTTTTTTTTTTTTTTTGTAGATTAAAAATAGGAAATGAGATTATAACTTTTGGGATATCAATTCAATTGAATTTAAAAAAAATTGGTTAAAGATATTTAGTAGTTTCAAAATATTTGAATGTAATTTTTTCTGTTTATAAATACTTTACATTTTTGATTTTCTTACATTTAAGATGATTTTTTATTTTTAAGAAAATAAGTACGTTGAAATACCAAACTACCTTTCTCTAAAATTAAGTTCTTATTTTATATGAATCATCTTTAGAAATGTTAATATATCCCCAACATCTTTGACTTAGAATCATTTTTTCAAAAAAAAAATGGTAAATTTTAAAGTTAATTATAAATTTACAACATTAATACTATTCAATACTATTCACCTATCCCTGTAACTCACTAACCTTTGATTTCTCCAAATCTAAAATTCATCCTTTTATATATATATATATATTCATTCAATTCAAAAATGAATATTACTAATTAAAAATAAAAAAATCTTTAACGATAATTTATAGTTAATTTTTAGTGGTAAAAAGAAAGTCAATCTGATAAAAGAAAAGTAATTATTTGTATGCGATTCAAACTAGACCATCAATATTTAACTCTGTAATATTTTTCAGAATTTTTAATCCTTTTGAATAAAACTAATTTTTTCAACATTTATTGAACAATTATTATAAACGTCATCATTTTCTCAATACTAGAAGTAAAAGTATTTTTACTTTCTTTTTATTCATATAAAATAACTAAAGTTTTTTTATAGTTTAGTTTATTTCACTTCCTAAAACTGCAGCCAAAAATTACACATCTCTCATTACACTCAGATCGCGTGAACTTTTGTTAATTTTTCACTCTTACTCAATATGCTTTAATTTATAAAGTAATTTTAATTTTATTCTGCATACATTAATTTCATGTATAATTTTTGTTTTTTTTAAAAAAAAAAATTATATAATAATTTAATTTTTAATAATAATGTTATAAACTAGAACGATCGCTTAAACGATCGAGAAATAATTGGGAGCAGAAAATAATAAATCAGTATTTAATTTAGATAGGTTGTAAATCCAGGAAATGTACTGTGAACGTCTACATACTACATCAAAATGAATAAGAATACTGAAACAAAAAGGATATAGAAGTATAAATATTATCTCTATGTGCTATATCAATATCTACCCACCTTTATCATATCATAACCATATCCTTTCTTCATTTTCTTATCGTATATCCTATAAAACTACAAAACGTTTTTATTCAAATAACCATACTAGTATTCCATTGTGATATGTTACACTTTACTTGTAAAATATAATATCCACATGAACTTCTCTAATAATAAATACATTTTTTGAACTTCATTTTATTAACACTAAAATAATAAATACAAAATGTATTATTATTTTAAATTTTTGTAGTAAAATAAATAACATTATTTTAAGTTAAAACAAATTTTCTAAGAATAATTATCTACAACAATATTTGTGTTCTATCAGTTTTTTTTTAGTTTTCTAACACACTTTATTATCTATGATAAATTTAATGGTTTATTTGATCCCAATCAATATTGAATCACAATCAAGATATTTTCTATAGAATCAGAATTGTATACTATCAAAATCTTCTTCTTCTTCTACTTCGCCTTCCTCCCAACTATATGGGGTCGGCCACCCTTGTCCTACACCTCCTTTTTACTCGGTCAATCACATCTCCTCTGCACACACCGACAGCCCTCATGTCATTCTCCAAAGTCTCCAACCATCTCTTTTTTGGTCTTCCTCTTCCTCTTTTTCCTTCAACGTCCATCTTCATAACCACTCTTACTGCATTCGTTTCCTCTCGCCTCATCACATGCCCAAACCATCTCAGCCTATTTTCTCTCATCTTGTCCACAATTGGCGCTACACCAACACTACCTCTCACGTATTCATTCCTTATTTTATCTTCTCTTGTCACTCCACTCAACCATCTAAGCATTCTCATTTCCGCGACACTCATACTTTGTTCTATCCTCCTGCTAACCGCCCAACACTCTGAACCATACAGAGAATATATATATATATATATATATATATATATATATATATATATATAGAATTGTATACTATCAAAATAAATATACATATTTTTTGTAGTTCTTTCTTAAAAACACATTACCTTTTTTTTTAATAAAAAGTAAAATCGAAACGACTAAATCCCAATTCTTATAAGAATATTTTCACCTATTAAAACTGAAGCTATCATAATGATTTTAAAAATATGATTATCAATTTATTGTTATTTTCATATAATAATAATATTATAGTAATAATAATATAGTAATATTATAGTAAGATAATAGTAAACTATTATAAACGTTACCATAACAACGTGCATAAATCTACCAGACGTAAAATGATTATACATATGAAATATATACAGCTTTGAATTTAATATTCACGTGTCTGAACTATTTTTTTAATTTTAATATATTTTTTCTTTTTTTATCAATTTTGCATATGAAAAAGAACTCATTATATGTATATTAAAGCCATGAGGTGATGGTATTTTTAGTAATTTATTACCAAAGTTTAGTTTCATAGATACTTTTTCATTAATGTATAAATAAATAAACGAAGAGTAAACAATGGCTTTTTTTAAGTATGTATAAATATATATTCTTGGATACTCGTTTTTCTAAATATTTTTTTAATAATGGCATGTTACTAAAATTCTAACATTTTAGGATATTTGTTTTTTCAATGTCTTAATTATAAATTATATTGTGTACATTTGTGTTAAATTTTAAAGTATTTACAATGTATGTAATTTATGTCAAATATATCAATATTTAATTATTCAAAAAATATCAAAAAAACTAAGAAAAAATTCTATTACCCATAATATTATAGAATATTATAAAATAATATATTTAATAATTTTCTTCTACATTAAAAAACCCAACATAAATGTTTCCCTTTTTCAATACCTTAGTATTTTAATAATATTTTACAATTTATCTCTTTTATTAATTTGTGTAATTAACTAAAATATAAATTATCGAAAAATGATCCTAGCCTCACTTAAGTATATAAAACAATATATATATTCTATAATTCGTTCAATAAATATTTTCTTTTAAAATAAATCAATATAAGAGTTTGAAAATATCTATATATTATAAAATAAATAGTAAATGGGAATTTTTTTTAATTTCAAATAAAATATTATAACAAATCAAATATATGAACAATGGATAATATGAAACGAAATTATATACATAATATTTTCAATATAATTTTTCAGTGATGACTGCATATCTATGGCAAAGACAAATTTAATAAAAAAATCATGAGATTCAGCAGTATCTTCGTGTACAGTTATTTTACTCAATGTCACTTTAAAGTGTAAAAATTTTGCATTTGAACAATAATCAATATTATATGTAAGCAATAGTTTTCAATGCAAGGAAAACTTATGTGAAAAGAAATGAAAGAACTACCTATAAGTGAATACAACCATTTCCACTGAGCATCTTCAGATAAATAAAAATATCTATTAAAATATTATGAGTCGGTTTCACTTCAATCGCACGAACAAAAACCTTTTGAAAATAGTCAAAACTAATATTTCTACTAGTTACAGTGCGTCACTTTACGATCAAACATATTTAAACTGACTGCCGTAATTAAGTGCAAAGGTGTAAAACGAGACGGTCTCCAACTAATTTTCCGAATCTCTCAATTCCAAAGAAAGCACATGATTGTTTTTTAAAAATATCCAACTTTCTCAAATAATATTAAATTACTACGATATTATGTAAAAAATATGTTATTGTTTATTTATTATATGCCATTACTAATACATGAATATAATGCTCGTAACTTCTGTGTAACACGAAATACATATTATAATTATATAATTTAGCTAAGATGAATTTATTCGTAAAATATATCTCATTCCCGTCAATAAGTTTTTATCATTTTCTTTTGCACAAATCCTGTCAGTATCCATATATTCTATTTCAACGGGGAAAAACAATCGTTTTCAAGCAGCGTATAATATAATACTCGTATTTTTCAAAGGCATGTTTTTTTTTTACATAAACATTGTGACACGTTCATGTATTCTGCGTTTCGAATGTCACTTACTGTTGCCTACCATTATGTATAAAAATTACGTAAATATTTCGGCTCTCCAGAGAACGTCCACATCTGTATTTGTCATATGTCTATGCGATAATAGAAATACGCGGGAACCGGGATCGACCAAGTAGCGTCTGAACATAATGTCATTATTATTATTATTATTATTATTTAAGTAAGTCTGGAGACTAGCAACTGGCTAATATTAATGTACGACCGGAATTAAAACGATGATAATTTTTTTAAAAGCTCATCGGTAATGTAATTTGAAAAAAAGTAATAAAAAAATCATATAGCTTTATTCATAAAAATATTGTTTTCATGCTGCCAAATCGTATTAAATTCTTTATTAGACTACAACACTATTTCATTCTTGAAATAAGACTATAGGTTCGTTATTATGACTAAATGGTACCATCGTAGTCGCATAGATTTAACATTATATTGTACTGAACCCATCAACGAGTTAATATTGAAATGTTGGTATTCGGTAAATTTCGTTTCACATAAATTACCAACGACAATGGTTGTCTCTGTTGTCTAATAAAATGTTTCGATTCACGCGGACAGTGTATTGTTTTAAACGCTCCGACTGTCGACGGTCGCTGTCCGTCCGTATAACAAGGGCACACGTGCACAGTTTAACGGATTGAGAATAAATAAATAAAAAATTAGTTAGTCAGAATGTCGAGTACGCCTATTCAGAGCAGGAGGGTAATGTGGTAATGTATGCAGAAAAACATCTATGAACATTTAGGAGTCGATTGAAGCAACAACCGTTCGCGGATATTGTCTCTCTATTGGATTTTCACTCGTTGCCAGCAAATAAATGTTACACAAATGGTATTACAGAACCCAAAAGTCGCTATAAAACTGTGTTTTACAACGCGTGTAACGATTCTATTGTTGCATACGAAATCACTGTTACAACAAAATTATTGGTACATTAAATGTATACGATTGAATTATGAGAATATCACTGCACTTACTGATCTTTTTTTTTTTTTTAAGACAGCATGTTTGTAACCTTGACCTTTATAAAAATATCCGAAAATAATATTTTGACGAAGTTAGGTAAGATAATGGTTACTCTCAAAAATAGTATTTGGTAAAATGAAAAAAATGGAGATATTTCACAAAAATTACACTATTCGTATTTTCTGATGCAACAAAAATATTAATTTTTTTTTAGCATATGGCGCAAATATATTTTTTAAGTATAATATTCAAAAACGGAAACACATGGAAGTATTTATGATTATAAGACTGAAATATTTCAGAAAAATGAAAAAAAAAACTGTTAGAATACCATAGATATATAATCTAACTTGAAAACGAGGTGAATTTTAGGACTAACTACAAGTCATAACATCTCCTCATCTTGGTGAAAAATGACCTATTGTACAAAATATATGATCAGCCAGTGAACATCAGATAACCGACATATATTAAAAAACTTTGAACCGTATTTGAATGAGATACGTGATTTATTTTTCAGGAAATAGTTTGGATAGTCTGTTTGGAAAGTACGTTAGTATTAATAATACGAAAGTATATGTACCCATGTAAACTATGTTCGGACCACACACATAATACATCTTATTTGTACCAGGCACTATTTACAATTATTACGTAATAGTCCTCTTAGATTACATAAAAGTTTATACAACGATGATTGATTCAAACACGGCACTTTAAGATTATATTTTCACTAGAGTTATTTTTTTTATATAGTTATCAGTTAACAACGTGAATATTTACACATACACACATACACACACAAATACACACGGAATAAATTATGCGCCTTTTTTATAAAACAAAAACAGAAGGTTGTATAGTATGTATTGGTCGGAAAAGATAGAGAGAGAAAAAGAGAGCAAAACAGGGATAGAGAAAGTGAGAAAGACAGAGACAGAGAGATGGTTGAGTGTAAAAAATTATTTTTTGGTTTAAATTAAAGGATTCACGGAACCATGTGATCCTTCAAATATTGTTGTTTGAAATTATTAAGAACCCGAGTATTAACCGTTGCGAGTCTAATAAAAGAATTAATAAATTAAATTAAATTAAACCCGTGTTTGTTTCGTTATAAACTGACTATAGAAAAATAATTATTTAACGCGACGACAATTTCACTGAATGGTTGATCATGACCATTGTTAAAAAAATATGTCCATTGAATGTATAATCTTTTCTTTAAAATAAGACGTAAATACGAAAGACTTATCCCAAATTGCTGGTAATATTTTTTACATTATAACTCAACATATAATTAAATTGAATTTTTTCCCGATAAACATATTGATTTTAAACTATTTTAGTGTCTGTATTAATTAAAGTAGGGTAATACATCAATAACACAATTTAATTTCAGAATGTCTAATATAAGTCCAATTAATATCTAATCTATCTAATTACTTAAAATGCTAGTATTTTCTCTTCTATAATATAACTCGTTTAATGTTTAAATATTTTTTAACTAAACTGAATTAAGACGGAAATAATAGTAAGTAACTTAAAAAAATAATTGGTTGAATAAGAATGAATACAAGTGATACAATTAAAATTGATATTGCTTTATAAATTTAATATCAAATTATAATACCTTATATATATATATATAAATAATATATATATATATATATTATTAACTTTATTTTAAATAATAACATTTATTTGTACAGTTTTTTTGTACAATAAACAAATTTTCTAAAAAAATATAATAGTATACCACTACTATACAAGGTGTTTCAAGATGAACTGACAAATGCAATAACTTTTGTTCTACTGAACATTTTCAACTTTTTTTTTTTCTAATAGTCAATTGTCGTCTGCACTACATTCAAAACTTTTTTTCTAACATGTATGCAAAATTAAAAAATTAAAATTTTTTCTACTTAATTTTAAAAAAAAATCAAGATAGCCATTTTGTAAATCCGATTTTTAGAAAAATGTTGGCGCCAAAACCTTTTACTTAGGTTAAGTCAATAATTTTTAAACAATTTTTAAAGTTTATTTTAATTCTAATTTATTTCTTGTTTATCAGTGTTATAGCGATTATCGTTATCAGGAATAATCAACAATTATGATACTAACTTAGTGTAATAATATGATAATATGAATGGTTATAAATAGAACAAATCGATAATCGCTATAACACTGATAAACAAGAAATAAATTAGAATTTAAACAAACTTTAAAAATTATTGACTTAACCTTAGTAAAAGCTTTTGACGCCAACATTTTTCTAAAAATCGAATTTACAAAATGGCTATCTTGTTTTTTTTTAAAAAATTTTAATTTTTTAATTTTGCATACATGTTAGAAAAAAATTGAAAAATATTTTGAATGTAGCGCTGACGAAAATTGACAATTAGAAGAAAAAAAAGTTGAAAATGTTCAATAGAACAAAAGTTATTGCATTTGTCAGTTTCATCGTGAAATACTCTATATATATATATATATTTTAAAGTGACGAACACTTAATACAATAAAAAAATAAAATAACAAATAGGAACAATTAAGAATGAAAACCGTCTAGTGATAGGACTCTCATATATTTGGTTTTAGATTTAACGTCTAGATCAAGAATATCACGATACTAACGTCTTTAAAGACGTCGTCGGGGGTTGTCCAGAACCTTAAAATAATATTGATTTGAGATGAGGGGGTTGGAATAGAGATATAATCTAGACTGGGATTGTTTGGAGTACACTATGGTAAAATTATCAATGATTTCAATATGAATGTCATTATAAAGAGAGTAGTTACTGATAAACCCAAGAATAAGAAGTAATTTGACATAAGGAAATTTAAAACTTGGGTATTTTTTTATTAAATAAAATAAATAAATAAATAAACAAATTTTGTATATTTATTTATTTATTTTTTTTTTTTGGTTTGATACAATCTTAAATTTGAACACCGTAAGCCAAGATGGGCCTAATCATACATTTGTATGTTCTATTAAAAACTTAAATTTAAGTATTGGTCGCAAGGGGTGTAGTCTCGTATTTATTAATTTTATTTTTAATTTAAGTTAAGGACACAAGGTAATTTTTTTTTCTATAATGATAACGAAATATTTGAGATTTGGTTGTAAGGAAATAACAACTCCTTGGAATATATTATCATCATAGGCGCCGACTTCACGGGGACAACGGGGACAATCGCCCCCGTAATTTGATTTAAAAGAGCCATCGTTCCCGTACTTCAATAACAAACTTAAGGTAAAACGTAAAAATAGTATTTTGCTTTTGGGTGTTTACCCCCGTGCTATAACCTACAATTCGACGCCTACGATTATCATAAATGTTTTCATTTTAAATTTAATACACATATAACATTGGGAAGTAATAAATTATAAATACACTATTTCAACGTTATTTTACTATTTATTTTTTTATCATAACTGCAGTTTTCTTATTTCTTGAAAAAATTATAATTACCTATAATTGTTTAGTCTAAAACTAGTAAGAATCAAAATTATTTTGAGACTGATTGACTACTTATATATCACAAACACTCAAGTAAAAACTAAAGAAAGCAGTTATCGAATATACCTTTTTTCTCCTTCACCTTTTCCTAACTATTTGGGATCGGCCTCCTTTATTCTAAACCTCCACTCGTCATTATTTTCTACACCAGTGCTATTTAGTTATCAAAATAAATGTGTATAATAATATTTTGTAGGGTGGTTATTTTTTTGAAGAAGTATACCACATATATTTAAATATTATTATATAAAAAATTCTTCAGCATAATGTTATTTGATACATAAAAATGGTCATAAACAATTATTATTAATAATGTTATTATTTTTATACAATTATTTTATATTATATTGTAAGACAAAAAAATAATAATTAAATAATTTGTAAAAATGTATCGCTTAATTAATCATTTGCATTTTCGTGTTATCCATATTTTCACTAAAATACATTTTATTTATTTCATAATGTTTATTTTTATTTTTATTTACTCGTATTACAATATTTATTTTCAATATTTATTTTATTGTAAGTTTTTACTATTTTTATGACATTCATTGTTTTAACATTAACATTTATATATACAACAATATTATACAATATCGTGCAACTATTTTATAACATTATATATTGTAAATAAGGAATATACGTACATATTTATGTCTGTATGTATATGTATATATCAGTATCTGGGTTTTATTTCTTTTTAAAAATGATTTATAAGGTCGACTTTTACGTTTATGATCTATTACATTACGTTAAAAATATTATAAATAATTTTTACTAGTCATGATGAGCGCCACATTGAAGCACAACACGATGATTCAATAAAACGAAATAAAAATTTTAATTTATATTTTATTTATTATTCACGTGTAATTTATCTCAAAATATGGTACGCCAAATTATTATAAACTCAATCAATAATAGCTTTTTGTACAAATTATATACATGAGAATCGATAAAAAAAAAAAAAAAAAAAAAAACAAGTTGAATATACATACAGCGCGATCACGATAAATGGAAACACTCAATAATATGTATATGCTTCATATATTTTAATTCTGATTTTTTGGCTAACTAATAAACATAATTATACACATTTTCATATAATTAGACTATTTTTGTGACAGTTAATTTCGCGCATACGCACAATAACTTTTTTTTTAAATTGCATGACCTATTTTTGACTACAAATTATTTTTCTTTGTATTTTTTAACGAATTTTGGTAGTTGAATTTCTTTTCTTAGTTGAAAAATGGCCGAGTTATAGCGATTTGAATTTATGTTATTTACACGAGTATAACAGATTACTCAATACTTATTTAATAATAATAATTACGTAAAAATAAGATTAAAAATAATTCGTAGTCAAAAATAGGTCATGCCATTTAAAAAAAAAAAGTTATTGTGCGCATGCGCGTAATTAACTTTCGCAAAAATAGTCTAATTACATGAAAATGTGTATAATTATGTTTATTAGTTAGCCAAAAAATCAGAATTAAAATATATGAAACCTATACATAGTTATTGAGTGTTTTCACTTATCGTGATCACACTGTATACTTACGTATTTTATGTTATAGGGTTCGATTTCTTTCGATTTATCCTATATTTATAATTAGTTAATTATTTTCTTGGGAATATTTTAAAACAAGAAATACTTTAAGACAATAATTATTTACACTATTAAAAATATGAGACATGTGAGGTGTGCATGTGTTTCGGACAAATCTAAAGATGTCATATTTTTTTTTATTTTTTTTTTTATCTCTAATTTTTATAAAAAAAATGAACAATGAACAGTCGAAAAGTGCATATAATGTAAAACGTACCATGATAAAATATTGCAGAATAAATCTTTGGAAAATCTGTTGCTATAAGAGTTATACAGAGACCCCGTCACGTGCAAGTCCTAATACTTTAATTTAGATTGTCGGGAGGAGATTTATGAGGTGATGTCGATCATTGGTAAAGCATGGCAGGGTACATTGCGTTTTGAAAGGAAAAAAGTAAATAATACGAGTATAAAATGATCATCAAGTTACGATGGTCTAAGCGACGATGTTTAATTATTCTATCGGTCTGAAAAGTATTATTTTTCGTGAAAATGTATGTTTCGATTAATATTCAACGCTAACGTCGGAGGCAATGGTGGTTATGCGCTCCATCCCCTTTTCGTGATACTTTCGGTTAATTATACGAACTGGCCGTTAAAATATACAAAACATCAGCTCTGACACGTCGTCACCGTTCTTGTGTAGGCCACAATGTATAGATGCAGAACATAATAACGTATATAGAAGCGTAGCCTGTTTTTCGAAATTATAGTATGCATAAAAGAATCGAACAAAGGATTAATTATAAGACTTATGTGTACACTGAATAAAATCTTAGTTAAACGTCGATCAGTTGTCATGATATTATTATTATTTTTATTATTATTATTATTATTATTATTATTATTATTATTATTATTATTATTTATTATTATTATATCGATGAAAACGTGACCGTTTTACACCACGTCGGTCATCGATAATATTAGGATGAATGGAGATAAAAGTATTTAAACACGAATGGACTTAACAAATATGGCAATATATTATACGTTTCTAATACCGATAATAATATACGACACGATGGTTGCAGTAACTCCCTAAAAAGACTACAATATAGTGTTATAAATTATAACTTATAATATACATGTCAAAATTGTGTTAAATCAAATATTTTATAATTTTTATAAAAACATACATTTTTCCATCTAGTTGACTTGAAACGAGTATCAACTACATTTTTTATTATTATTCAATCAATGTATTCCATTATGGTTGTGACATTATTACATGGTACATGTAGGGTTACTATCCGTACTGTTTTAAGAATACATGTTCTCTTTTGAGGTCTTAGTATGTTTATACCCTCACTTTTTTTTACTGACTAGATTGTACTCTTTTTTTTTTTTCTATTTATTTTAAATTTCAACAATTCTGAAATAACATACGTAGGAATATACTAATCTAATGAAGAATATATTCTATCATATAAATATCAATATACAATTAATCAGCAGAAACGTTGTCGATCTTATCGACGTTTTTCTCTGAAATTTCAATAGTAAAGGTGGGTAGAGTTACTTTATACAAGTATACAACTAGACAAGCATGAAGTAAATTAGTGTTAAGATATCATAATTAGTATGTGTTAATACCCACAACTAGTACTAGTTTAGTTCCTATTCTGTAAAAAATTAGTTGATGTCAGAATACAATTATAAGCATTTTGACTGTACTTGGTTTTATAACTACTGTATTAAGGATAAAGGGTTGTTATCAAAAGTTCAAAGAAATGATAGATACTAAATCTTATGTCATAATTCTTAATCTTTATGTATGTAAAATTTAATGTTAATTAAATAAATATTAGCTATGAAAGTTGATTTTTCTTATTACTATTATGACAATATATTATATAAATGTATTCCTTTCTTAAAAACACGATCTGGTAACCCTAGTTACATGATATGATTGATATATGGATCGTTCCGTGCGTTGAATGTAACAACTAAACTAAATAATGTTTGAATCTGAAGATAATAGTTATTAATTTCTAGATTATATAGAAATCAGAACTTTATTAAAATATTCTATTCAAACACGTCTAGTAAAGTTATCTATTATCTGCCGAAGTAACAATATACAATTTTACGATCCCATAACCATAATAATGGAAGGATATTTTATTTATTTTTTTTTTAAATAATTTTAATCATAGGCTGTCCAGTGTGATAATGCAAATAACAGAACGACGTAAAATACTAATCGGGTTTCGAATAATTCGTTTGGGAAAGAATATTATTTTACGGGTAACCATTTTATATTACGGTCCAACGAATTTAAAAATATTAATGTATTGGTCAAAATTGTATGTACGAAAGGCCTGAGAGGTGGAGAAATTAGCCGCGTACAATATTACATTTTCTAGGGTGTAAAAAAAAATTTTTTTTTAGGCTGTTTAAAATTTGTTCGCCCGGGTACCGATAACTTCCGTATTATTATATTATAATACAATACGTGTACCATGTGCATTGACGTTAACATTACAATATTTGAACGACGACATGGTTCGTAATGAAGACATATAAATCGATCGAAATTATTTACACACACACACACACACACACGTACTTAATTTATTCATGCACACTATATAATGGGTATTATGTATTGATGATGATAATAGGTAATATGTACTCCGATATAGCAAACAATTATGTTTCAAAAATATACAGGTGATAATTTATAACTAATAACATTGTGTCAAACGTGATTTTGTATACATTACAAATGGTATAGATCTTTCTTCTTTCTTACGTGTTAAGATATAACTGAAAGTAAACGACGTATTATATCAGCAGAAGTCAACGCGTGGTCACATAAAAATAATATATTAAAGTACGGTGGTAACTAATTAAATAATATTATAGTCTAACTACAGAGGACTCCACGGTCGTGAGCAATAGCGTGTGTCTACGGAGAAAACATGAGTTGGGGTCTGAGATGTATAACGTATGTATACAACGTGATTCGCCTTTGTCGTATTTCTGAATAAATTTATTATTTATAATTTAATTTCTATTGTTACTCAACTCAGAATCGTTAGTACTCAATAGTTTTGTGAAAAATGTAATGTGATACTTCAAAACAAATTTTTACACTCCTTCGTATTTTCGAACAGCGATTATTAACGTAATATATTTTCATACAGTTTTCCTACTTACAGATATAACATCAGTCTAGTATTTAATTACATTTATAATTACAAAAACTACGATTATATGTATTTTAATAAACTCCACTATGAGGTTTCTTACGACCACAATTTTTATTTTATCGTCCAGACATGGAATACTCATCAAATTACAGTTTTTAGTGCTATATTACAAAATACTAGAATTCATATTTCACTTTGTTTCAAAACAAACAGCAATATAACATCATGATTGTGTTATGTTAAAACACCCAATTAAGTCATTTATATTGAAGTAAAGACATTTTTGAAATAATATTTGATATCGTGGCTGTATATGTTTTCTAACCCGTACCTACTAATAATACTTAGTTTCCAAAACACGTATCATAGTCGACCTGTAAAATGGATGCAGTTTATGGAAAAACAATCAACCTGTATACGCTTACGTTGTCGAATTCGTTATGCATTGCACAATCGGGTGGTTGAGTCAATGAATATTCAACATGGTTACCCACATTACCTCTGCAGATTGCCGATAAACTTCTACATCTGTTTGCGTCGCATGTGGGACACTCGCCTATTCCATTATATATCGATGAACTGTCATTAATTGCAAAATCTGAACTGTCGCGTGACCTGGGGATGGTATATATTAAAGTGGTACTTTTAATTAGTATAATAAATAACAATATTTATCATAGAAAAATAATATATTGGTAGGGTTGAATGAGCCTAGAGTTAAATAATATTATATTGTTATGCGTTGGTAGGTGAGAAGTACAAAATTGATCGACACACTAAAGTCGTGCAACACGTTCTGTTCATCGTAATGAATTTTCGTTATAACATAAATACTTACGACATGAAATTATGTAATATCGTCTTACTAAGAGAAAATATAACCGCGTGTTATATTATACACAGATGGATAAATAAATTAAAATAATTGGATATTTTTAGCAGATTTTTATTGTTTTAAGCTATAATTATTTTTTTCTTGTGATTTAATTCCGAAAACAATATTTTTCTCTTTTTATAACCTGCAAACGATTCGGCATTTTTTTGTGCAATAGAGTATACTTGATAGAGACAACAAATTATTATATAATATATATAGATAATATTAATAATATGGCTAATGGTAATGGAAAAATATAACAAATAGCCTGACTGTACATCAATAATAATTATTATAAATTTATAAATATAAGCAGTACTTAAATATAGCGGTTCTATTAAGTATAAAGTAGAAAAAATATTCTTATTTATGGTACATTGATATAAAAATATTATTATTACTATATCACTGTTAATATTTTAGACTCGTTAAAGAATAGGAACAATGTAAATTGTATTCAAATTCACCAACAGTAATTATATAGGTGCTTCTAAAATGTTCTTCTTCCACGACCCTCAGATTATCACTTGAATCATAAGGTATAGAGGTTGAATTGTTGTTTACACTTAATTTTCGCACGCTATAAACTTTTAAAATATCAATTATTATATTCGGATCAATGATAAATCAATTTGGTCCAAATTTTTAGTAATACAACTATGTATATTTTTATTATTATTATTTTTTTTTTTTTTTTGTATAAAACATAAATTAAGGATATCATAGACTTAAAAATCAAATAATTACTCAAAAAAAAATTCACGATGAACTAAGCCACCATACAAATCCACTAAATATATTAACCATCTATATATTAGCTAACGAATTCTGATTATAACTTAATGAAATCGATTCTGGTAGTAATTTTATTAACAATGATCTATTATTAATAAACTAAGGAATTGAAATTATTCAATAGTATATGTTTAAAAAAAAATGAATTCTAAAAGTATTTTTGTTCGTTCTGTGTATGAATGCAATTTACTTACAATAAGCAACATGTTATATTAAAATTATAGAAACAGAAAATTAATTTAAAAATTATGTATCAAGGTATATAATTAGTAATACCATTTTAAATATAAGAGTTTAAAAACAACATATTTAATAATATTGTGTGCATCATATGAGGTAGATATTATTTTATGTATAAATGTCAATTCAGAAAATGGTTTTTCATTAAATATCTACAATGGTAAATTACTATAACTTATATTACTATGAAGCTTATAAACTCATTACTGGAAAATTTAAACCATGATATAAATATAAGTATACAATTATTTTCGAAAAACTACAGGAGATTGACTTTCAAAACGTAAAGGATCAGAAAGTTGATAGTGATCTATCATTTGTCCATCCCGGATATACAGTTTTTAAAAAAATTTCAACAATATAACTCGCATGTTGCGAATTATATTCCAATTATAACTTTTATAATTAATTTGTAAATTATCATATGATTGTGTTAAATTATGTTTTCAAATGTGCTGAAGTCATCAATCTACAACCTCATGTATTATTTATTTTTAACCATACATTGGTCAACAAATTCAAAAGTAAACCAACTAGCTTGTACACTAGTGCTTTTGCACAATGTACTCGTATATATAGTATATAAATTTGATATTTAGGTAAATTTTATCATCAACAAAACTTTACCACTTTATCATCATGTGGTTTTGCATAATAAACATAAAACATATGTACGATAATATGCATGTATCCTTTCATACGAATCATGTATTTATAAAATAATTTCATTTACATAGTTATATAAGTAGCGTTTAATTCAGTTCTGTTTAATTTAAACTGAAATACATATGAAATAAATTAATTTAATGTAATTATATTTAATTCGTACACCGAAGATAAATTAGACTGTAGAATTTTAACGAAAAACATATAGTGGTTTGCTTAATTTAAAACATTGTGCCCGTCTAAATGAAGGACATGAAATGATTAACAAAATTTTCTATTTTTATTTTTATTATTTTTCTTTTTTTCTTTTACAAAAGATCTTTTCTTGTTCTGAACAAAATTAAAAAAATAAATAAAACTCAAAAGTGAACACAGAGAAAATATTACTAAGGTGAAGTAAAATAATACATACATTTTCCAACATGCAAGGCATTCCGTAACATAATGCTTCATACGACTATAAGAATATATTACAAATGTTATTTTTATAATACACCTAATACGTGTATGAAATAGTATAAATAAATAATCAAATAATTTTAATTTAGTACTATAACTAAAATACAAAAAAAAATTAAATAGCACCATGGAAGTTTCAAAGTCATTAGGTGGTACAAAAATAAATAATAATTGTTTAATTTCTTAAAAAACAAATTAAAAATATATTACATTTTTCACTCAATAAAACTAAATATAAATATATATTTCAGAATATTGCTGAACTACCGAAGCATAATAAAAAATTAATAAAAATCCTTAAAAGTGTACACAAATTAATTTGTTTACACAGTTATGTCTGCAATGTGATTTAATATTAAAATTTCAAATTAGTGTCATTATAAATAGTACACAGAATACATGAATATAATTAAGTGAACAGTTTTTGATTATAATTTTATTTAAAACTTGTACTGCAGTGTATGCCAATTTCCGATTTTCATAACGCTTTGGTGTAATTAAAGTAATAAATTTATTTTTATTCGACCGAATAGTATTGAAAAATGTAATAATCAACTCTTATCCATCTATGATTATACACCGGGATAAAATATAATGTATTAAGTAAACTGGTAAATTTAAATCTGTTTAATGAAAACATTTTTTTCTTTTACATTTTCCATCGAAACGACCGTTTGAGCTTTTTGTTAATATTCTGTTACTTGGGAGGGTTAAGTGAAGGAATATTACCTAAATCCCCCTTCTCTATGTAGAGAATTATCACGTATGTGGACTTCACTCCCAGTGAAATTGGTCTTGTGGTTAAAAGTGTAGAGCAACCAGAACAATAGCAGGGGAGAAAGACTACAAAATTAATTTTGCAGAATGTTTTTTGCATTGAACCGAATTGATGACAGCGTGCGTTGTAGCCAACTGAGTAACCACTGCACTACAATACACCTCAAATAAAAATATTTGAACGAATAATTTCTCTTACAAAATACATAGTGATTTAAAATTTAAACACACATCGATTATTTGTTGCGAATTGTTCCAATTAGTAATCTTAAACTATTTTAGATTAAATATGACATAAAAAATGTATTGATTTTACAATGATATTTGGTTATTTTTTTTATTTATTTTTTTTTTATCGGTATACAAGATATTTCATCCAGAAGAGCTTTCATTTTTTAATGTTATCTACTTGATCTTTATGAGGTAATTTTACAAAAAATCAAACAGTTTTCTTAGTAATCGCAAAATACTGACAAAATTTTATAAAAATATAATGTTTAAATAATAAATGTTGAAAAAACCATACTAATCATAAAAATCCACTACATTTTTCTATTTAATAAATAATTATATATTTAATTTTTTAATAAATAAAATTGCAACAATTATTAATAAACAACACAAAATAAAATTATGACAAAACAGAAAATTTTAATGAATTTCCATTAAAAAATAAAGGTTGTTTAGTTAAGAATATATTAAAGTTTTAAATTATTTATTAATTAAATTTATACTGTTATACATTTAAAATTTTCTATTTTTTCATATTGTATGGGTCTTTTTTTACATTAGTTAGTACATTAAAATTCCAACTTAAATTATTCAGAAATTTGATTCTTTGGTTTATTAGCCATTATTAAAAAAAAAGTATTTATCATCCAATGTGTTTTATTTAAAATCGTTTTGTCTGTGAGCTATGGTACATTAGTTTTGAATTTAAAAGGCAAAAACCATAATACCATTGAACTATTCCTATATTACGACCGACTCTGATTTCTCACCTGACTTAGGAATCTAGCTCCTCTTTTATTAACTTTAAATAGAATGAATTTTGGATAGTATAATTATATCAATTTTGAATACAATACTTTAAGATATCTATTTATATTTTTAGTTAATTTTGTAGCCGAAATAACCATTTTAAACATAATTTTTCTTTTTATTGTCTTAATTTTACAATTTTTAGTCATAATTTGTTGTGGAATACCAATATATGAAGAAACGATTAAGAAACGTTTAAGTCGCTAATATAAAATAATTAAAATAAAATATTCTTTAAGAACTACTGAAATATGGAGACAATAAGGGACTCGGCTCAAAACCAATAATAACCATTGTGGATAAAATTAATTTAATGCTTATGATTGAAATATTTGGTTGTATAGTTTTTCTAGTAATGTTTAATATTTAACTATTTGAAAGTTAAAAATATTTGAGATTGGCTAGATTTAACCCAACTGTAAGAAATAATTAATAATACAATTTGTAATTTTATAATAAAATGAGATGTGAATTTGCGTACCTTCTTTGGTGTATCCGATCAGACACGCTTCCATGCTTTAAAGTCATACATTTAACCATTATGATGTCACCACCATACATCACAGCCCTACTCAGAGCCTATCATTAAATCGGTATAATTTCCTTCATAAATTCTACAGTTTCATAATCTAGATACTTTCTTTTATTTTATTATTATTCTTAGTCTGAAATGAGTAGTACAAAGCAGCATATTTATGCTTAATCGATATTAAGTTTACAAAATGGTATTAAATAAAAATAGAGAGTTAAAAATAATAATAATAATTATAGTAATAATAACAATAATATCAATAAAAACAGAGATATGCAATAAAAAAAAAAAAAAGTTAAATTATTAAAAATGTTCATACTATTTCTCCTAACTGTACTATTGGTGTTTGTGTATATACTAAAAATGAATCGAATTAATTGATTTCTTTACGACAAATATATAAGCGAAAATCACAACTTAGTATCGGGGATCCATTTGAGGAATGAAATTTATATCTAGGTTCATATACTTATTCGCAAAGTAACATTAAAATATTAAAATAATAAAATAAAACAACATTAGGTAAATAATTAGGATCATGAATAAGTATATAAATAAATAGTTTATAAAATTAAGTTATTCATTTTTAATTTTATTACAGTTAAAATAATTTATCAGGTTACGCAATCATTTATTTATTTTTATATATAAACTATATATTTAAGCATCAAAATATATGTTTTAATGAAAATAAATTAAATAATGAACAGCGAACTTGAGCAAAACAAAATATATAATATCCAAAAATATATGTATGTTGAATATTATTTACACCTTGATTGTTCGATATAGAATGAGACTTAATAATATTAAAGAAGCATTAATGATAAAAATTAAAATATAATTTAAAACGAAGGACCACAGAACAAATATATAAATTATAATGCATATGAATGCATCTTGTATAATTACTGCAAATAATTGAACTGATGTCATATATAACTATTATTATATTGTATTATATTTATACAGCAATGGAAATATCTATAAGACCATCCTCTCCAAATATTTAGGTAGTTGTTTTCTTTCACGTCTGTTAACAATATTTTAAAATTTGTTATCACAGTTTTCTAATGATATTTATTCCTTATGATTATTTGTTTATTCTAGAACATAGAAGAACACAATTATAAGTGATTACATTTTTGATCATATTTTAATAAAAATGTAAGTTTTTATTTAAAACTATTAAAACAAAATCCAAAATCAAGGTCATTAGTATTAGTTGTATGCAATACAAATATAAATTCGAATATTTATAATTTTTTATTTTATGTTTTTATTTACACTGCTCGGGAATAAAACTGTGCTTCTTACAATTAATTAAAATAACAATTTAATTGTTACTAAAATATTGTTAATTCTGCACATAAAGTAAGATTTCTCATTTTGTTTATAATATTATTATGAATACATTATGTTATTAAAATGTAAAAGGTCTTAGCGTCATGAATGATTTATCATTATTACACGTAATAAGAAATGAAATAAGTTAAGTAGATAAATATAGCATGTTATAATTGTAAAAAATTAGCATCAAAATAATACATATTTTATATCGTTGATATACTATTTTTTCAAATACTGAATGGAATTAAAAACAATAAAATTGACAAAAATAAATACATTGAAAGTTACTAAAAATCAATAAATCACGTTGTAAGAAATTTACCTAAAATAATGTTGTGCTAGAGTGCTTAATTATTGAAAAAAATAATCTATTGAAAAGGTATGTTTCATTTAAAAATATAAAATAATGATACATAATGTTTTAATAGTTTAACTAACAAAAAAAAAAAAATTTAGTTTCCAATCTGTGATTAGAGGAATTTATTGTTAGTACAACTAATTTTAGTAGCGACTAGTATAATATGTATTTGAACGATTCCGTTTCGAAGAAAGGGGATTTAAAAAGTTAGACATTTGCCGTGGCACGGGGGTAATAAATTGCAGAAATATAATATATTGCACCCTCTACCACAAAAGTCACGTTCACAGACACACCAACTTTCCGGGACACTTTCTAAAATTATTTTGACTGTGTAATCCGACACCAATATACGTAAAATTGCTGTTTTGTAGTAATGATGTTTGTAATAGGGAAATTATGAAATTCTTGTGATTGGAATTTCATAAATGATTATTATGTTAGTGTTGTACATCAATTTCAAAGATTATTTAGTCATTTGAATTGTGCGTCATATAAATCTTTAAAATGTACCAGGTCTGGCCGGATTATGAGGGCAAAAGAGTTTAAACCAAATTCAAGTTTCACATCTAACTTCATTACGTTTACTATTTTCAACTTGTGAGTTTTTGAAAACTGAATGATGCTTGTTTATTTTCACTGCTAATTTAAATTACAAAACAAAATTCATATTAACCGAAAAATGTATAAATACAATGAAATCGTATAGTAATACGACACTAATTTAGACGTCAAGATCAGCGATACTCAAACTGAGGATCGCAAACAATTTTTTTAGGGTCACCAGTATAGTAAATTGGAAAAGTGTTTTTGTAATATGATCATCATAATCATTGATGAGAATAAAAATTGGTAAAAGTTAAGGATTTCCATTAAAAATGTTATATAATTCATATAAATCATACTAATTTATAACAACTATTTAATTTTATCATAATAAAAGGTTCGCTCAAAATATTGGTGAGATAGGGAGTTATAATCACAAGAAAATTGAGATACGCTGGTCTACACTTCAAATGATGCAATTACAGTGCAGTTATACAAAAACGTTAAAATTATAAGAAATTTCAATATTATTTATACATAATAGCTACGTAAAATATAAAAAATAATGTGGTGCTTCAATTACACAATACATTATGTTTTTATTTCAGAATTAATTATTTATACTTAAAAAAAAAATTGTCTTATCCAATTATTATATTTATGAACTCGAACAATTTCTAATTTATTTTAATTAAATTTTATATGTAACTTTGATTTAAAGAAAAAATGTCTTGTGTATCTAATACACAATATGTAATGCAATTTAATTGAGTTCTTAGTTTTCAAATAATTTTCAAAATATAATTGAAATACATTAAATTTAACTATTTATTTGTATACGTTTGGATTTAGTTCAATTTGTGTTAGACAAATAATTTTGAAATTGGTTTTAAATGTACCTTGGTGTACTTGTATGTAATTAATCAGTGGCCTATCTAGAAAAATATTTTGGAAGAGGTTTTAAATTTTCAATTCTTTATAACATGAGTACCAACTTTTTCATTTTAATAACTCAATTAAACATTAGTTAAAATATAAAATATGTTATTTGTTCATATGAAGCAGTGAAAATTTTTTAATGATAACATGTGATATTACATAATGCCTATTAGAATATTAATTATAATATTTATTATAAATTTATAAATTATTTTACAAAATAAGGGTGACATTTCGGATGGAGGAGATGATAACCTGTTAACCCCTCTGGCTACGCTTCTGTAAGTAATTATATATAATGCTGCACATACTGTACGTACATTTACGCTTAGCTAATATTTAAAATATTTTCTTATGTTCACAGAGTCACGACACTATTGTACTTTTAATATTTTGTCTGGATATTCAAGTACATTAATTGATGCAAGTGCTCAAATTTGGAATTAAAAATATGTCATGGTTTTCAAAACGTATATTGATCAGTATCTATTAGTTAAATTTCACTATACCAAATGGTAAACAACGTTTTAAATTCATACGGAAAACTTCGTCTTTGCGCTCACACAAGTTATGTAAAAATAACTAAACCTATCTGAAGTTATAAAAAAGTACTTTTTGTGTGTATAAATATTATATTTACCTAAAGTTATGCAATTAAAACAATTTCAATCATGACTTTGATATAATTAAGAGCCAAGCGTTTTATGTTAAAATTTGTATAAGTCATTGTAATAAATATATCTAAAAATACAATAACCTATTGAGGAAATTGACAAATTACTTTTGTTCAGAAAACGTGAATCGACATAATATGCTCACTTTCACTGTTTCTATATAATATAAATACAAACGGAAAATACATGAACATTATTTATTGGTCTTATGAAAACCATCTACGACAAGTATATCGTTTGACACTAATAAAGTATAATATTATACATGTAAAAATTACCGACTAAAATATTTACATATTTTTTTTTATTATATTTATAATAATACTGTAATGGTCTTGAATATTATATTGCACTCTGGATTCTATTTAATATCAAATAAATAAAATAGGTGAATGTAATTTATACAATAGCAAAAATTAGAAAATTAAACCCATCGAAAAGAATGTGTTATGTATACTATTCCTATTGTAAGTTATAGTATTTTATCGTAAAAAATAAAATGGTTTTTGAAAAAAATTTTCGTATCAAAACAATTGTAAAAAATCACTTAAGTTGGACCTGGGTTATCCGCCGATTATCTATAAATTTATATTCATTTGACATTTATTGACGAGTAATAATACAATTACTTATCAAATAGATTTTAAATGTATTTTATATGTATGATACTTCTAATGGTTTTAATTTATATTTTTTTTCTCTTGTACTAGTTTTTATAAGTTTTTTTAATTTTTGATTCAGTTTTATTTTAAGACATACAGAGTACAGTTCAAACTCATGATAACGGTCATCGTAAGTTTACCTTTGGATGAATGTCCTATGCAATGTCCGCACTATAGTATATAGTACACATCAAATTGGGAACTCATTAAATTTTCATTAATCTTGTAGATATAGTTTGTATTAGAAGTCGTAGTAATGAACCGGTATTATAATGAACAGGTACACGGATCACAGGCACGCGAGTAACAAATAAATTAAAGCCCATGTATTTAATACCCATGTATATCCGTGTATATCCGTATATTTAATACACGTGCATACCGGTGTATTTATTTATTATTACCCGTGTATATTCATATTCAGAATTCATTTATACTAAAAATATTATTATTAAATATTCCAATAATTATTAATTTTTTATTAACAAATAACATAGCTATATAGTATAGCTTATAATTGCTTACCAACCTTTAATTGTCTAAAGATGTTATTAATAGTTATAAATTTGCACGGAAGTAATTCGAAAGTAATAAAATACATTGGTATTACAATACACGGATATACATGGTTAATTTTTTACATAGGCCTTAACCCCATCTTGGGTAAGAACACGGATAACCGTGTATTTAAATGCATCTATAATAGCGACCTGTATCCATTTTAAACCGGTATTAAAATAATAAAACAAATAGAATAAAAAAAAAAAATATACACCAGCTCATGTTAATAGCCAACGGACAAAGTATGTTAACTAGTTAATAGCTTTTTTGTATGATACCTATTTAACAGTGCTTTACGTACACAAATTATTTTATAACAACTAAAATACATTTGCAATAAACTATATGGTTATTATTTTATTTATTTTTATACAACGTTCAAATAAAATAAAATAATTTATTTTTATTGCTGATCGTTCCATTGTTTAAGTCAAATTAATGTTATTGTGTCATAAAACGATAAAAATTCAAGTTCATATAAACCAGTGATTCCCAACGTGGGCGTTACTGACCCCTTGTGGACATTTTTTATTTTAAAAGGAGCGTTCACCATTTACATTTTTATTGTCTTTAGCTAATTGCAATGAAATATATAACTGCATACAAAAAAAACTGATTTAAAATACCAAATGTAATATACAGAATTATGTAGGTATAATATTTATAGACACTCAAATAGCATCTAAATAATTATCTTATCGGGTTATAGATTTATAGATATAATTTCGTTAGCAGGCAACCATTAACCTCAGGGCAGTCTTTAGTCACATAAGTATTGTTTGTGTTATTATTTTATTTTAGCAATTTCGAAATCAAATTATATAATTCATATTATTTATAGGTTTAAATATAACATTAACTAAATTGTATCATTAAAATATTAAATTATATTTTTTCTTTATTTAAATAACTTATTAAAAAATAAAATTATAATCATTTGAAAAAATTGATTGAGAGGGGGGCGGTATGAGATTTTTAAAATCTAAAAGAAGTTTTGAGTATAAAAAAAGTTGGGAAACACTGAAATAAACAATATTAACATTTATATTTTTATTTTTTTCTATTTATATTATTTTCAGCACGTTAACTAGTGAAGTCGACTTCAAATAATTTTTCTGTACTATCTCAACGTGGAGGAAGGAAAGTACATGTTACAAGATTATAATAAAGTACAATTTTTAAAAAAAAAAAACATTGACAATTTTTTCATCGTTTATATTATGTAATTAGAAGCTATTGATTTATGGGAAAATTGAACAAGTTATTTTAATCGAACACGGTAGCTGTTATTCACTATATCTAAATAACATAAGCAACCAATAAATATTCTTTAACACGAAAACAATTATTTTTTTTACAATCATTATTAACTTACAATAATTTTGCATCAGTAAGTAAAATGAAAAAAGAAAGAAATAATGCAATTACATTTTATATTTATTTAATGAAATTTGATTTATCAGAAAAATATAAATATTTTCTGTATAGCACGTGTTTTGTTCTAAAATAATAAAACAATTGTATCACTTTCTATTCTCATAAATATAATTATATTCCAGAGTATTTGTGATGTAAATAATTTCAAAATGTTTAAATCCAAAATTATACTCTTGGGGTTAACAAAATACATGAGAATCAGTAAATTTCCGTAATCCACGTTAAGAGTATAATGTGTAGTGCATTGGACAATGGCCAAATTGTTTGTTCCGTAACTTTAAATTTAGATCGTTCCGGCAAAGCTTAAACAGGGATTAGAATGTTGACAAATTTCACAAAAATATGAAGTTACGGATTTCAAGACTTTTCTTAAGCAATATTTTCTTTTGGTAATTTGTACAGCATCGAATTGATCAACTGTACGTTTTCTAATCGTGCATTTTTTTAGAAAATATTCAAATAATTTGTTCTTTATTTGTATATTTTTTTTATTTCCAAGTTTAGACACTATACAAATCATTTTAATTGAATTTTGGAATAAAAAGACAACAGTAAATAATCCTTTCTCTACTTAATATCACTTATTAAAAAGTTACCTATTTTTTTTTTTTTTATTCTTAAATAAAAGAGTGAAAATTGAATAATTTAAAAAATATCAACTTTGACAAAGGCAGATAACCAGTTATTTTCATTTAGTACATTTCATAATAACTGTAAACCATATGTTATTATTACTTTTGACTAGTAAATTTTCGTGACCTAATGATTCACTTAAACAAAATATGACTTTATTACAAGTTTTCTCTAGATCAATTGATGATTTTCAGAGTGAATACCAAAATATTTATTAAAAAAAATCTGATTTTTTTTTAAAAAATACTAAACTCACTAATTGAGCATTTTATGGAGATATGAGCTATCTTTAAGATAGAACACTTAATGCCTTTGGTATATTATAATTAAATTTTACACGGGTGTCACTCAAAGTTAAACCAAAGCAGTTGTGGAATTCCATTAAAATATATACAAAGCAAGAAATACCACCCACAAACAGGTGACTTGGAATAATGAATCTACATATAGTAGTTTCTAGACTGTTAACTTGTTTAGTATTTACATTGGGACGGTTTGTAGTACTGGTAATGGTACATTCCATGTTGAGCATTATTCCTAATTCGGCCTTATCTTTAGTATATTTCAGATTTATACTTCGAAAGTGTTTGATTAATCGAAAAAGATAGATTGTATCCTAATTTTAAAGTAATTTCTAATGGAGTTTGTAATTTTTTTTTCCACAACTGTAAAATTTATTCATTTTCATTTCCAATAGTTTTTATTTTAAATTTATTGTTATCGTTGGGTATCCTTAAAATTTAAATTTCTACCCTATTCATATATTTGGTGATTTTCAAATAATTTGATTTGCCATATTTTATCCTTATTATTTATTTTGAAACCATGTATATATGTCGTTAATAGAATCTAAATTATAATTGTATATTTACAAACGTCCTATAACATAACAACAACCCTACGTATGTTTGTTTATTATTATACTATACATTTATTTTTCTATAGTGTATTTGTGTTTAAAAACTTAAATAAATTCTATGTAAATTATCAATACATAACAGCTCAAAGATGTTGATAAAGTCAATATTATTATGCTAAATTTTTCTTTGATAATTTTAGAATGATCAAACTGTTTACAGATGTCTAAAATTTGAAGTCAATCTCTTACATCAAACTCGTAATTAAATATCTGAACTATTAATATTATTTAATCTAGTATTTCATAAAATTCATGTTTTTGACTGGTCAAAAACATAAAATCGTACAAACTTATACGTTCTATCGATTGGTCATGATAGTATACCAATGTACGTCTAATTCACTTTCATTTAATATCGAAAAATTCCAAACAATTTCATTCCACTGGAAACGTAATTCCAACACTTTTATTTACCATTTCAACTATGATTCTAAAATCATTAAAGGACTTTCACGACTGGTTTTTTCTCATAAATTCAAATTGTAATAGAATCTATGAGTTATGTTCACATCATTTCATACAATATTATTCCTCCAATATTTCTCCAACGATCGTCTAATTACTAATTCAATGCTCCTATAATCAGTAGAGTATAAAATGTTAATTTATAATCAACCCGATAGCCATAAAACATAAATATATAACAATATTAATGGCTAAAAAAAAAAAAAAAATAAAAAATAAAACACTTAAATTACGTTTATTTTTCTAAATATTACCATGTGCATATAATTAACTTTTTTTCAAAGAAAGATTAATAAGTTCTTGAATTTATATATAATTAATTAGCTTAGTTAGCTTTCTTATTAAATACTAAGAAATTAGTATTTATTTTTATATTATCAAATTATGGCATAAATTGCCTAAATAACTCTACAAGATCAACTTTACCAATTAAACTATAAAGTTTATTTGTGTTATCTGTGGACGATGTAACAAAAAAACATCGTATATTTGATTGTACCTCAAGATTAGTATCGATGTTCCTTATAAACTGAAATTGAACTTATAAAACATGTATCGTTTTTTTTAAAAAAAAAATGTAGTGCGTTCAATTAAAAAAAAAAAAATGAATTTCTGGCATTTTGTAATTTTACATTATTAATCTAATTATTCCTATAAAATAAAATAGTCTCTTAGTAAATGTAATCGATTGTAAATTATATTTAATATGAAATCGTCTCAAATTATATAAACTCCGTACACAGATTTATAACACAAATTATTATTATTTTACCTTAAATTATATGAAAACTAAATAAAAATCAGGCTTGGAATAATGATAAATGTTAAGTTATACCAAGCATTCAATGTTTATATTAAAACGTCATATTATCGGGTCATAAAATTACTTCAATGTACAAATCGAGATATTTTGATCGTATTTATAATATATTTTTATTTATTTATTTTTTTGTTTTTGCTCATTTACTTCTAGTAGTGCATTGTAGATAGATTATTAAGTGAATTACGACATTTTTATCTAAAATAAGATTTATATGATTTACAATTTACAATTTTTAATATATTAAATAATATTTAATATATTAAAAAATATAAATAAAAATATATATTATATATTTTATATTTTTAAATTTGTATAGGTTGGATTAACTGCTGAAGAAAATTTCTGATGATATCGAGAATTCAAAAGCTAAAATAAAACACTCTTTGTATTTAAATATAATGTGATTGAAATGTTTTATTTAATATAATAATGAGTTTTCATACTGATTTTTTCATAGTATGTTTTTTTTTTTTTTTTTTTATTCGTAATACAGTATTGCATACTAAAATTATATGCACGTATAAATCAGAATATACGTATATATTAATAACGTATATTAAATGAAATTTATTAACAGGTTTGAATGAAAATATAAAATTAGGACGATTAAAGCAATTCAAAATTACAATATTGAAGTGCATTTGATCCATAAAACTATATTTATGTATTCATTATGTTATATATTAATATTTGCAATATCAAATATGCATTAAATTGTTTGAATTTGAATTGTTTGTAAACTTCACAAAATAACGTATAATTTTTTTTAGAATTGCTTTTAGAGTAACGATATTTTTATTAAACTATTTATAAACTACAAAATTAATTCACTATATTTTGATTAATTTATCAATATAGAACTTTGCAGACTTACTTACCTTATAATTAAAATAGTTTGAAATTCCACTTACAATTTTTCAGCATTTCCAAAACACTCTATATACATGTGTACATTATTAATCTATTGTTTGTTGAAACATTTCAATTTTAGATTTCCATATAGATATAATTACGATTGTATTTATTGTATTGAGGTGGTCTAACTACTCTTATATTTATTATTTTATTTTATGTACAACAATAAATTATATAGAAATTATCCTCATTAAATATTATACAATTATTACACAACAGTATGACTTAACTTTCTAATCGAAACATTAAATGCAACTTAAGAGTTATTCACTCAAAATGCTTAAAAGCTTAATCATTTGAAACTAATGATTCTTTTTTTTTTATAATTTCTAGTACTGAAAAAATGCATATCAAAAAAGGGTTATCATTGCTTCGCAATTTTAAATTGAACAATGTATTTCTTGACTTCGTAGTCATCATTGGCGACCAATATTCTGTGACAAGAGCTTTTCATCATCTATTCATACTATTATGTTAATATTATGCGTAAATCTTTAGTAGAACTTGATTTTATGTACGTTTGTATAACATGTGGCTTAACAGTATAATGGTTTATATCCATGTTTTTCTTACTCTACTAAATTATTTATTTATATTTCATATGTGTGGTTAATAAAAAAATATTAAAATTTGATACAAAAAATTTAATTTTAATTAATTTACTAATAGTTTTTGTTAATGTATTTAAATCTAAAATTGTAATTAAATAGATAACTTTTATAACTGTATATATTTAAATCATTTTTATTCTGGCAACAATTTTATAATTTTTTTATAAATTTGTTAATTTAATTTATATTTATAATAATTACACACGTGTACAAAAACGTATTTCATGTTCAAAAAGAATTTTAATTTTACATAATCTATTAACTTTGATGAACATAATTTACTCAAATTTGTTATACATTCAATAGAAAAAAGTTATGATATAATGCTTAATAGGGTGTTTTATTCTATATTCTTTTTTTTTATAGCTATCAGTCAGAGACTATTATAGATCAGCAATTAAATATTCTATATAATATAATATAATATTTTACATAGGATAATGCTTAAAGTAAAGAATAAATTTATAACAAGAATGATAAGATAATAATTTGTATATGAAAAACATAAGCCAATGTATAGTTTTAAGATAATAACGAAACGATAAAGTAATTATTAATAATTTGGGATAATTAATGAACAGTATGAAGTATGACATAAATAAATATTTTGAGAAAGAAAATAAATGATTAATTAAGGGTAAAATCGTTTAGGTAACACCTTGGTAAAAAAGGATATTAAAGGACCAATTAAAACATTCAAATTAAAAATAAATTGTGATATGATGTTGGACACGGTTTCTAAGGGAGACTTTTTGATTGAGGCGGCTTCGGAGTAGGTTCTCGTACGAGGCACATCGTGAATTTTTATGATACCACTATACTTTGTATGATTTTCACGGATGTGATTTCTGTTGGAACCAGGTGGTGGCATGTTGTAGTGAGATAATTTGAATTGTATATACGATGGGCTGTCTTTAAAATTGGTGGTGTGAGCACCGGAAAATAGGTACATTTTGCTGATAGATCATGCGACTTACTGCAGTCTTGAGTGAGATGATTCTGGCCACATTTAACGCAACGAGGAATATGAGCATACGATTAATTAGCACCGCTTGCATTGAGGGTGATATCTATTATTCCTTTGTTTAGGTCTTTCAATAATTACTTTAAAATGCAGCAATTTAGTCAGAGAAAATATATTTCTATTGAATTCTGTGTTTTCGAGCTTATCGGTAAATTGCTAGTCCTATTCACAATATTTGCAATATTGAGAACGGAGAAGCCCAAATTCTCTAGAAAAGTTATAATATCATCCAGGAGAGTGGAATGATGGAAGTAGCAAATAAATGCTACGATTGACGTAGTGAAAATATATGGAATGTTATTTCAGTTTCTGAATGATACTTCAAAATTGATAGATAATTTTTGCAGTTCGGAGTGGTAATTTTTAAAACTCTTTATAGGCAGTTAGGATAAATCCCTTTGTTTCCACTAAAGAGATGAGGTTACTCTTTAATTCATTTAAATTAGTGATATCATTAATGAAAATCGGAGGTAACTTACGAGTTTCCACGTGTGGAGGTGACTCCACCGCGGGAGTTGGGTTGACCACAACCTTGCCTAGTGTAGAAGAAATGACCGGGAGGGCTGAATACTTGATTGAAAAAGCTGAATCCTCAGAGAGCGCGGCATATCTATGAGGAGTAACAAATATTTTGGATTTGTTTTTGTCGTCTTTAGGAGACAACAAAGGTGATGATGACGATGCGGATAAGTTTCGTTTGATTTACGTCCTAATGCCGTTCATGTTTGGTTTTTGTATAGTAATAAATATGAGTTGTAATGAGCAGTTAACATTGAAAGTAAGGCATAGCTAAAACGCGATAACGTGATAACAAGCGCAACGCGTGTGTACGCTGTGGCGTTCGGCACTGCAGTTTATATTCTGTTTTATTTCCAAAGATAAAAAAAAAATGTAGTATAAACTCAAACTAAAAGCAGAATTAAATGGCAATAAATGTGAGCTGAAACTATATTTAGAACTCTTCGAAATTTATTAGAACACTATAATATGGCTACCAAAGAATAAATATTACAGATCTAATACAAATTTTATAAACTATTAACTTAATAATAAAAATTTAACATGTTAATATTTTATTAATCAGCGTTTCTACAATAGCAGGTCCTATTCGAATCGAAATGAACTCTAACATACGCATTATACACTAAACATAAATTAGTCTTATATATTTAGTAAGTACAAAACAAGAAAAAACACAAATAATCTATATTTACATTTCAAAAGAATAAAATTTTTATCTAAATAACCAATTAATTAATTTTAAAATCTAAACAAATATTATTTTAAATTTAATATGTTTGAATATTGTAAGAATTATTTGCAAATTATAATAGGCTATAACCAATTTTTTTTTCGTTTAATTTAATATTGTTAGAGTATTTAATTTTATCAGTATCTTTATACATTCAAATATAATAAAACTATGTTATAATGTTTATTAGCTGTTTTAAGATACGGTAAAAACGTGTGTTGATTAAAAAATCGATGGCTGACTTGCATAGTATAAGTATATGAATCAAATTAATATCTATACAATCATAACAAAACTAAGGAATATTAAAATACAATTAATGTTTAATTTAAAACTGGCCCCGATATTCCAATACCATTCAATATAACCTTGGATAACACGAGGTGTAATCTACCTCAATGGTCTTAATAATGATAATATTATTTTAATGTAGTGGTATACTTAGCAAAAATCAATCGGTATGAAGTGGTCGCACTCATCACACACTCGTGCCGGACGTTAATAGTTTTTAACTGCAGCAGATATTCTCACATTTCATGCTTAGGGCAATACATGAAGGCAATGTTCATATCACGTTTTAGTCGATTAAAAGCTTTTTGTAATGTACATTCTGTAAAATATTGAATACACTATTATTATTATTTTTAATACACTATTCTCCACGTTACTTCAGTGATTCATCACACTGTGGAGCGCAAAGTAATCTATAGGCTTCACGTATAAACCATAGTTAAATAAAACTCTGGTTAAAAAATTAATATAAAATTAATATTAAAATTAATATTAATAATAAAATAATATTAATAATATTAAAATTAATATGTATTTATAAAAACATATTAATATATAAATACATATTAATTTTTTCTGTCTCTCAAAATATTGAAGAAATTATAAATGACAAAAATAAAACTGTATCATTGTTTACATCGAGACTTATAAAATACTATAAAGAACTTAGATTATATTTTTTTATTTGTAAACAAATTATTAAGAAAGAAATTTAAAAAAAAAAATGATTCTTAATTTTCTAAGAGATTTAAAATTGGCATTACTAATCGTTGTGACTCCGTGAAGTTGTTTTAACACATTAAAACAGAAACATAAAAGTTTGTGAACCATCGGGCTAACATAACCGTATTACATTTTATTCGAACCGTTTCGAATTTTCGGAAGTAAAAAATGTTTTTTTTATTTTTCGCCCTTGATGGAAAAAAAAAAAAAAAACATAAGCGAACCCGTGTATTATAATACGTTTAGTGTAGTGAGCGTTATGAACAACGGATGCGGAGCAGTGGGGTAATCGAAGAAACGTTTGGAGCCGGAGTGGGCGAAATGTTAATGAGACTACGCGCGCGTTCGCGTTCGTTGTCCGCCGACGGCCAACGAGGCACGAAATGGATGTCCGGGAAACAGTGGTCAAGCACGCGGACCGGAAGCGCATTATTCAGGCCAAGGGCTAACGGGGTGCGGGAGCAAATTAACAAGTACAGCCGCGGGTGGGCAGCAGTTCTTACATATAATACCATATGCCATATATATATATATAATATATATATGGTGGTGAGACGGTATTGCTATGTAGACGAGGCCCGTTGTTTTATCGCGTGCGTGCACAAATTGTTCGCGTATACGGCAACGAATATTGTGGACAGTGTAACGCACTTTACTTGTCCAAACGCATACGTATGCGTACATGTGTACACGTTGCTCGTCTACGGTGAGGGCGTGCGTGGATTATAGTGGGCAGCTGTGTGAACGGGCGTCAGAGCTGTACGTATTCAAATAACTATAGGTCGAGACCGAAACAGATGTGTGGTTCTTATTTATTTATCTAATTTCATCACTTCGCCCTCCCGCATTCGCACCGCCAGTAGTCGGTCGAGACCCACGGACGTATCGCGACGAGTGCAGTGCACGTCCATTATGTGCCTACGTGCCGAACAATTGTCTTGAACACCGTTGCATAGCGGTTGGAGTTGCGATCGATGTCCGATTTGGGGTTCGAAAAGTGCGCGTGCACCAACAACAGGGCAACGCGCGTGCCAATAACACAATGAAGATAACAGATTTCGGTGATTTCGGTGTATTTACATTAATATACCGACGGTTCGTTGAGTTATATTAGCATCCTATCACTGCTTGCCGTAATGTATTATACGAAAAGGTCGTGTTAACACCACGTGGTTATTTCTACAAACTATTTCGAAGAGCGTGCAAACATGCTGAACAATATGTTTATTGTGGAATGTGTGTTGTATGGTGAACTGATATTTTATGAAAAACCAAAAAAAAGTAAAACTGAATGCGAAAATGTAAAAAAAATGGCACGATTTAGACGCTTCGTGAAATGCTTGAATAATGTTTTTCGTATAGGTACACTTTGGCTTATGACGGGCTGTCGGTCTGTGGTGAAAACCAAATGGCTTGCTGATTATCTGAGACTTTGGTGAGGTAGTAGTATGGTAATGGCAGCTGTGGTAGAAATAGCGGTGAAAATGACGGTAGTAGTGTAAGTGGTAGCAGGAAAGGTTGTAGAGGTAGTGTTGACGGAATTGGTGGCGAAGCTGAAAGCTTTGTACAAGAAACCTGCTCTGAGTCCAAATCTGTTTTTAAGCTTTAACAAGAATATTGATGTCCTTCTAATTAACCGTTGTATACCAAAATGCTATTAAGTACATTCCTTAAATTGTATCCGTTTATAAAAAGCATCAGTACTATTACGATTGTTGTTTTTTCGCTTGAAGCACATATATTTTTACATCTGTTTTTTTTTATAAATTCAAAGAAACATCATCTAAACTTTTTTTTTATTTTATCGATAGTTATAGAATTTTTTTTGTTGATAAATCTTATATTTATATTTTTTTTTATTGCAACACTATATTTTAATTACAAAACAAAAACAATATTCTATCATAAAATAACTTTAATATTTCAATATTAAACTTCATAAAATACGAAGATATTTTCTTGGTATAATTTCATTACCAGAATATAAAGTAAACAACCATGCAATATTTTATAAAATTGATTTTAAAAGAATAAATTAAATATTTGAAATAGATACCTATTTAATATATACGAATTTATATATATATATATTATTAAAAAAAATGTTTAATATAAACAGATATTAAATGTTACTTTATTTTTATAACTTTAAAATTTGTCTCACATTATTTTTCATTTAACCTTGTTTTTGTTTAAATAATCACGTAATGGTAAAATTGTTGGATCACTTTGCGTTTTAATGATATATTAATTGCATTAAATACAAATCTAAATTAGTTATTTTGGTTGTAGTTTCAAATACGATACGGTTAAATGTTTGACAAAAAATTAAAGTCAATTGAAAGCATATTTAAAATAGTTCAGAATATTATTAATACGAATAAATGGTGCAATATTTCTGGATAATTTCCATATATTTATAAATTTATATGTTAATGAAATAACTTTCAGAAATCAGTTAAAGATGTGTAAACTATTTTATATTTTATTATAAAAAATGTTACATATGGTATGTAATAAGAAGTGTATGGCTAAAATTCTCATTGAAATATTTGAAAAAAAAAATATTTTCACAAACATCTTATTTAATTTTTGAATCTTACATGGACTGTAACTTTTGAATAATTGTAACGCTCTATAATCCCTCGCTGAAATGCATAAATTATAACCTAAAGTGATTAACTCAGCAGTCATGAATACAATTATTTAAAATTGAGTATAAATGCATGGTTGACATATATTTAAGATATCATTCGAGTTTGACTATAGTATGTTCAATGAACATGTAAAAAAGATGTGTTAAAATGCAATAACTACCATAAAAAAAAAAAAACATTATAATTTATTTAAAATATACAGTTTTTATTCGATACATTACATTTTATGTATATGTAGAATTTTAATTACCAGTACTTTGTAAATTTTACTGTACGTTTTAACTTTTTGTTATATTAATTAATTTTAGGGAACATGAATATCGGATAAAACCAATACTGCTCGAGTAGAAAATACTCTTAGAAATTTTCACATTTTCTCCTTACAAAATAAATACTTAAAAAAACAAAACAAAAAAAAAAAAAAAATGATGAAAGTAACAAAAGTTATAAAAGTATGTCAAGTGCTCTATTCAATTATTTTCCATGCTTTTAATTTGATGCACTTATAAAAAATTACGAAAACCAAGCCTGTTAACTTGAATATAATGATTGATATTTCTTTTTTTTTTTATACATGACCTATATTCTCGTTTTAGTTTTATTACTTATTACAAGCAAAAATTATTTCTGCGTTTTATTCGATCCCAATATAATTAGAGTCGTTGCTTCATTAAGGATACATTTGTACCATTTTTTTTTTATATGATTAGAATTATTATAAATATGATAAATAAGTGTATATTTGTCATGAATACAGAAAAAAGTATAATTAAATTTTAAATATACAGGATTATATTCATAATGTGTTAAAACTATTCATGACGTAAGAATTATCAATTTTTTTAATTAAAATAAATTATTTGTAACTCAAGTGTTATTTAATAATAACACTTAAGTTACACATTACATATTTATGCATAATATCATATCTATATATAAAGTTGTAACGCTATATATTGTAATATCGCAAAAAAAAAAAAAAAATAAGACGCAAAATTATTGACATTTTATCAATTTAATACTGTAATAACAACATTGAAATCTAGATATAGATTATCTGTTAGGATTTAAAAAAATGCAGTTTCATTAAATTAAAATAAAAAATAAATCATAATTAATCATACATTAATAAGCATGTTAGGATAAATAAAACAGTTGATAAAATATAATGTGAACTCATATAAAATAAGGCATAAGATGTATATATATATGTATACATAGGTTTGTATATATCCTAACTAATAAATTAGTTAACTATAAAAACCAGAATTATAATTACTATCGAAATAAATAGAAATTGTATACACTTGAAATATGGAGATATGATAATGGAAATATATTAAATATTATTTTAATTATATAACTAATATTATTTTTCCATTGATGACAGAAACATATTCTAAATAAACAACTCTTGGAATATATTACTTTTTAGAGGAACAAATGAAGAAATTAATTTCACTATTTAAAAGAAACATAAACGTTAATTAATTTCTTATAATTAGAAATAGGAACTTAAATATTATAACTATTTTGTTCTTCTGCGAAATTTGTTTTAAAAATCATTTCAAGAAATAATTGAGGGTCTTCAATGCAAAATGTACTGTTTCCTCATTTCGTATTTTTCAGTAGAGCTGATTTTCTATTTAGAGTATTTTTAATTGGTGTAAACCATATCTGAGCTTTTAAAAAAAACCTAAAAAATATTCTTTAATTGTTTATAAATGTGTTCCTTTTCAATTCATTTTATTTTTTCATTTTTTTTTAAGACTTAAGATTTTCGTTTTCTGCCAAACGGGCCTTTTCCGGAATAAGTATGATTTGCATATATTTGGAAAAAGTATGTTTTGGAAAATTTTTAACAATTTTAAACATAACATACTATTTCCCGAAAAAAAAACCATTTTCAATAAAATTGTTACATAGGACAAAATAATAATGTACGGTACTTTTATTTTACTATGATGTGTTTTTATTAAATAATATTAACTTAACATGATTAATATTAAACAAATATAAACAATAACAATGAAACTTTTATCCCTTTTAATTCAAGGGATACCTACATTGTATTATATATTATCACATTCACATTTCCTTATAGCATTTTTAACAATAATAACTGAATAAAATATAATAAATAAAATAATTATTTTAAATTTCAAAGCAACAAATTGACATACTATATATATATTATGAATTAATTAACCAAAATAACAAACATTAGGAATATATATATATATTACTTTCACATATATCACATTCATTTAGTAGGTATTTATTAAATATAATATATGAAATTATTTTGTAAATTAGTTAACTGATAAATAATTACGAACTTAAAATAAGTTAGGTACTTTTATGAATGTTCAATTTTACTTATGCATCTTCATCATATAAGTTATACGTATTTCACAATCCTCTATTGGGCCAATACTAGTAATATTTTCAATAAAAATATCATCATAGAAGTCTTGTGCATCTGTTGGCACTATGAAAATTTTTAATAAACGCTTTATGTCTTCCTGTTTAGGTTTTTTAACGTGATAAATTTTGTGTAATTTTTCAGATGAACCAATACTTTCCAAGTTGGCTTGTTTTTTCAGTATATTTATTCGTATTTGATCTTATTCATACGATGAACTTACTCCAACATTCTTTTTACCCCGAATGTAGGAATAATGTTTTTGCTCGGTACTTTTAAACTCGATTTTTGAACAATTTTTTTTACGGCAAATTTAAAGTCTATAATAGTATAATCTTTCTCAAACATTTTTACTGTAATATATTCTTTAAAAATTGTATAGTATTCATTTGGTGATAAGATGGTTTCCATTTGTCTCAGCTTCTTTTCGATTCGACCTGATCAGGCAGCTTATAACTGTGTCCACGTATGGGAATGTAATGATGTATTTTATTGATCATCTTTGCATTATGGTTTATAAAATACAGTACTACAGTCATAACAAATTGATTCTTGTTCCGAGCTGAACAAGAATCAGAAAATAGATTAATAATGCTCGTAGAATTGTCTTGTGTTTGAAGTCGATAATCAATAATTTCTAAAAAGTTAAAGAGTGCAGAAGCATTTTCGTTTGGGCCCCTCCCACTTTCTGTCTCGAGCCAAGTAAAAACAAAACAATTGTCAGGATTTTGAAGTTCAGAGTTGAGTACAAAAGTTAAGTAATATAACCAAATTTGGCAAATATTAAATGTCTCTGTAATACTAAGTTTTGGGAGGGGTTGATTTTGCATCATAAAAACTAAAAATATAGAATTATAATTTTAACAATAACACAAACGTCACAAACAAAGTAAATTATTTTACAATATGAGACTATAAGAGCATAGTTGATAAGCATTTGTAGGGATTTGGTATCATGGAATCTATATTGTACAATATCTCACGTTGTACTGATGTTAGGAACGTGATTGATACAGTTAATAAATATTTTAATTACAGAGAATTTTAAATCAACAATTGGCAAAAATATAATTATCAATTATTTTTTTTAATTTTTTATTAAAAATATATATAAAAAAAGTAATAAGTACGTTTTGGATAATTACTATATAATCACTCATTCCAAATGTGTAGGAAAAAGAGCATTTTGTTTTATAATAGAAATAGACCATTTTGGAAAATAACCAAATAAATGGTCCGTTTTGCAGTGTAAATATAATTATCAATGTGATTATACAATGCAAGGTATATTTTAACACTGGAAAGAGTCCATCTTGAATAAAAGTGGAAAAAGAACATATTGTATTGAAGGTTACCTAAGAAAAAGATCATATTGACTAAAAATAAAGTACCATTCGATTCCTAATACAATTTACCATATGAATTAATGTATAATTCAATTTTTTTTAAAATGGAAAATGTACGTTTTGAATTGAAGCCCCTCAATTTTGTGATAATATTTTTTATCTAGTAAACGAAACACTTACAACTGATTTTAGTTTTAATATGACCTATTAATGTTTCAAAGTGCTTTATTTCATGTTAACTCCTCGGAAAGGCTATGATGGCCTAGTATCTGTACAGCACCGAGTTAATGACATTAATACGACGTTAAAAAAAATCACTACGCCATATGCAGGATGGGTTACGTGCAAGCTGTTATCAACCACCCAAATTGATTGAAATCATGAAATCCTGGCTTTCCGGATGATTCCGGTACATATCTTAGCATCAAAGAACGATAGAAAAAAAGAATGGAGTTCAAAAAACCATCATAATTATAAACTTGTTGAGAAACCGGATTTTAAGCTCTTAGGATTTAATATCCCAAAGAGAGAGTGGTCGAGACTCAACCGCTTTCGCTGTGGGTAAGGAAGAACAAATCATCTGATGAAAAAATAGAAATTAACAGACTCAGAATTATGTGAAGCTGATGGAAGAATCCAGACTATAAAACACCTGGTTGAAGAGTGCCTGGTATACCATTTTCTTGAAGTTACGAAAAGCGTGCATGCATTGGATAGGGACACCGTATGCTGACTATCCGAATTGGAAAAAGAAGTGTGAATTTGTATTAGTTACTATCTTTATATTTTTACTGTTATTGCTATTAATAACAATCATATTTTATAATAATTGTCACTTAAACTTTAAGTTTATATTTGTTAGTGTTTGTTAAATATTTTTGTTCCTACGTGTATCCATACGAATATATATATATATATATATATATATATATATATATATATATAATTTTTCACACTAGGGCAACTGTCGTGTAGTAAACTATATCATGTATATGACAATCAAGAGCATACCTATATTGAACATTTCTAACATATCCGATAAATAACGTTGTCGTATAAACTATAAACGAATGTCTTTCTTTTGCTGAGGAAAATCTCACCACAATTGCCGACTGTCGTTGTCGTTTATACGATTAGAATAAAATACGGGGAATCAGCAAGGCTTGGAGTTGTATATATGATGATATTTGTGATACCAATAGTCAAAATATATTTCAACTGTAGAATAACTGGACTATAGTTTTAAATTGTTATTTATTATTTTTTGATAAAACGGTGTCCAAATATATAATTTTGTCGATATCTAGTTTTAATAAAAATGAAATTACTAGAATCAAATTATCACAATCAATGAATGATCCTAATACTCTTGCAATAAGCGATAAAATCACAGAATTGTAGTTGATATTTTTTTTAGTACAAGTACAATAAATGAGAAAAATACTTATAATAGTAAATAAAGCCTAGATGAAATTAAATCAGAGGTATGTTTCAAAATAATAAATTAAATTGAAACATCAGTACCAGTGGTACAAAATTTGAGTTAAGATGATGAAACTACTCTAAGAATTAAATTGACAATTATTTAAATTCTCAAAATCAAGAAATATTATCATTATTTATGGATTACATAAATATCATATACATATAATACCATCAAGTTCACCCGTAAAAAAACTATTTTCTACTGATTTCATAGTGATGGTCTCTTTAAACAACTTGTAATTTTAGAACAAAATGAGGTTTATGGCTGATTATTGGATTGTTTTATTTATTTTACAATATTATATATTATTATAATAATAAAATACCTATATTCAAATCAAAATTTGCATTAAATTTTATGTTTATTTTAACAAAAATTAATGTTGTGTTTTGAGTATAGTATGTAAATATAAAGTGTATATATTTACTATTTGAGAAGTATAAGAAATCATTTTTTGTACTCATTTTTACTTCAAATTAAAATATTTAAGATGAATAATAAAATAATTTTATTAAGTTTTATTCTTATGGTAAATTAAGGCTAATAACCAGATAATTTTTGAGGAAAAAACTAGTTCCTTTTTATATTAAATTAAAAAGAAACTAAACGAATTCCTATTTATAATAAAGAAACGAGAAATTTAACGGATTCCTATATCAAAGAAAATTTAACAACACTATATTTCGCCCATAATAAAGTAAATTTTTTAGTTTTACTGTATCGAAATATTTTCTGTGCATTTTATATCACCTAAAATACTTTACATTTATAAAAATTAATGAAAAAATAAACATTAGAAGATAAATATTTTCAAAATTTACACATTTATGTTATTTCTTGTTTTCAAAAATATGATGTTTACAAAAATGATATCGATATTGATTATATAGCTAGAACCTGGTATAAAACTAGTATTGTAGTGAATTAGAATTGTATACATTCGTAAATCTTGAATCTTCTAAAATAATGTATGCAATATACTCTAAACCCATTTTACACAAACGTACCGTTCTTCGATAAATTATACAATTTCGATATCACAGAATATTGTTGGATTTGTTATCCAAATTTCTAATTGAAAATATAATTATATAACAATATCGATACGTCAATTGATGCAGTTTCTACGGACGAGTTAAGTGTGTGATACGCACTGTCATGGCGGTATTATTAAATCATTCACGCCTGATATTTAACTAAACTAACGCTTATCAAACTAACCAAATATTATTTAAGTGTTCATTATGTATAATACAGCAATTGAAATGTAAATAACAATTGTTATCCAAACGATTAATGGGAAGTATCCGACGATAAAATATTATTTTTATTGTGGGTATATACCAGACATGGTGGAATTCAAACGTTTTGTCAAAACGTGTGAGTAAAACAAATACTTCGAAGCAATTACAATATGAAAAGAGATCGTTCATTCTTCTGATCATGAAACTCCCAAGTTCTTTTATACGTAAAAATATCATACGTTTAGTCGTCTCATTATTCTTAAACGATCGTAATCCCTTTATTGTCTTTTATTTAATTTTAGGTGTGGAAAAATAACAGTTTTTGATGACCTTTCGTCACGCCAACTGCTACGGAATTGCAAATTTTACACGGATTCACTAGATTTGATACATTATTATCTTTACATTTAACTTTTCAAAGGCAACGTTGAAAAAAATATTAAAATTAATAAATTAATTAAAAAATCCAAATCATGAAACAAATTGAAAAATATTTTATTAAGCTTGCGATCCTGTAACCATTTACATTTATTTTATGTAACAGATTTAATATATTGTAGGAATATATTAACTATAAGTTATACATCTCACTTTGGTGTACATTTCTATCAAATTGTACTTAATGAAACAATTAAGTTTCTATCTAAAATATATTAATTACTTAACTTATAAAAAAACTAAAATAATAAAAGCAAAACTCAATAATTCAATGATCTGGTATACTAGTTGAAATAAATATGAGTTGTATACTTTCAATCAGTATATAGGTATTCTAATTATTTCTCAAATTTAGAATTAGTAATATTATATTTCAGGAAATAATTTATCTATTATGTAATAAATATGTTATTATTATTTATATTTATATGATATTAAATATTATCTACGAAAAGGAAATTAAAGTAATGCAATTAAATTTATCGATAGAGAACACAAATAAGATAACTTTTATTTAATTTTCAAATATCAATTTTCTTGGTCAATGTATGTGTTTTCAATCAAATTTAATATTATATTCTATAGACTATTAATACATATTTCTGATCTGAATTTAACTAATAGTCATTTACTATCTATTTCGGATTCCAGAGAAAATATTTTTACAAAATATTGAATTTTGAATATAACTGAATTTTAAACATATGGTAAAGATTAGTTATAAATATTTCAGTGAATATAGTAGAGTAAGTGGATAGGCATGAAATATCACGCAAAGTGTTGTTGCATAACTTTGAGTTTGATATATACATGCATATATTGAAAAAATAATGGTTCGATAATTGATTTTTTATAAAAATATATTTTCCTAAAAAGTATCTCCTTTAGAATATTTAATTTTTAATTTTTGCTATCACAAAAAAAAAAATTTAAAGTATAAACAAAATATTATAAATACATAATGTATGTTTTTTTATTCTTTTATAAAAAACTTGTGCATTATTTACTTAAAATAAAACAATAGAGTTGTTTTAATAAATGCACAAATCTACTAAAAGATGAGCAGTCCTTGGCAAAAATAATCATTAATAAATATTATATATTCCCATACTAGGGTAGAAAATTAAGCTCATTGAAGCTTGATATTTTTCTACCGCTAAATCACATAAGTATTGTTTGATCATAACCATTGTATTATAACTACCTACATTAGTATTATGACGTTTTATATCTGCAATAGAAATCTACTGAGATTAAAAACTATCACTATAGTAATATTTTATAATATTATGTTCGGTTAGAATCCACTACTTTTCAGATTATAAACGAATTACGAGTACAGTGATTTATTCGTTTTTTGTATTAGTTTTACTTTCTATGTGTTGTCATTTATGTATTACAGACAATGCGAAGCTCAACTTTGTAACGTAAATGGATTTTAAATTACATATAATACTATTAAAACATTTATAATATTTTATCGGTAAAGGATTATTACATTTTTTAATTTTGTCACTTGTTATCTGAACTTTATATCATTGTACAGTATCCCTATTTCATTGCTATCGATATAAAGTTAATTCAATTCCATTATAAATCGAAAAATATTTCACTTCTCTCTTTTTTTATATAATGACATTACATTTTATCGGGGATAAGGCTTGAAGTTTGTATAATATTATTTTCTAAGTTATTTTAAATTTAAATAAATAATATATACTTATATAAATTTAATATTAATACGATTGTGATTATGTCTTATTTTTTGCTTTTATTTTAGAATTACATTTTCAATTAAAAATAATAATTAATTTATACACACTTCATTGCACTCAAAATATAATGTAATAACTGTCAACGATAGTCATTTTAATAAGTGATAATTCATATTCATTGTATTCTACGAGTCTGTAAAAAGTTTTTTTTATTAAAAATAAATAAGTACCATAATTTACTAGACATTATACAATATACATATTGTAAATTTTGTTGAAACACAAATAATAAAACAAAATAATAAATCATTGTAATTTATTTCAGAAAATAAATAAAATAATTATATTTTAATCAAATATTAAAAATTAACCAAAAAACTTTAAGCTAACAATAACACAACTGTTTTTTTTTTTTTTTAACATTAATAATACCATATTATAGTTAACAGTAAAAAAAAAAAAAAACTAAAAAAATAATGTAAGTAGTTACAATGTACAGTAGTTATACAATGGAAAACAACATTTAATAGTTTAATTCATAATAAAATATTAGTTTGGTTAATAACAATAAAAAATATATTATGATAATAAATTATATTTTCAATAATTTCCTTATTTTAAATCAGTATACGGTGTTTATAATTCGTTATGCTACTGAAATCAATAATCTTAATTGAATTTTAATTGTTTTGATTTAATAAAATAAACATATTTGTTTTTTCATAAAATTTCAAATTTCAAACTTTAAAAAATTTAAATAGTTATATTTTATATATTATAAACAAATTATGGATTTTTTATAACTAGTTTTATATATTTTTCATGCAGTAACTCAACCAAATTATCTGGTATTTCTTATAAATATTATAATTTTATTTTAATATTTTTAATTTATAACCATGCATGGCCATGGAAGAAGAAATATTGTAAGTGTTAAAATTAATAAGAAGTTGTTCAATTTCCCTAAGCAAACGATAATTAGTGTATTTGAATTACATACATTTAATTTTTTACAAAATAACACTTTCTAGTAACCTAAATAATATTTTTATTTTTCTATTCTTAACTACCATTTTCCTAGTAAATATTTAAAATTTACCTATACGCATCGTACAATCAGTAATCAATATAAAATCGATAAACATTCGATTTTGATGTTTAATTTTTATTTATCTATAGCTTATAAAAGAAAGAAACTTAAAATAATATTGGCCACATATAAGTTCTAAAAATATACGATAATATCATAAACCAGTTGAAATGATTATTATAATTAACTATGAAATTGATGATTTATCATTTATAGTAACTATATATAAGGGCCGGGTTGCAGTAACGTGAACAACAGCACCCGCTCGGCTCTCGGTTCAAACAGACAAAAAAAAGTTACTATATACAATCATTAAATTTCATAGATATTTAAAGTATTTATCATATTTAAATTTCTGCGTGTAGAATTAAAGTTTTAAAAATTAAATTTAAATCTAAAAAATAATGATAATTTATTTTAAACCCGAAAATAAATGTTATTCAAAAACGTACGTTTATGTTATGTTAAGAATCTTAAAAATATACGAAAGACTTGAATATATATCCTGTGATGTATTATTATACTATGTAAATACCATGTTTTCTATTTTTATACTGTTGTATGTTGAATGTATACTTAATAAAAGAAAACAGTATTATATTTCAAATGGAAATATCCAAAACAATCGAGTTTTTCAACGGAAAAAAAAATTATGCGTACGTGATAAGTTGGTAATCTATACAAAAGTCATTACAATAAGTATAATTAAATAATATTGTATTCTTACAATTAAAAAGTTGTAGTTCAAAAAGTCAAACGCATCGCAGTGGTAATAAATTCGATTACTGGATTCGTTAACTCTTGAAAATCACGAAGATTATACATTTAACGTTTGCATCACACCAAAACTTGAAAACTATTTCTTCAATTACACGCATCGGTTGTACGTTTAATACATGTTCATACACTATACATTAGTTTCAGGGGACCGGTGATGAATATAAGAACACCATTAATTTCGATGATTATGCTACCATTAATCCCTGTAATCCTTGTAAACTATTCCTATTACTTTCACGTGCACGCGCCTAAATGCCTATACGACTTATTTTCCAAAGATTTTTACCACATCGATCGTACTGCACAACATCAATATGTATATCCACCGCGCTACCATCAATATTTTACAAATCTTTTCGTCTTGTTTTTACGCATGCGTACACTACGATGAGAAATAATACACATGTCGTTTCCCACTAGGTCGACTAAAATATACCTATATGTTATCTGATATTCACATCGGATGTCATGGATCTTTAGCTCCACATTATTTTACGCGAACGCCCAAAACATAAGCTTTAATGTAAACGTCACTAAAACGATTTCTCATGTGAAACGAGTGGATATAATTTTTTCTCTTTCCTCATCTCCGCGACAATATGGAAAACAATGCACACTTATAAACACATACTCGCAATATATTACATATAGCATAAAATACATTCGAAAAATAAAAACACTAAGATTTTTCGCACTCGGATTTCATTCAATATTGTTCATACATAATTCGTCACCATTAAATGGAACGCATTATTTCATCACGATATTCTTGTAATAAGAACAATGTTAGTGAAAATATCAACATGTAACTCATAAGATAAAATTAATATGTTTTATACAGGTACAAAATTTGACATTGAATTAATATGACATGAATTTGTGTTTCAGGTAATACAACAACGAGTAAACGTATGTAAATTTCGAATGGTTTTGGTGAAAACTACAAGTAATTAACAGGTGCATTTGAATATCATGCTTAAAATATATTAATTCTAGTAAAATAGGTCTAAGTTCATTGTTCATATACAAGAAATTACATTTGACATAATGAAAACACGATATTCGAATCGCCTTGAGATATATATTTGCATTCCCCTATCCATAACTGTACTATTATTATTATCATATATGTATGTATGTATATATTCTATTCATTAAGACAAGGAAATTGATTGTTGAAAATACGTAATTTCCAAAACATTTGTTATCCCCATTTCCAGAGACCTACATCCAATACATACAAACCAAATAATTATACATTAGATAAAAAAAAAGAATAATTATGTATTCAATTATAAGGGTAGTAGCAATAAGACTCATTCTCGTATATGCTAGAAATTACATAGCTAAAACAGATAAGTGAATTCAAAATATAAATTATAATAATTGTTCTACTCGTATAGCACACTATAATCGTTGAACAAAAAAACAACTGAAACCTTTTGCACGACATAATATTATGTTTACCGGTTTATTATCATAATACATTGATCATTGTATTTTTACTGTCTATGTTAAAATATGAATCAGATGATCCTGATAAATAAAAATATACAAAAATCAATACTCACAAACACATATACACACACACAGTTAGTGGAAAGTTAATGGCACGTATACAGTACTGTGACTCATATAGTATACGTACATAAAAATTCTAAAAATACGTGCATGTATAACATATAGCTACTTGTGCTTATTTTTACTACATACAAATGTTAATACAATTATAATTATTAAAATATAAAAAGTTCGTTAAAATATATAACTGATTGGCAAAATTCAAAAACATTACCATTCCTACAAATATGTACCAATGGTCATCAGAATAATGACAACCATCGCTTGGATAGTATGCGGGCATACAGGATAGACCTAAAACATAACATATTCCGATTGCCGTCACAAAAGACATAGAAAAGGATATTTCTTATAGGGAACCGAGTGGCACAAAATTAACACACTCTCTCAACGTATTTCTATAACTTTGTAGTGGTATTGAGCCTCAGTTAAACTGATAACTAGATAACCAGCGCATGTCATCGTCGTCGTATCCTAATTGGATGACTTTCGCATATTAATTGCTGCAGGTGCATAAACGATGGGGTTTGGGATCGTTTGTTGGTTCCATGAATGAATTAAGCTGACAGTTATCAATTACGGTTGTCGTCTCTCTCTTTGTTTCTTGCATAACCAGGTGGTGCAAACTAATTAGCACATGTCACCATTTCCAATAAAATCTGAAGTTTTTTTACTGCGCTAAATAAAAAAAAAAATTGCAGAATAATTAAATTTGTAACATAAATAATACATAATAAAAACAAAAATATAAAAAGCCACTAAAATTTAGTCAACTAGAAAATCATTAATCATATTAAAAATTACTTAATGTTAAAAAAAAAAAAAAAAAAAACAATAATGATTTTCCAATTGATTAGACAATTTCGCATATATAATTCAATTTGTCTTTTACTTGTCAAGCAAAAAAAAATATCTTTCTTACCTTGATTTTTTATTTTTATTTTTGTCATTATTATTTTTTTTTTACTTTAAAGGTTCACGTCTCGTCTACGCCCTTCTTTTGACTTGGGTCAAATATACCAAGCACGAAGTATCAACTCCCTGAACACCATAAATTATAATTTAAGACTAAATTGAAGGATAATTTTAAGTTGATATAAAACCTTTTATCTTTGTTTTATCTTTTATTCCAATTTCATATTAAAAAAATAAAAAAATAAATTTCATATTGTACACAACTCTTTTATCAAATTCTTTATGAAAACGGTTCATATTATTTACAGAATGTTTTATTTATCGACACTTATAGCATGAAATACGTTAAGAAACATAATTTAAACGTTGTGTTACTGCAGTGTTAATTCTTTCAGAAAATATTTAATTTGATTTTATATCAGTAGTACGATATTTTTGCATATAGAATTCTGTTCAACTTTTTTGGATATTTTTCCTTAATTTTTATATTATTTAATAATTGAAAAGTTAGTGGACAACCAATCTAAGATAAGTATAAATGGAATTAAATTCAAATCCACATTAAAACAAAAAATTGTATATAAACAATTGTTCAACACAAACTTAATTTATATATTATTATTTATATCTATTCCACGAAATTTAAGAAATAATTCGAAAAATATGAAGATTGATTTATCTTATAAAAATGTAAAATTATTTTATAAAAGCAATACAATACAATATATAATACAAAAATATATAATATCATATTTAAAAACAAATAAAAAGCGTATTAACGTATTTAAAAATAATTTTAACTAAAATTATACTAAAAAATTTTTTTATTTTTTTTTTTGGTTATAACTATTTTATTGCAATTTACACTGTTATTTTTAAAAACAAATTAATAAATAATTAATAAATATTCATACATTTCAAAATAAATCCATCCCTTCATCCATCAAAACATTTTAAATTTTGAATCGTGTTATTCATAACTTAATTGTACAGATTCAAATAATCTTTTAATAGATAAATAATTTTGTATATTTGATGATATAAAATATTGTTATTTTATACTTGCATATATTTATCATCTTAGGTACCAATATAAGACGGCAAAACCATTATATTAAGTTGAATAATATCGATTTGTTTTACAATTACATCATTACCAAAATATGTGAATGTTTTTTCATCGTACTTTAGGCATTAAATTATTCATTAACCATTCTGAAGATTATTTTTTTCTTTTATATACTTCGTATTTACGATTTTTTGAAACATGGCCAAAATACCTACTAAACAAAATGTTTGTAATTATTGTTAGAGGTATGAATACTTTCACTAATATTTGAGTTGAATTGTATTTATTTGATTTACACAATTTTGCATCTAATAATAGGTAGCTTACTCAATGCAATAAGTATGGTTCAATAGTCTGTATTAAGAAAAAGTATAAATGAAAACATGGTTTCATTTGCGTTTAATAGTGAATAATGATTTTTATTGAAACAATTTTAACATATTAAAAATGTTTCTATTAAAATAATAATTTGAAGTATATAAACACTAACCGGTTAAAATACAACAAAATTATTAACAGAATTTATTGATTATCTTTGTATTTAATTTACTGATTTCATTGTGACATTTATTAATTACCGATTCGTTGAAATTATTATTAATTTACCAATAATTTATCTTGTGTATCCATTAATATATCATTATCAACAGTTCTCTATCAATTTTCTAATACGATTAAAATTAATTAAATAGCTTACCCTATTATTCCTATTATTACCTCTAATCATGTACTTACAAAACAGTAGTCTACAGTTATGTAATTCGGTATGTATCACGTACTTTATATATACGAATATATGATTACCTCTTTCATACAGTGATCATTTCGGTTTCAACGTATATTGCATTTCGTAAGACGATACAGCGCATTACGTTCAATTATCGCAGTAATGTTCCAATAAAGATCCAAGACTAAGACGACTACTAGGATAGGAAGAGTTAAGGTAATCGGAAAACGCGCTTTTCCTTGGACATGTAATGTTTCGCATTATTTTTTTCTTATGAATGTAAATTCAAAACGTTTATTATCAACGCATCTAAACGTATCAACGTTATTGATCGTATTAGGGAGATTGTGTTCGCATGAAGTCATAAAATATAAGTCTATCATACGAATAAATATGTTTAAAATTATCGTTTATACACGTATAATATACGTCGTATATATAAATATACTATCCATTTTTATGTAAAGGTACTTTATAAAAATTGTAATACTGAGCAGTCACATATTTCACAGTCATGTTTTTTTTTTTTTTGCTTAATACTATAATATAATATATTTCTTTTTCGTAATTTCCCTTTTTCTATCTTTTTCAAATTCATTTTTATATCTCTATCATTATTTTTATGGTATACCATGAACATGATTTTGAATAGATCTTCTATCACATTTACTTTGAGAAAACATTTTATAAACAAATAACCTTTTAGACTTTATTTTGAAAATATAAAATAATTTTTATAATATGATAAATAAAAAATATTTCTTCTAAGAAGCTAAATAAAATGGTAAATTGAGAAATATTTTGTCAAAGATTCGTGTTTTAGATACCTGATTAATTCAATAATTATACCTATTTTAATTTTATCTATTATTTTAATAATATTTTTAAAACAGATTTTAGTATGACTATTTAATAAATAAAAAAAAAAATTATACCTAGTTAATCCTATAACCTACGTGGCACTGTAACATACGTTTTAAATTAATAATATTGCCATTATAAATAATTATAAAATAATTTCATATGAATAGTACATTTTCATAGATATTATATAGTAGTATAACATCCAAAAAGTATTAATATTATATCTGTATAAACTTAAACCTCTATCAATCAGACATATCATTGTACCCGAATACAATAATAACAGCCAATACAATATTAATCAATGCATATTTCTTGTCTGTGTTATCTACTCTCTTCGAGAATATTCACTGGGTGACGGAAAACTGTTGTAAAATACTTATCACAAAATTATAACTATCTATAAATGTATCGTACAAAATTATTCTTTGACAACTTATGAAACACTTTTTGGATAAAATTATATAAATATATATGTACATAGTTCAATGATTGCTTTTCATATCGAGAGAATTAGAAAAACAGATTTTTAATTTTAATTTTGGTTTCGTGGAATTCGATATAGGTTTTTCGTTTTTTTCTTTGATCATCAAATCGAGCCCTCCATAAAGAAACCTTGCTTTTTGCTTTGTCCGAAACTAGTTAACGTGACGTAAGTATCGACCAGCCCCAGACGTTTAAAATATCATGAAGTTAAATATTATTTTTAGAACGCCATAACGTATCTCAAAATATTCATGAATTACCGTATTATGAATAATTCTTAATAATTAAGATGCCAACATAAATCTAAGAACGTCTTAATATGCACAAAAAATCAATACAATTTTTATAAACAAATATCATGACACGTGATCTGATTTTACCAAACAATGATGTCAAAACTTATTCTGTATTCCGAAGACTTATTCTACTTAACCTTTATACTCATTTCGTTTTGCAAGCAAATGAAGATTTTCAATGATAAAATATCTTTTGGCATAGCCGGATTTCAGCTAGCATGATATCAACTTTTTTGTAATCTTTATTTCGTTTATATATTAAACGCATTTTTCAATATTCATACTTCAATTACAAATAAAAATCATTACGAATCTTTGCTGCAATAATTATTTGTATAGTACATATAATTAAAGTCGGTTAATAAAAATACCATAAAAATTTGGTTGCTATGAAATACAATTTTTTTTATCTGTAGATGAATTTTAGTGATTGTTTAATAACATTATATGTGAATACTTGTCCGAATAAAATATTTTAAAAATGTATATTTTTTTTTTTTCATTATGAAAAGACCTACGGTAGTATAGATCACTGAATACACATATAGTTCAACTTCACATATTTAATAAATAACAGACATAAATAATATTTGTATTTAATACAATTTTAAATGTATTTTTAGATTAGACGAATTTAATTTTTTAGTATTATGTAATAATTCCCGATCTTAATATTAAAAATGTAATATTTAAGCAGTGATAATTCATCGATAATACGATATTTCACCATTTTTAGTTAATGAGTATTGTGGTATAACTTAATTGTTTTATTTTAAAAAATAAAAAATAAAAAACATGACATAAAGAGAAGAAACAAATTAAAAAGTTTCATGTACAACCTATGTTTAAACTATAAACTAAAACAAGAGAAATTATAATTCGAATAGATTGTTCAATTTTTTTTTTTCATATACTTCAACATCTCAATATTATAATATATAAAACAAAATATCATTCATATTTTAAATAAAATTCACTGAAAATCGTTACTATTAGATTCCAAAATTTCGTTTAGGTACGAGTTTTCCCCTGCCAAAATAGTTCTCTTTATTATTTAATAGAACTATGTATCGAATATTGTTGTTCACTAATGTCATACATTTTTAATCGAAAATTTTACTACTTAATAATTTCATCTAAATATCCATTTCATACCATTATTTTTATTCTTGCCTAAAAATCATTATTCGCCTTATAGGTCGTGATTACAAATGTAATGAACCAAGGAGAGAACAATACTACATTAAAATAACTATTTGTCTTATTACGCATGTATTTTATTACCCTTACATCTAAATACCCATAGCATGAATGCTTATATATTTGAATAAAATCATATTTGACTATTTTACAGGTTTAATTTTTCGATTGAATATATTATGTGATTAAGACATAGATATTTTTAAAATTCTTATATATTTCAATAAATTAAAAACATATTGATGTACCACATTTTAGTTTTTTCATTACATAATTTTCCGTTTCATATTAGTTATTTTTTCACATATCTAATAATAATGTTAGATTAAGGTAGATAAATAAAAAAAATAAAAATTATTAACAAAAAATTATAAGCCAATAAACTAATAATAATTTACGCATAAAATAATATTTTATTATTATCAATATATTATATTCAAGAATATCAAGATTTTAAGTAACTATAAAATTCAGGACAATATTGAATTAATATACAGGTATGCATGGTTATTGAAAACATGGATGTACACCGGTATTAAAAATGTAATCTTTAATATATTTTAAGCCCGACAATCCGGTCTCCGTCCATCCATGTATTTGTATTAACTGTTCACGAACACCATCTTTATTCCACACATGTAATAATATGATGTTAAGCCTCTAGCTCCATGATCTTAATTTTTAATCACTACAAACCCATTAATAGTTCACTATAATGATATTACACATCATGCTATATTATACGGCTCACGAGCATTATTATTATCGATAGTTAATTTATTTTTTTAATAACCCTATTCAATGTTATATGATATTATCTATACGGTCATTTTTTTTCTGTCCAAATCTGAAGAACATAATGAGTACTAGACATTAAAACCCGAAATTACAAAAATATAAAGTTATTATAATCTATAAACTTACAATATTATTACTATTTTTACTTTCATGAAATGAAATTTATAGTATACGTAATGTTTTCAAATTGTTCGAGAATGGTATTCTTTATTATTCTAATACATATAGGTTAAAAGAACAAGAGGAATCCGATAAATAATTCAATAACACGAATCCGTGTTCTGGTATAAACTCAAGAATATTATTTTTAAACCTTACTTTTTAGTTTTACAGATTTGAATTCCTAAATTTATTCATGTTTACAAAATAACACTCGGATCCAAATATTTATTTATTTATTTTTTTGGCAATTTAATAGTATAAATTATATTCAGAAATTCAATTTCCTTTCTATTTTAAATTCGATTATTATATAGATAGATAAGTATTTGGACTTCTTTTCAGAAAAAATGTTTGAATAAATTACTCGAATTCCATATGTCACTTCTGTATCTACAAAAAAAAACAATGTATTTATTATTTCACTATCCGAATATAATACAATCATCTATTCAATTCATGACTTTTAATTTTTTGTTGAAATAAAATAATATATGCACGTTTATATCTATCAATCAAACACCATAATAATGTAGTTCGTAATTTTTTTCTTTCCAAAATATCGACATTTTTACCGTTTTTCATCAATCAAAGTATATCGTAGAGGAAAGTTAAGTGTTAAAGCAACCTATTGATGATCGTGAAGCTTTTGTTGATAAAATCAAATAACGACCCAACTAAATAAAATGTACCTACTAAATAGATTGCGTTATCTTTAAAACAGCTTCTTTTCGTCATCTAATATATCGTTTTTACATTTCAAAACAAATATTTACAGGTAATGAAATACAACTATTGTAAAATCAATTTATATCTCGCTTAACCCATTTTCTAAAATATTGTACTACATTTTTTCCAAAATATTATGGGTTACACAGTGCCCCACATTATATGAGTAACCTTCAACACCTTGAAATAACTAACTAATATAAGTTCACTATTATAATATGATCACGACGCGGCGTGATATATAGGCAAAATAGGTACATGGCTGCAGAGTGGAACAATAATAACGGTATTTTTCTCGTCATAATATAGGGATGATATGAATTAATTATATTCCATTTCTCTTAGTTCATAGACTTTATATTAAAAAAATTAGAGATTCCAGAATGAGATAAATTTTAGAAAAATTAAGGAATCTAAAAACACGATTTTATTAAAGAATAAAATATGTAAATTATAAATTAATTAATTTTTGGATTTCGTTAATTTTAGAATTTTCTACCTACAAATCTATTAAAATATTAAAAAAATATTAAGGTTCGCAAAACTTTCTATTTTATACCTGCATTATATTTAATTCAATTTCAAAATAATCTCTGTACAAAACCGTCGTTGGATATTTTGCTTGGGTAAACATTTTGCATATAATAATTTATCAATTTTTACTAAATGATTTATTATATCATATATTTATGTTAATACTAACTTAACTATTCAAATCGCTTGATAAATAAAAAAAAAAAACTGTTACTTTTTAAAATGTGCTACTATTAAATTTTACCAACTAAACACTATACACTAGGATATTACTAATATTTCATGTATTTGTGTCTGCCATTTCTCAGTAATAATGGCCAAATATCTCAAAAAATACCAGTTTATATTTTTTTGATGAATTATTGAATATTTTATTTATAATTATAAGTATTGTGAAAATAAATAATGATTTTATTCAAAATATGCATTTTTATTGATTAATTATACATTTATGATTCTATTAAATTATTAAAAAACAAAAATAAACTACAAATCTCAATTACTATTAAAATACATATATATTGATCGGTGCACTCAGATCAAAAATCGTTCATCTAACTTTTAAAAGACAAACTCAGATATTTGCTACCTAAAAGTTTTCTAATAGCAAACGACCGGCTAAGCAGGTCAAACGATTACAAAAGTTTCACTCTCGGATTTCCGACCGGATGTTACGAGTACATATAGTCATTCTCATAACGTAAATGCTCTATGACTAATATTCTTATACATGTACAATGGTTCAGTAAAATTCAAATTATAAAAAAATTCGTAAATAAAAGAAAAAAAAGAAAAGTTTATCATTGAATAATTTGTTAACAATCTACATTCTGTTTAAATTTAATTTTCAGTTATATACGTGAATTAAAATTTAAAACGTTTCAGCAGTTAAATTAATTACATATTTGATTCGATAAAGTGAATGAAATAAAATAATCATGTAATATATAACATTCATGTACTAACTATGGCAAGTATAAAGATGTAATTAATTAAAGTATAAATATATTCGTAAAAAATATAATTTTTTCAAATAATTGAAATTCATTTAATACAAAAGTTTTATATTAACTTATTAAAAAACTATTTAGGCATTAGTGAAATTCTTCGAACGAAAATACAATAATTATTGGAAATTTTTTTTTTTTTTTATTGTTTAATTGATTATATTTTTATATTTTTAATAAAAACTAATCTAAAAAATGTTGTTGTATTTCCAATAAAATGAGCTTAATGGTAAATTCATCTTTTAACAGTTGAATGTGTTGCTTTTTTTTAAATGTTTTTGTATTATAAAGAATACAGTATCATTTCAAAAATAGCACTGTTGGCTTTATTTTTTACGGAAGTTAAAGTAAAAAAAAACACGAATATACCATAAGAGGAAACTACGGTCTGACAACTGACTTATTGATTTTAGTATTTCTTTTCAGCATTTCATGCACCTTTGTGTTTTTGTCTGTTCGTAAAGTTCATATATTGTATAAGTTGTCTCTGAAGTAATGGTCAGTCGTAAAAATGGTATGATGATAATGAAATCTAGGTGCGAACCATATGTTTAACTTGCCCAAAGCCCAATAACACTACTCTGAAATAGCATCATAACAATAAGGGTCCGGCCGCATATGGATTGTCATCATCATATTTCTTTTTTTATTTTATGCTATTTTTCCAATACCACCCAATGTACAGATACGCTTTTTTAACGTGAAACCCATTTACAAGCTCAGGATCGAATAAATTATTTTTACTGTAATAAATGTTCGTTAAAAATAAGAAATCCTCAAACATCGTAACTCTAATTTTGTTGATTTCGATTAATTTATTATTAACACATGACTGTTAGCCGTATGAAGTATTAAACAGTTTAAACCTTTTCACATTTTTTTATAAACTATTATTATGTTATATTACTAATACAATATTTACGTTCTTAAAAATGACTCAACTGTAATATACATTCAAAAAAATGTTTTTAATCTTCTGTTTCACAGTAAATATGTATCTAAAACAGTTAAAACTATTCCTAGAAAAAAATATGTAATATAAATCCCAAAAAACCATAATTTTGATAATATATAAATAAAACTTTGATTTATATGTAAAACAATTCCTCTTAAAATTTTAATTTATGACTATCTAATTGTTATGTTTACAAAATTTTCTTTTTTTTTATTTATATGATTAAAAACATTTTACTAACAAGGAAATAAGATATATAAAAATTAAACAAAAAAACAAAATTATTAACTATTCTCTTCACTTCCTATTCGATTGTTAGTCCATATTTATAAATGTTTATTATTGTATTAAATATGTTTACTAATTATAAAATCAAAATATGGGCATATGAAAATTTTAAATTTTACATAAAAAACGTTCAAAACATATTAAATATATGAGAAAACAAATGATTCCTGTAATATTATTTTTAACTTAAAATTGCGTAACAATACAGTTTCAATTTACGTCACGATTAATATGTCTGTTTTGACCTAATTCAAATCTAAAAACGATTTAAAACAAGAGTTTTAAAAATAGTTCAGCTGGGAACATATTAAAGAACATATTTGTCATATACTTATATAAAAATTAAGAGAAAATATATAATTATTATTTCCTTTTTGCAATTTTTGATGGTGATACGTTATTCGAATCAAAATGGTGAGCTAGAGTAGTTCTGCTATCGTTATAGAATCGAAAGAAATTAAATATCGGCTTCCAATATTGTAATAAAAAAGTATTTTAAAATATCAAATTTTCCTTGGTTTTCATTTGATCAGTAGAATAATAATTGTTTAGTTTGTACATGTTACATTAAAAATGAAGATAGATAAGTGTTCCTTATATGAAATCATTCTGGCTCGAGTATATTGAGACAAGTTGAAGTGGGTTGGTCTTACTGTCTATATATAAGTTTGACTATATTCTCAACAACCGAGCATTATATCCCTTTGAAAAACATACAGGAATAATAGATATTATATGTACAATAGCATAAAAATTGAGCGCAGGTTAAATTTTAACAGCAAATCGACTCTTGTGTGCGAACCATATTAAAGCTGTTCTCGCGAAAAAAATACCGCGTGTATAAGAGTTTCCATTTAAAGGTGGTGGGGTTCGGATACGTTCATACCCGGTCTAAAATCCATTCGAATATCTCGGCAAACATTTTTGCGCTTAGTCGTCATCAACTTTAATCACTCCGACTGTTAAGACTACTGCAAACAATGATTACGGTTTATGAATATTATGGTTAGAACACTTTGGATTTCACTTTTTTTTTTTTTTACCTTTGCATTGTGGTCATTCGAAAACGATTTCTCCGCAGCTGATAATGGTCTCTGTTAAACGATCCTATTCGAGACACGTTTCAGATTCTCGAAAAAAAAAATCGATCCACTGATGCACAGCGGCTTTGGTTGTAAACCGTACACGGTAACGTATGGACGAACATACATTGTTCGGTTATTAACATGACGGGGCGACGGAAATGAATTTCAACGAAAACAAATGTCGAAATCGCAATAAGCTGAGATGGCTGAGGCATAGAGCAGTACTGAGAAGCAAAACGACGCGACTGCTTAGTAGAACAACCTCTATGATGTGCACACGAACGCGTGGGTACAAAGAACCGGTGTTTACACTAATCGGAAATTAACTCATCCTCCTTCCGTCGTTTTTCACTCTCGATGTCCTTCCTGGCACCGCGCGTCGTCGTCTGTTTGCGTTACGCATGGCGCCGTGAGCTTCACATAAAATTATGCATCCACCTGCCGTGCGAACACGCGTCCGTTATGAGGTAGCCATGCTTGTAATACGCCCGGAGAAAACGGTTTTAATATCCGTTTATATCAGCTTCAACGAACGTGCCCGCACGCGCTAACAAATGGCAATCTGAAGCTGCCAGTAACGGGATTTTTGTTTTACCGGACAAAAATGGTTTTCGAAACCGCGGCCGGTACATCGATTAGCCCATCGACAATTTTCCAACGCTGATCCTCTACGTTTTCAAATAATGCACTTAGAATTATGAAACCATGGCCGTAAAACGTTAATTTTCTCTTGAGTTAACACGAAATTATTATGATATGCTTTGAAAATTCTTATTATAATATCATCTAGAACCTGTATACAGAGTTACAATTGTTTATATATATATATATATATATATATTTAAATGAAAATGATTCCGTTAAAATGTTTTCGTGTGTTGTATTATTATTATTGAGGTGTTAGTACTTACCAATTTTGAGTAGAAAATTAATAATTATACAATGTTCATTAATTTTCAATTTACATTAATTTTGTTTTCCCCTCTCCTAAAAAAATAAAACGCAAAATTACTTAATTTACAATTATTTTATCGTGTTACGTATAAGACAAAAGAATATATCGAGACGTACTGTGTATAATGTACGTTGAGGTGGTATTACCACTTCTTGTTAATTTTTAGCAATTCATGATTATTAGCATGTGATTGTACGTTAGTTATGTGAAAATATGGACAATCTTTAAAATGTACAAGCTATAATTCACTATGGTTTTACAATTTAAAGTTTGTTTAGCAACTTTCATTATGAAACGAAAGCAATTATTATTCTGGTGACTTTCGTTAAGAGCTCCATAAATATTTCACGGGAGGTTTATGCGCGTAGGTTGATATTACTCTGAACATTTTTGAAGATACGTTCTAACGATGAAAGAGGTTCGACAGACTATGGTGGTCTAAAATAATTACTATTTTAATCACTATATGTAACATATTAAGATGTTTATCACTATATTACGTATTATAAAATATTATTATTTCCAACGCGTCGTGTACAACGTCGAAACTATACACGGCGGATCCACGTATGAAAGATATACAGATATAACTTACACCACAAGAGGATGTCTTATTTTAAAAATAATAATAAACTCATCATATGGTGGGTGCGACGCATTCGATGTGCGACTTCACTATGTATCCACGCCATACACGCATTTCACAGAATTTGTACACAAAACGGATCTATATGCGTATATATCATGTCGTTCATGCGTCGCTCTTTATATTTGCACCGTGAATACAAGCTCGTGGAATTCATTGTGTTTATCCAACACATTTTCGTTGTCGTTATGAATACGAACGTGCTTATAACTCGTTCTTGCAGGTGTATACGGTGTTTTCGTCTTTTTATTTTTCGCTCATTAATCACATCTTTATATATTATTATTATTATAACTGCTTTGACGTTTTTCTATACGTATATCATACACTGTAATCGTTACTTCCAAACCAACATAGTTCCCATATGACGATAGTAGTTAAACATATTATAATTTAGTGTTAGATGAGACTTTGAATATTAAATTAAATTTATAAGATTTTCAGTCCACGGTTTCAGTACACACTCGGGCAGAGATATCGGTTCTAACGTCAAGTGATTCAAAGAGATTTAAATCAAACCCGTTCTAAGTGAAAACCTTTTTAAGTTTAACAGCCCGTGGTTTTATGTGCGACCCTTAGAATGTACCTGCAGGCTTTCTTGTCGTTCTAATTAGTTCCATGATTACAAATTATTAATCCACTGATGATCGTTATACCATATATTTGGTAAACTTCTTAAGAAACGTGTTATGAAGTTGTTCTCAAAAGCATTTTTTGGGTTTGTCATTAAACTAAAAATGATAAATTACCATTAATGCTCATGACACCGTGATCAAAAGTTTGAAAATATAAAAATACCGTCGACCTGAATCTTACATAATGTTACTTTTAGTATTTTTGATCAAACATAACTAATTTTAATATGTTTGAGATAATATTTTTTTGGAAAAAATGCAAAGTTACAATAAAATGCAGTATATATTATCTACTATTGACTTATATTCTATAAAATTAAACAAACCAATTAATTATTATTAAAGAAGTAATTGAATCTATGATAAATAAATCATGTTAGAAATACTCAAAAGTAATGATAATTTAATAGAAACTATTTTGAAAGATAAATAAATTAAATTAAAATATTTTGTCCTTGTAATAAGTATACGTTTTAATAATTTTAAATATTTAAATATTCTAGTCATGTCAATTCACGATGTACTATTAATTAAATTGTTTATGTGTTCATGATTTCACTATTCAATTAACTAGAATTTCAATTTTATAAGATTGACATTATTCTTACCAAACAAATAACTAATGCCTATTACTTGGATGACAACTAAGCCGGTTTAAGCGTCCCTAATTTATATATTAAAAATAAAATAATTTATATATGTGTATATTAAAGTGTGTGTGTGTGTATGTGTGTATCTGTTTATTATTATCTTTACTCTCTATTACGCTTCATCCGTGTTATTTATTTTTTTATTAAATCCATTAAACTATATAAGTTAAAAAAAGTTATTTAAAAGAAGTTTAATTATGATTTAATCAGGGGGAATGATTTAATAGGATTTTATTCGAATTTGAAATATACATAATATCAGTATTAATGCTTCAAAAGGCAAACTTTTTTATTCAATATCCTAAATTCATCTCTGTGAAGAATAAACTATAATTTATCTGATAAATATAATATAAAAATAATCGAATATTTAGTATTGTAAATAATATTTTAAGTAACTATTTAATTAATTAAATTTTAAGCTGAAAAAATTATATTATAAATTCAAAAAAATCAATAACAACCTATGTTTTTGATAACTGCATACTTGTTTAGCAAATATTTTGATTAAAAAAAATTATATAACGAATTCAAAATATTATTTATGCTTAAATTTGTAAAATAAAATTGAGCATTAAATACGAATGTTCGTTTCATCTGAATAGAAGATATCAAACATCTCAATGATAGGACATTTATGCTAGTAGACACTTAAGTTCTGTGGGTTGAGAGACTGAACTTACATGCAGCATATAGAATAAAACCTATTATAGTCTTTCAATATTTTTCTATAAATAAAAGTATAAGATATTTTCAAAAGTGCTTATTTTAAAACAATTAGTTATAATGGTAAGTTGATCCAAATCTACAAACAGAATTATAATAGGTTATAAATAACTGTTTACGATATTAACATTACGTACAATAATTATACTAGAATAAACTTAACTACCGTTCCTTAAGTATATCTTGAATAAATAAATATAATTTAATAGTATCTCCTACTTCTTTTCTTGTTGGTTAGTGGTAGTTTTAAATGTCTCTCCTCTTCCAGAAATCAGCAATTTTAATTGCGTTGTCCCCCAATCGTCGTCTTATAAAATCCCCGATCTCTTCTCCCACTGATGGCATTGGACATTCCAACAAATATTTTGTTGTTTGTGTCTACCCGAACTCGCACTCCACATATGTAGTAAGTCCCCATTTGCATATATTATATTCTGAACGGAGTGAAGAATGTATTGATTTTACAATGATGTGTGTTTTTTTTTTTTTTTTTGTGTCTGTCGACACGATTTGGGGCAGTAAAAATGCTTCGATTTGCTTATGTAGCAACTTTTCTGAAAGAAAAGTGAATTTAGTTGGTACTTTGGGGGGTCAAAAGTAAAAAATTTTCAAAATTTTTTAAATGCGACGAGAAAAACCCTAAAAAATTGAGGGAAAAAACGGGAGTTTTTACGCAAAACCAGTTTTCGACATACTCAAATTTTTTATTTTGCTATAACAAAAAAACTAATCGATGTAAATACTTGAAATTTTCACCAAATGTTTAGATTAGCGTTCTCTATACACCAATAAACATTCAAAGTATTTTGACTTTTATTGAGCTATTTATAGACAATTGAAATTTTCAATCTTTTTAAGTATTTTTTTTTAAAATAACGATAAAATTTATTTGGCCGGCCAGAAAATCTTGAAAATTTAATACAAGGTTTCTTATAAGTTGTTCCTTAACTGATAAAAAAAAAATCTAAAATCGTAAGTCACAATTTTTTTTTATAAGTGCTCAAAGTTCCAATTTATACGAAATATGTAAAAATCACGATAATTTTTATTTTGTAGATAAAAATTCATAAAATTTTTTCTGTTCATACTTAAGGTTCAAAATTTTAACACTAGGTTATCTATAAGCTATTCTTCAAAACTCTTTAAAAAAATTTCTACCGGACTAAGAGGAAAAAATTGTATGACTGTTTGAAATTTAAATATTTACGAAATTGCATAAAATAGCGATTTATTCTCAAACGATTTTAAATATTTGTTATAATTCAAAAAGTATAAGTCGCATATTTTTGAAATTTCTACCAGCTGTTAAGACTGGCATTTACTTTATGTCATATTTTTTTCAAAATATTATATCGATTTTTAAGCCATTTATAGGCATTTAAAACATTCAATTTTTTTACAATTTATTTTTATAATCAGTGATAAAAAAAATTTGGCTCCTACAAAATACTCAATCAGTGATAAAATAGTATAAAATACTTGAAAATTTAATAGAAGATTCCACAGAAGTAGTTCTTAATGTCATTCAAAAATTATTAAAATCCATAGGAACAATTTTTTTTATAAGTGTTTGAACAGCGAATATTAACATAAAATTACATGTAAAATATAATATAATGTATAATATTCTAGACTGCCAAACTATGTCGCTGTATGCAACTGCCAGACCATCCTAATTAAAAAATATATTTATCGTTTCAAAATAAAAAAGAACCGGATGGGCCTCGCTCTGCTGTACACTTGGGGGTGGAGTGCGACTCTTCGTAGGATAGGTCATTATAATGGATTTGTTAAATTTGAATTCAATGATAGGTATCATTGTATACGAAAAACGATTCTGAACGGAGATGATATGTTTGTCTAGAATATAATACAATGTTATTTATAAATATTGTATAAGTATATTTTATTTTTAAACGAAAAATTTAGAAAAACCGAAAATTTAAACTGTCTATAAATAAGTCAAAATATGTCAAAATACTTTGAAATTTTAACCATGTATAGAAAACGTCAATTTAAAGATTTAATGATAATTTCAAGTTGTTGCGGCTTTTCGTTTTTGAGTTAGGGCATTTTTAAAAAAAAACCAATATCTTTGTCAGTCTAGAACATTCTACATTATATTATATTTTACATGTAATTTTATGTCAAAATTCGATGTTCAAACGCTTATAAAAAAAAATTGTGCCTATGGATTTTAATAATTTTTGAATGACATTAAGAACTACTTCTGTGGAATCTTCGATTAAATTTTCAAGTATTTTGTAGTAGCCAAATTTTTTTTTATCACCGATTATAAAAATAAAATGTAAAAAAATCGAATATTTTAAATGACTTTAAGTGGCTTAAAAATCAATATAATATTTTGAAAAAAATATTGCATAAAAGAAATACCAATCTTAAAAGCTGGTAGAAATTTCAAAAATCTGCGACTTATACTTTTTGAATTATAACAAATATTTAAAATCGTCTGAGAATAAATCGCTATTTTATGCAGTTTCGTAAATATTTAAATTTCAAACAGTCATACAATTTTTTCCTCTTAGTCCGGTATAAATTTTTTTAAAGATTTTTGAAGAGTAGCTCATAGATAACCTAGTGTTAAAATTTTGAACCTTAAGTATGAACAGAAAAAATTTTATGAATTTTTATCTACAAAATAACTTGCAAATTATTGTGATTTTTACACATTTTATACAAATTTTAGCATTAAGGGCTTATAAAAAAAAATTGAGTTAACCGATCACCGATATTTTTTAGTTACGATAAGTTTAACTTATTATAAACCTAGTATAAAATTTTCAAGAGTTTTCGCTCAACCAATTAAATTTTATAGATGTTTAAAAACAAAAATTTAACAAAAATCGAAAATTTAAATTGTCTATAAATAAGTCAAAATATGTCAAAATACTTTGAAATCTTAACCATGTATAGAGAACGTCAATATAAAGATTTGGTGAAAATTTCAAGTTGTTGCGGTTTTTCATTTTTGAGTTAGAGCATTTTAAAAAAAAACCAATATCTTTGTCAGTCTAGAATATTATACATTATATTATATTTTACATGTAAATTTTTGTCAATATTCGCTGTTCAAACGCTTATAAAAAAAAATTGTGCCTATGGATTTTAATAATTTTTGAATGACTTTATGAACTACTTCTGTGGAATCTTCTATTAAATTTTCAAGTATTTTGTACGAGCCAAATTTTTTTTATCACCGATTATAAAAAAAAAATGTAAAAAAATCGAATATTTTAAATGCCTATAAGTGGCTTTAAAATCAATATAATATTTTGAAAAAAATATGACATAAAGGAAATACCAATCTTAACAACTGGTAGAAATTTCAAAAATCTGCGACTTATACTTTTTGAATTATAAAAAATATTTAAAATCGTTTGAGAATAAATCGCTATTTTATGCAATTTCGTAAATATTTAAATTTCAAACAGTCATACAATTTTTTTCTCTAATTCCGGTAGAAATTTTTTTAAAGATTTTTGAAGAGTAGCTTATAGATAACCTCGTGTTAAAATTTTGAACCTTAAGTATGAACCGAAAAAATTTTATGAATTTTTATCTACAAAATAACTTGCAAATTATCGTGATTTTTACATATTTCGTATAAATTGGAACTTTGAGCACTTATAAAAAAAAATTGTGACTTACGATTTTAGATTTTTTTTTTATCAGTTAAGGAACAACTTATAAGAAACCTTGTATTAAATTTTCAAGATTTTCTGGGCAGTCAAAAAAATTTTATCGTTATTTAAAAAAAAAATACTTAAAAAAATTGAAAATTTCAATTGTCTATAAATAGCTCAATAAAAGTCAAAATACTTTGAAAATTTAATGGTGTATAGAGAACGCTAATCTTAACATTTGGTGAAAATTTCAAGTATTTACATCAATTAGTTTTTGAGTTATAGCAAAATAAAAAATTTGATTATGTCGAAAACTGGTTTTGCGTAAAAACTCCCGTTTTTCCCAAATTTTTTTATGGTTTTTCCCGTCGCATTTATAAAATATTGGAAATTTTTAACTTTTGATCCCCAAAGTACCAAATAGATTCACTTTCCTTTCAGAAAAGTTGCTACATAAGGCAATCGAAGCATTTTTACTGCCCCAAAACGTGTCGACAGACACAAAAAAAAAAAAAAAAAAAAAAAAAAAAAAAAAAAAAAAAAAACACACATCATTGTAAAATCAATACATTCTTCACTCCGTTCAGAATCTAATATACTTATTACAATATTTATAAATAACAATGCATTATATTTTAGACAAACATATCATCTCTGTTCAGAATTGTTTTTCGTATACAATGATACCTATCATTGAATTCAAATTTAACAAATCCATTATAATGACCTATCCTATGAAGAGTCGCACTTCACCCCCAAGTGTACAGCAGAGCGAGGCCCATCCGGTTCTTTTTTCTTTTGTTCTTCCTTCTTCCGATCGTATTCTGTTAATAGTCTTCCATGTGCGCCAAAGTAAATTGTATCTTGGAGAGGGATTCTATCAGATAACCTCATATTGTACTTTTATCGCTATCGATGATTCGTTCCTGCTACTTTTTTAATCTTATTAGTGTTGGTCTTTCTGTGACAGGTTCACTAGTTTTGATAAACGGTTTTCTAGATTTTAGCAGGGTATTAATTTGAATTTCATCAAATATGGGGTGCATGTGGTCATTTATCTGTTTCTTCCTCTTTACCATCACTGCTACTTCTCTTCTGATATCTGGAGGAACAATCCCTCTTAAAATCTGTATTTTTCCTACAGGTGTGGGTTTTAGACATCCAGTAATTATTCTATTTGTTATATTCAAGGCTACGTATACTTTTTTGGCATGTGCTGAAAGATGCCATACTTAACTTGCGTATTATCCGGCTGAATAACAAAGTGCTAGGCCAGACATTCGAAGTACCTTAGGACAAGCACCCCATTTTGTCTCTGCTAATTTTTGGAGTATATTATTTCTTGTTACAACTTTTTTCCCCGTATCTTTGCTTGTACTTTATATATTAACACACGGTCTAGTTTTACTCCTAAGTATTTTAAGTTCACGTGGTCTATTTTAACATCTTGCCATTCAATATTCAGTTTCCTCTTGGCCTCACGATTTCTAAGATAGTAAGCGAACACTTATGTTTTGTGGGGATTTAGTCTTAAATAATTTGGCTCGTAGTATTCGGCTAATGTCACTAATGATTCCTAGACTGTTTCCTCTATTTTTTCGAAATTAACTCCTTGTGAGGTTATTGCAAGGTCGTCAGCATACAGGAAATGTCTTGTTGCGGAGCTCCTTGGTTGATCATTCGTATAAATATTAAAAAGTAGCGTTAATTGTACTGTGAATTTTTTCTGCTTCGAACATACTTCTAACATTCCATTTCTTAGCCTTCTATTATAATGTTGCTGGTCTTGAAGCGATTATGTTGAATGAAGACCGACGAAGCCCTACTTCTATATCCACTGCCAAATCTGGAGTTCCAAGGTCCGTGATTAGTAACATTTTTATTTATATATTTATTTCCTTACATGATTTGAACAAGAGAATTTATAATGAAATAGTTTCACGTTGCCTTTACATCGCGATATAACTTATATAATGTCAAGTTACTCGTCACGCTGAACCATCAATATTTGATTTACGCCGTGACGTTCTAGTAAAGTTGTTGCTGCTCAATTACACTCTCTATTTAGTTCACTGGTATTTATTGGTTATTCGCACCTATTTTTTATATCTAAAGGACATTCGTGTTAGAGTTGAGATTCTCCAGCCTACTGGAATCGTCCATCTAGGACTTTCCGCTTATAGGAGAATCTCAAAGACCCCGAGTTCGCTATACCCGTAGTATAAAATACTTCCCCTGAAGGAAGGCACCATACTATAACTATCCATTTTTTTGTAAATTAGTATAAATTATCCCGGCATTATTAAGTTAGTTTGCTAAATTTTTATAATGTTTTTTATAATAAACAACAGTAGAACAAATTAAAATAATTGAAGATTTGTTACACAAAATCATGAACAAGATATAATCTTTTTGAAGATCAATCCTTTTTTTAATTTACGTATTATACGTTAAATAGAGAATTTTAAATTTGTATGCATAACCTAAAATAATTTTTGCCAAAAATTAAGCCTTTATACTATTGTAAATTAAAATATTTCAAATAAAAATACTACTTGCAACCAACACAATTCTATCACAGAATAATATTTTACGTAAATGTATTTATTCATAAAAATATAAAGGTATGAAAATGGATTTACAAATTTATAAATGGCATGTATATTAGTATTCATAATTAGTTTATATAATATAAAATATTACTTATACAAAAACCTTATGGTTCAAAAGATTTTGAAATCAATAGCATAATAATATGTTAATGTAAATACAATATTTTTATACTGTATTAAGACATTATTTATCTACAAAATCTATATACTACTATATAGGTATATGCCATAAACTTAAAACCAATATTTGTAATTATTATTTATTCGAAAAAAATCTGAAACGTTAATTTATATTATTGGTAAGATTAAATATTGTTCTAAATTATAACTTTTAAACTTAATTTAAATTGTCTGAATCGAGTAATGTAAAAATAAGCATTTAGTAAAATACCCATTTAAAAATAGATTTCAATATTTTTTTACTGATTGCATAAATACATATATTAAAACCAAAATATTATTATTTTTCTTTATATACCATATTATGGCAGTTGAATAATTACATATAAAATAAATGTTTGATTGAATCAAATGCAAATCAATAAATTACATTTTACATTCAAACTTATGGTATTCTATTGTAAATAAAACTAAACGTGTAGCCAGTATATACAAATAAATTTTTTATAAAAAAAAAAATAAAACCTCAATACTACAGTTTTACGTGAAACCCTTGGGTTGAAAATAAAATTGTCTTTCTATAAGCTATAACCAATTAATATTTAAAATATTCAACAAAAATCGATTATTCATTTTTTTCTATCGTATAAATCTAACTGCCTTCTTGAAATTCGAAAGCCCTTTTTTGACCGCTAAGAATTAAAATGCTCATAATTGACCTTTTGAATAAACATATCCATGCAAAGTTAACTATAATTACATTGTCATTTGAAAAGCTCAGTCAGCCCGATGCAACATTAAATGTTTATATTAGGTGTAAATTACTTGGAAAAAAACATCACCAAGGTAAAAAGCCCAAACGTGTTTTCACATTTTTCTCAAAAATTTCTACACGCAAATAAATAGATAGGCTTGGCAAAAAAAAAAAAAATAAAAAATAAAACCCTCCGATTACGTATTCGACATCGGTTACGTTTACTTCATTGGTTTGTATATTTTTTTACAATACAGTCCATTATATCAGCAGTAAGGTACCGCGATTGATAATCTAGGGTCACATAACTATTAACTTGCTATCAGACTGACAATCTATAAAGGGTTTTTGCTACGCAGTAATATTTTTTCAAGATAACCATTTTTTACGTTTAAATCATTATAACAGTGAGTAGAATTGATCTACTAAGTTAAGAAATTATATTTTATTTTTCCTTGATACCATATAATTTGCAGAAACCTTATATTGGGAGTCATTTATGTCACAAATACATTTATTAACACAAAAACTTAAAATAAAATTCAATATATATATATATTGTATATTGTATTATATGATTGTGATCCACCAAGTTTCGTGTACTCGTATTTTTCTAAAGTTTATCTATTGTCAATAACACTTAACATTACATATATGTATATATTAATCTCTTGAGATTTTTCCTTTAAAAACTTTGTTCGATTCTCAAAAACTTCAAGTACAACCAAAAATCACATTTCAAAGTGAATATGATAAAGTTACGAAAGATTATGTGATTATATACTGTATATACATACAACATACACTCTATAAATAATTTGAGCAAAGTCATTAAATATAAAATTTTTCCCAATGGGATATATTTATATATTTTTTATAGTAATTATTATTCTAGTAACAAAATGTACACATTTTTAGTTTTTGCGATACCCAATCAATAAAAATCAAGTAAGAATAAAATATTAACTTCTGTAAAATTTCTAAGAATTTTAAACATTTATTAAAGATAAAATTTAAGTTACAATTGAAAAATACCTCTTAAAAAAATTAGAATCAAGGAAATTATTCCTCCTTATTTCCTTCGTGAATATACCAATGATATAGAACGGAGCACCGTGTATTCATAAAGAAACTCTAATATTAAAACGGAAACCACGATACCTTACTATATTCTATAGCGAGTAATTTTTTTTTTTTTTAATTTTTTTACAGGCACAACGATAAAAATATATCAGTTAGAGGTCAAATGACATGTTTAATGTTTAATTTCATTCAAAAATATTTAACTGCCTCCGGATTGTGCCAAAGTCTCAAATTTTAATACTTTTACTTGATCTGGAAAAAATTATCTGTCTAGTGTTTTAATTAAACTATTACGTATATTATATCATAATTTAATAGTATTATCGTTGTAATAGTACAAATTTAAATTAAATCAAAAATAAAACCATAACACTTTGTACAAGTTGCAAAACACACTGATCACACATGCAATTGTTTAGTGATCCTTATAAAATTGAAGATAATATGTTGTCAAATACGAAGAAGTTATGAAATTTTACGAATGGATCCAACAACAAAAAAAAAAAAAAAACATGAAAAAGAAATTAAAAAATAACGAACATATAAAAAAAATAGAAACATTTGTCATTTTAAGAGTGGAATGTACATGGAAGAAAGCTTCTATTCCTATTGTCAAACACTAACGAGTAAAAGAAATATTAAAAACATATTATAAGAGTAAAAAAACAAGATAATGCATTTTAACACAGAAAAAGTTTTACAAATATCTGTTTTGACGGACGAAAGGACAAAATCTTATGAAAAATTGAGAAAGATGGACAAAATTATTGATAAATTACTCTCGAAGAACATATTTCTTTAATAAAAGACCAGAATCAACATTTTCGGTTACATCATAACAACTTCTGATACTTCTAAGTGTATTTAACAGACAATTACCCCATCACTTCTTGGAGAGAAAATTATCAATGAATTGTTTGATGACAGCTGGGTACATTAGAACCAATGTAAATCTAGGAACAAATAAAAGTATTTTTCGTTAGTTAGAAAGTATAATTAAATAAATTATTACAATGAATAATTTATTTGTTGCATATGAATAAATTTTCATACCGATATTTGTTTTGCATATTGGTGGTTCGATATCTGAACCTCAAACTTATTCAGTAGAAATTGGCAAAAAGTTCGAAAGTTATGAAAAAATATATTGTTCAGTTTCAGTCTGTTTTCATCGAATTGCCTAAGTGATTATTTAAAAATATGAGATCATATCAAAAATATTTATACTGAATAGTCTCCGCAGTATTAACAGGTATTTTTCCTGAAGATATTAAAAAAAAAATACCTGACAAATTGTCTCATGACCAATGGCTCATACGAGCTAAGCGAACCCTTCATCTTTATGTCTCTCTATGTAGGCTCCTTCTAAAAAACTAACAATACTAGAAACCAATGTTGTTCAAAGTTTACACACTAACTTGGTTTTCAATCGAAACTCATCATTCTTGTCAAGATGGATCTCGCCATCTGTGCAAGTTTATTTCTGTATCTAGATACAAATAAATCTTATCTACTAATATCAAAGCTATTATAGGTTAAATAAACCTTTATAACCTGTATTGTTTAATACGAAAAAATAATTATTTTGAAAATCCCGAAAATATGTTCCTTGCAATGTTGACTTACCCAAAAAAATTTATTTTACACTCAACTACACACCGTATTTTGATAACTTGCTACATAAAAAAAAATTAAGTCAGACTGTTCAAACTTTCAAACATAAATTTTAAAAACAATACCTGATGAAAATATTTAACTGCTGGTCAAACAAAAATAAGCAGATAATATTGTTAGCTACGTTTGCCATGTCATGCACAATCAGTTAAAAGAGTTGTCAAGATTGTAACAGAAGCTTCAACTAATTTGTGTATAAATCTCTTAAAGAAGGTTTTATTAAATCACAGATAAGTCACGAAGAGTATTGCCAAAATTTGACAGTAACAAAGATTTTATAACCATTTAAACTTATAATAATTATCATATTGTTATTTTTCTTTGTATATATTTTCATCAATCATGAAATATAATTAATTAAGATGCATTTTATTAGATTAATAATGTTCTAACATTTTTATAAAATAACTCAATATTTTTAACGAAAAATATTTTCTTTTAAACTGTAAATTTCCAAGGTCAATCTTGAGGAAAAACATGGTATAATATTAATTCAAGACTTATTGAGTAATTTATAGTTATCAATTGACATCTTTATATTGCTATGTACAATGACAATTAATTAGCTTTTTTTAATGTATAAAAGTGGCCCACCCTATTTTATACGTCAGTAAACATATATTTATATATGTGTGTGCAAAAATAGGAATTATCTATAGCTTCTTTAATTTTGACAAAAAATACATTGTGGTTATGGTTAATCATTTATGAGTTCTACGTACAGGTAATTATGTAATTAACATGCCATTTATAGCACAACTATTTCGAATTAAATATAAATTTAATTTGAAGTTTTTTTTGATTTCACTTTATAATACTTAAATTATTTTAAATCAAAATATTTTTTGATATTTTTTAGAATTTAATGTGAGAAAAATATTCAACACCTTAAGTATTATGTCTCTTTGATTTTAATTATAAAAATTTATGTCCTAATTAGAATTGAAACTTTTAAACATTTGAAGAAATTATAATTTGATATAATTAAAGGTTAATATAATATAATTCTGTTTCTTTTTAATAAAATAAAAAGTGATAATTTTTTATTCCTTATTATATAAACCTCATACAATTTATATAATTTAATAGTACATGAATAAAAAACATGAACATATATTATATTCCATGTTTATGAAATAAAAATTTATTTAATAAGATTCATATTAAGATTGTTAGGCTACTCAACATTGCTACTACTGTTATGTATATACTCGTATAAATAACTTTTGTATGAAATGATTATATGAATTTGAAAATTATCTTGAAATATGTATTGTTTATTTTTTAATTTTATTAAATTCGAAATTAAAGTAAATATTATTTACATTGATTAAACTTACTACGATCAAAACAGTTTTTAGAATGTTATAACAATAATCTATTTAATAATTTTGTATAGCCGAACATAAATAGTTCGGATTACCTAAATTTACTATAAGTACCTCGCTCCTTCAACAGTTTACAATAATCATTGAATAAACGTCGAATAATATTAATAAAATACATACATTTTAGTTATCTTTGTTATTTTATATATCTGTATTATTTTTTTTTTTTACAAGCTATGTATTTATAAAATATTTGACTATAAGTAAATTTATATTTTGAATTCGTAAAAAATAAGTAGAAAAAACTGTGGTACCTTGTGTACTTAATAAATACTAAGTTCTTACACAACGATACTAAAATTAAATTATTCGTTATTTTGTTTAAAAACTTAAATGAATGTATTGATTAAAATCATTTAAACTATAAGAATTCCAACATTCAAAGTTTGTATAGACTATATACTCGTATTGATTTCCATTTAAAACTCTGTCTATACCATAAGACACTATTTATTTTTTATTTTTATACTCAATTTACTAATTTTAAAGTTTTTTTAACTAAAACATTGAGTTAAATAGTCTTCAATTTACTTTTAATTTTATTTAATTGTAATTAAGTAAAGTATCACTAATTTTTTAAGACTCTTTAAAATGTTTTTTATAAATACTATGCAATGTATTTTATCTCTATCTAAACCAATGAAGAAACTACAATTTATTTTAAAATGGAGAGTTTGTATAATTTAGGTATCTACAAAAGTAGAAAATTATCTATGTGTTATAATTTATATCGATTTAATTCTTTACAAATATTAAATTCAAAAAAAATATTTATATATACATATAAGCATCATACTTTGAATTCATTATGTAGATACTTATACTCTGGTTTGATTAACATTTTTAGTGTATGTTTTAATACTGATACACTAAAAATGTTAATCAAACCAGTGTATAAGTATCTACATAATGAATTCAAAGTATGATGCTTATATGTATATATATATTTTTAATACTGATACTGTATGTTTATTAGGATCGACAAGAGTTTTTTTAAAGAATTGAACAGAGGTGGATTTGAAGAGGAATAGATAACATTAATTCCTGACCTAAAAAAAAAAACAAGAACAAATACCATTCTATTTTGTATCAGTTAAAAAATATATGTAATATTATAACACCATTAAAAATAGTATATTTTATGAATAATATGTGTGGAAGTAATCAATGTAGCTTTTATCGAAATATACGTATATTATAGTATATTGAGTCACCTTGAGTTTGTAGTGTAAATAGTTTTTTTTAAATTTTAACAAATATATTGACATAAATTATTTCCTCTTCTAATAAAATGCCAGGAGTAAAAGGAGCAAAAAAAAAAAACAAAAATGATCATATAAAATTTAATTAAAATTAAAAATATTAAATGATTAACATTAGTATGTTAATAAATAAAAAATAAAAATTTCTACTTTTCAGTGGTGTGTAAGGATATAATACAGTATATTATAAAATCGTTCATAATGCAGTGCATAAGATTCCAAAGTATCTTACCTGAAATAGAGTGACAGTTTGAAAATGTGGATACTTAATACCTAAAGACCATCGTTAGGAAAAGGTCGAGAATAAGCTGTGTATTAATACTAAGCAATTTTTTTTCGATATATTTTCGAGTAGGACATTTTTGTTTTAAAATAATTCACGCTGAAAACTTATTTTTCGAAATAATATAATTGTATTTTAGAAATTCACGTAAGTAATGCGAAAGCTGTTCCCGTGGCGTCGTCGATTCAAAAACGAAAAAAAAAAAGAAGCGGATGGGCCTCGCTCTGCTGTACACTTGGGGGTGAAGTGCAACTCTTCATAGGATAGGTCATTATAATGGATTTGTTAAATTTGAATTCAATGATAGGTATCATTGTATACGAAAAACGATTCTGAACGGAGATGATATGTTTGTCTAGGATATAATACATTGTTATTTATAAATATTGTAAAAAAAATATTTTATTTTGAAACAAAAATTTTACAAAAATCGAAAATTTAAATTGTCTATAAATAAGTCAAAATACATCAAAATACTTTGAAAACATAACCATGTATAGAAAACGTCAATATAAAGATTTGGTGAAAATTTCAAGTTGTTGCGGTTTTTCGTTTTTGAGTTAGAGCATTTTGAAAAAACCGATATCATTTGTCAGTCTAGAATATCATACATTATATTATATATTACATGTAATTTTATGTCAATATTCGCTGTTCAAACGCTTATAAAAAAAAAATTGTGCCTATGGATTTTAATAATTTTTGAATAACATTAAGAACTACTTCTGTGGAATCTTCTTTTACATTTTCAAGTATTTTGTAGAAGCCAAATTTTTTTTATCACCTATTATAAAAATAAAATGTAAAAAAATCGAATGTTTTAAATGCCTATAAGTGGCTTAAAAATCAATATTATATTTTGAAAAAATATGACATAAAGGAAATACCAATTTTAACAGCTGGTAGAAATTTCAAAAATATGCGACTTATACTTTTTGAATTATAACAAATATTTAAAATTGTTTGAGAATAAATCGCTATTTTATGCTTCTTCTTCTTCTTCTACTTCGCCTTCCTCCCAACTATTTGGGGTCGGCCACCCTTGTCCTACACCTCCACTTTACTCGGTCAAACACATCTCCTCTGCACACACCGACAGCCCTCATGTCAGTCTCCAAAGTCTCCAACCATCTCTTTTTTGGTCTTCCTCTTCCTCTTTTCCCTTCAACGTCCATCTTCATAACCACTCTTACTGCATTCGTTTCCTCTCGCCTCATCACATGCCCAAACCATCTCAGCCTATTTTCTCTCATCTTGTCCACAATTGGCGCTACACCAACACTACCTCTCACGTATTCATTCCTTATTCTATCTTTTCTTGTCACTCCACTCAACCATCTAAGCATTCTCATTTCCGCGACACTCATACTTTGTTCTATTCTCCTGTTAAATCGAATATTTTAAATGCCTATAAGTAGCTTGTAAAAATCAATATAATATTTTGAACAAATATGACATAAAGGAAATACCAATCTTAACAGCAGGTAGAAATTTAAAAAATCTGCGACTTTTACTTTTTGAATTATAACAAATATTAAAAATCGTTTGAGAATAAATCGCTATTTTATGCAATTTCGTAAATATTTAAATTTCAAACAGTCATAAAATTTTTTCCTCTTAGTACGGTATAAATTTTTTTAAAGATTTTTGAAGAGTAGCTTATAGAAAACCTAGTGTTAAAATTTTGAACCTTAAGTATGAACAGAAAAAATTGTATGAATTTTTATCTACAAAATAACTTGCAAATTATCGTGATTTTTACATATTTCGTATAAATTGGAACTTTGAGCACTTATAAAAAAAAATTGTGACTTACGATTTTAGATTTTTTTTTATTAGTTAAGAAACAACTTATAAGAAAACTTGTATTCAATTTTCAAGATTTTCTGGCCGGCCAAAAAAATTTTATCGTTATTTAAAAAAAAAATACTTAAAAAAATTGAAATTTTCAATTGTCTATAAATAGCTCAATAAAAGTCAAAAAGTGAAAATTTAACGGTGTATAGAGAACACTAATCTACATATTTGGTGAAAATTTCAAGTATTTACATCGATTAGTTTTAGAGTTATAGCAAAATAAAAATTTGATTTTGTCGAAAACTGGTTTTGCGTAAAAACTCCCAGTTTTCCCTTATTTTTTTAGGGTTTTTCCCGTCGCATTTAAAAAATATTGAAAATTTTACTAAATAGATTCACTTTCCTTTCAGAAAAGTTGCTACATAAGCAAATCGAAGCATTTTTACTGCCAAAAAACGTGTCGTCAGACACAAAAAAAAAAAAAATAAAAAAATAAAAAAAATAAATAAAAAAAAAAAACACACACATCATTGTAAAACCAATAGATTCCATCACTCCGTTCAGAATCTAAAAAATAAAAAAAATTGTATTTTAGAGATTTTGTTTTATTTTCAAAAAAAGAACTAACGAAACGTAAGAATTTCATTCATTCAATGTACAATATCTATAAACAGTATTTAATAAATAAGCACATAAAACTATTGTCATCCAGGATAAATATTATGTTATGTTATACTTATGATATGATTGTAATTCAGAACTTTGTTCTATTCAAATAATAACATTTCTTGCAAAATCTATTTTACTTTGAATAAAAAATAAACCATTCAATATGTAAGTAATAATGCACATCGATATTAAAATAACATAAATAAACATGTTTATTCCATTTAAATTATTATCAATATCATCCTCACATCTAATTATATTTACACATTTAAAATTTTAATTTGTAAAAATACGTAAGAGATAATAATCTCATAATGATAATAAATGTTTCATAAAAATATAAATAGAAAAAACCATACAACCGTACACAACTGAGCACGCGAATGCGCGATCATTTTTTGAATGACTCATATCATGCGTACTTACCGTAATACTACTTGGATGCGAGTAAAATTCATTATGTGAATTCTAAAATACATTTTCATATTCATAATTATGTGTTTATTATTTTTTTATCGCACCATGGTCTATTGAAAAAAAAAACAAAGAACAATAAACAAATACATTGTATATACACTAATGTATACATCAAATTTTACCCTACAATCTGACACTTCGATTGACACAAGATTTCAAGGACAGACACAGGTAATACTACGTATACATTTAGTGTGTGTGGGTAAATATGAAATATAAAAAAACTCGTAGAAATAATATGCATCAATTATTTTATTATACTAATTATAACTCTTGTCGTAATAATTATTCTGGACCACCATAAATGAGAATATAATATTTATAATACCATACATTATTACTTTAAACATTTCTTTATATCGCCAGAGTTATATTTGTGTCCCATGGATCAAAAAATAATAATAATATTAAACGCACCAGTTAACCCTTTATTCAAAAGGGTAGAAATGGATTGCATGCAGCTGAGGCGGAAGAGGAGGGCTTAAAAGGTCAAACCATTAATCATCGTTTTATTAATTACATATATATACTAATGAAGTGCATCAAATATTGTTCACTGGGTAATATTACCCCTTTTTCTTTTGCCAATACAGTGTACTGATCTCGTGCATTTGTTCACTAATATTATTTACCCCTTTACCTATAACTTGAGTCGAAATTTGATTCATCCGCCGTTTTATGGTCTAGATACTTCTGATGGGTACGTTATTGTTACACCAAGAATAACGATAATAACAATTATCATGACTATGGTTATTCACATAACCAACGGATGTTAAAGCATTTATCATGTCAACCATAACCAAATAATAATCACAATATGAAAATCGAATATGAGTGGGAAGCTTTAATCAATTAATTGTAGTTACAAGAACGCTCATCAAAATTGTACACTTGTTAATCAGTGTATTTTAATAATATTTCGTTCTACAATCCTTCTTGGAAGACGATCAATATTTACACAAGTATTTAATTTGTGTTCGTAATAAATACCCTTTTACCTATAACGAGGTAATCATATATAATAACTAAATTTCTATAAAATATTTTTTTAATTTTTTAAAAATGATCACTTTGGATTTAATAGAAATAACAAGGTGCTTCAATTATAACAATTAGTAATTTCCATACATAGCAAAACAATATTCTAAGTAACAATTATAACCGTTTAATAAAGCGAACAATACTATCTCTCAGTAAATTATAATATTATACTATTAAAATATTTATATTCAGAAAAATGCTATTTTTCAAAAAATATTCATAAATTAAAAAACATGATTTGATGCGAAATATATATAATCTTTCTTGGAATGCTAGTAAATTATATTTTGTAGTTTGAAATCGGTATACCTCTTCAATTTTTCATCATAAATTATTTGTGATATCAATTACGTTCTTTCTAATTCCGTTTATATTTTATTTTATATATTTATATATATATATATATATATATATATATATATATATATATATATATATTATATTATATTATATTATATTATATTATATTATATTATGTTATGTTATAAATCTAAATTCATTGTGTAATGCAAATACTAAATATTTTATCAACGTTGTTTCAAACAAATTATGTACCAATTGATATTCAATTAAGTGGAAAATTCGAAGAACATTACTAAAACATTTTCCTTTAATTTATTTAAAAATTGTTTTTTGTTTTTTTTTTTTTTATTAATTAAATCATAACAAACCGCTAAATATTTTATAGCGACTTTTAAAAACAAGTTTGAATTATACAAACGAAAATTATGAGTTAGTGATCTCTATACAATAGGAAAAATAATTTCAACAAAAATAATAACAATGAGCAATACTCCGAATAGGTTTCATATTATATTTATTGAACTACGGGTTGGTATTTCAGTATGTAATAAAAACCAATATATCTTTGAACTATAAAATACATTTATACATGACAAAGTAAAAATTTTTCACAAGAATTTTCTTTTATAGGTTTTTTTTATATGTCACAAAATTTTATAATTTTTCCATATTGGCAACTGAAAATGACAGAATATCAACTCTCGATTTACAAAAAGTTAAATATCTATAAAAATATTATTATATCGGGTTAACACGAACTTAATATTTACAATTTGTCTATATGTGTCTAGAATTAAAAACAAATATTATTCGTTTTAAAATACAAAAAAAAAGCAATAATGAAAATACCCCTTAAATGTTCGATTGTTTTAATCATTATTTGATTGACCTTAGCCTCGGCAGAGTAGTGATTACTACCCACATGAAATCGATATATTGTAAGTATATATTGTAAATATGAATAAAGGTGTCTATATTATTCGGTAAGCTACCGGACTAAAATGCACTTTGACACATAATTTTTTAACAAATTCAGGAAAAAGTTATTATTAAATTTAAAAGTTGTACATTCAATAAAATAAATGTATATTATATTTATATAATCATTTCAATAAATGTTGATAATAACTTAAAAACAATTAAAACTATTTATTTCTCAATTAGTTATCATTAATTTAAATAACCTGTAAATAGAGAACAAAAAAAATTAATACTATATCATTATGCTTATTCTTATTCTTCGTGTTAATATCACTCGAAATATAATAACAATATTTATTTTTTATTTTTTACTTTTAAAAATAATAAGATATGCACACTTTTCTTGAGAGTAAATATAAGAGATACCTACATAATATTTGACGTTTTTCAAATTTGTTATTTTGAAGCGATGACATTTCATAATATAATCGTACAATATGTACTTGTATTATATTTTATATTAAAGATAAACAAACTCAAACAAAATTATAAAAAGAATACAAGTGCCAATTAATTTAATTAGTGTCTACTAATTGAGTACTAGGTATAACCGTAAACAATATTCGGAATAATATATACATTTTCGTAATCAACGCAAATACATGAGTTCAAAATTTCAGAAATACACTGTTTATATGCTAGTCTATATTAAAATATTTTTACTACACCATATGCATGACGATAGTCTTCGCAGTAGAATATTATTTATAATCTCAATGCATGTATATAGTAAATATTAAATACAAAAATATTTCAAGAAACAAATATCGTAAACTATGGCCGACTATTTAAATAAATTTGTAGCAATCGTAAAGCAAACATCAGAGAATTTCTGTAGTTTTAGGTCTACATCTGTTCTACAGAATTGTTGGTTTTTCTTGTTCTCTCTAACTATGCTGTCAAAAGTTACGTTATTTTTATACGAAAAAGTTCTTAAAAAAGTAACTGCGTTCAGTGACCCGTAATCAGAAATTCTGTACTAGAAAAAAATATACATATATATACATACACACATACACATATATATATATATGAATATATAAAACTGTCGTAATCCTGTACACTTTCATGAGCTGTATGAAGGACAAATATAAATATATGCTTTAACACAACTATGCAATCACGAACTCGCATAAATTCGTCACGATTTCGTAGATGATCCTGACATATTATGTGGAGAGGTAATTTTAGAATCTATAGATACTTGGAGATACTTGGTAAGTTTAATTGGAATACTAATGAATTGTATGTGTATAAGAAATGGTACAATAATATGATTGAGTAACGTTAAATTGAAGTGAGAATATTTAAAATATATGAGTGTTACTTATATATTATATTTAAGTCGGTTTTATACATCTTCCATTATGTATATTTAAAATAATATTAGATCTTCGATATTTCAATCATTTTAATTTTTACTAAATCTATTTTTGTTTACACTCATCCGAATACATCACTTGGTTCATTTATAATAAATTCAGATAAAAGTTAAACCATTTTTACTTCTTTTATAAAAATAATATGTGAACAAATCGAATATACTAATACACATGAATGGGTCGTTTAGTTTGACAATGTTTCTCACACCCTGAGGTATATACAATTTCAAATAAAATATATAATGTGTTTATTGAACTGCACTTAAAAAATATGCGCCCACTGTTAATCAGTCAGTCACCTCTCTCTCTTTTCAGCATTCGCTTAACTAAATGTGTGTACAAAATATATTTTTCAATCAACGAATATTATTCAACTACTAGTAATAATAATAATAGTGTTACTTTAACGGCAGCAACGAATAACTAATACATGTACCGTCTCACTGACACTGTTGTGTTACGCTTGAACGAACCGATAGTAAATTCTCAGATATAATCTAAAATTTACCTTTTTTTTTGCGTTAAAGTTCATCAGTTTGAGTAGCTAACGTACGATATACGTTTTATAAAATGGCTGCGTACACATTGTGCAATAAATTTAATAATATTTGAACACATTTCGATAATATTATGATATAAAAAAAAATTTGTGAACATTTATACACACATGTTAAAACCAAAAACATAAAGTTTCTATCTGAATAAATTGTTGTGATGATTTCAGACTTCTAAAATTAGTTCAAACAAAAAACAACAAGGAAATAACAATTCATAATAGTTGGTTTCGTAAATGAAACTCGCCCGTTTCTATAGGATATTTTTTTATAATATCATGCTTAAAAAATAAACGCAAATATTTGAAAAACTACAACAATACATTTGTTTTACCTGATTATACACAATAGACTTTTACTATTTAAATATGTACAGAAAATTAACAAAAAATACTCTAAGTAAATTTTTATTATAAAAATAATGAATAAAAAATATATTATCTTTGAAATATTACAAGTAAAAACATACCAATATTTATAAAGGATTGATAGCTATACCTAATTTCCAATTACAAATCAATTATAAGACACAGGTACATAATAAACTATATTCGTAAAAATAGTACGTAGTTAGATAATTAAATAAATAATCTTAGTACTAATAGTAACTGTCTACAACAACATTACAAGTTTAGTAATAATACTACTAAAACTGGGTTAATAATGGAAATATATTTAATAATTTATAATAATATTATAAATCGATCTTTTCACCAATCAAATATTTTTCATTATTATTTAAATCAAAAATATAAGTTTATTATGACGTAAAATAATTGTATAACAGTACAGTTGAATCCACTATTTACTTGGGAATTATATTGATAAAACCATTTTACATTAAGTTAGTAAAATAATTTTCATTTTAACAACTTTTTATATAAAACTTTGGAGATTTCATTATGCTTTAAATACAGCAGTCTACCTTATGTATAATACAACCCCGTATTTCTAAAAGCCCTAGTCTATTAAAAATATGAAGTGAACATACAGTTGCTCGATTCGACTTCATTTATAAATACGTATATGGTTGGTTGCTAAACACACAGATTTGTTTAGATATAAATTTCAACTGATTTATGATTTCAAAAACAATTAAATATTTTAAATCATTTATAGTAATAGTCATAATAATAAAAATATAAAAAATGTATGACATTTTATAATTAATGACTTCAAAATTATAATCTAAAAGCTTATAAGTACTCCTATAATTAAGTGAAAACTAAATACAATAAGTAATAAAACGTATTGTAATTAAATTTAAAAAAATAAAAATCGTAGAATAAAATGTAATTTATTAAACTACTATTGATAATCATAACTGAGACTAATATCTTAGACACATTGAACCTACCTTTATGTAATTATATTTAAAATATAAGTATTATTTTATTTTAATCTTTTTCAAAAGTAATAATAAAACCTTTATTCAGTTGTGACATTATGACTAGAAATATTGGTGAACTATATGATTAAGGGTAATTTTCTCGAGTACTCTCAAGGGTAAAAAATAGCACTTTATAGGTAATCCCTAGCCTAACATAAAGGTTTGTAATTTCCAGTATAGTATACTCCAAAGGGCTAATGTAGAGTGACCATTAGAGCTATTAACTCAATAAATAAAAAAATGATACTGTAAGCACGACCCTCAATACTAATCTTATCAATAGGAAAAACTCTATAAAAGTAAAATATAATAATACAAAAATAATTTCACGTTTTATTTTTTTTTATCCGTAACTTTTAAACATGCAAAATATGAATAACTAATAGTATTACAGGTGTATGATTTGTATCATAGATCATAATTTATATACTTCTTTAACCATACAATTCAAATACCAGAAAAATATCAATCAAAAAAAAAAGGAAGATTATGAACTTAAAATTTAGACACTATCTATATATTTAAATAAATAATGAATATTTTTTTATCAATCGACACATTTTAGTCGTAGAGTATTTTAAATAACGATAACAATTTAAATATTTCAATTTAAAAGATATTTATATGTAATTGTTTATTTTTAAAGTACAATATTAATACATATATAGACATTATATATACATAAAATCAAATACCTAATAACCATGATGAAGTTGAAGATATTAAAAAAAATATCGCCATATACACATACAATATAATATTAATTTTTACTTTTTAAAAACTAAGTACTTAAATAAAATTAGATTGGATTGATAAAATATTTAATAAGGCAATGTGTATATGATATATTAAAATCCAAAACATGTCTTTTGTAAACTTGAAATATATTTCATTTTTAATAAATTAGGATCTTTGCTCGCTTGTATCAACAGATATAACAATACTTGGTTTACAACATTTTGCGACTTTAACACTTTGATTTTCTGAAACATTCAAACAACGTCTACACTGATTCTCCGTAAAGGCGTGTTAAGGTTACTTTCGAATTTAAGCTAGAATAGTGTTCGATGTTTACATACTTATAACTCGTAAACATCATTGAGCGAAATAAAATAATTTGTCTTCAGAAAAATTAATATTTAAATTTATAAAATAAAAGTTATGATATAAAAACAAATTTTTATTTCCCAAAAAATATTATAGATTTGGTAAAAATAATATTCGATTTCCATCAAAATTATAATATACAAATAAATCTTTTATGCATAAAATAAAAAATATTATTATTTTGTGGCTCTGAATTATTCTTTTAAACTTAGCTATACATTTTTGCATTCATATTTATAAATTATATAGAAATGATATTGAACTTATAAGTATTAAACTGTTTAAAACATATAAGCATGTTCAAACTTATTTATTTATTTTTTTTAATAATTTTTAAACAAATATGGGAAGCCATCTAGTGATAGAACCCTCTGTAACCCTCTGTTATACAGTTTATATGCGAACATTCAGTATTGTTATTATTATTTTTCTTTTTTTTTCAAAGTTATTTAATGTACAATTTTTAAAAATGTAAGATAACCGTGTTATATGATTAAACATTTCATAGAATTTAATTATAACCAATTGATGTTTTAACAACCATAAAATGAAGTTCTGTTTGTCTTTTTGTAATACCACATATTGTCTGTGCATTATTTAATAATTACAAGTCAAATCAAATACAAAGATTTGAAAACTTTAGAACTTGAGATAGTCGGAAACGTTTTAATAAATACTTCAAATTCCACTAAAATTCGGAACACTTTTTCTTATTAGCCATTTTGTTTTTGGTTAGAAATAATTTTATACCACTTATAAATTATAGTTAATAAAAATCTAGATAGAACGTCAATCATTACTAACGTTTTATTTTTCACGCTGAATATAATGGTAAAGTACACCGTATCTATTCACCGTTAGATTGTAAGTTGGTTCATTTATGACTTTACATACAATTCATAAAATATGTGAACAGCTATCACACATCATTAAAGCTAAATAAAAGAATATTTCAATAACACGTTCTTAAACATGGGATATATTAAGTACAATGTCATCATTTTGTTACTTTATGATGTTACAATCTACTTCAATATTTAAATTAAAAAAAAAAAAAAAAATTAACGCATATATTCTCACATAAAATGTTATTTTATAGTGCATTTCATATAGCTTATAAAATTTCTGTGCACTGACCTATTTGATTTTTCGTGAAATATTATAATTTATACTTTCCAATAAACAAAAAAATTGTCACGTATAAGTCAAATGTGTATTAGGTACATCATAAATTTAACTATATTATCTTCTTATTTTATATTTTTGATAAAAAATGTATACTTCAAACTATAGCTATTACGAACATTTTTCGTATTGAATATTAATAAAAGTTTTTACTTCATAATATTTATACAAAAAAAATAATAAAAATACATTTTTTTTTGAAAACCATGTTGAAATGTTTTCATTTTCAATAAAAGTATCTTAACCACGATGTAACTGGATTGGTCACGTACAAATACTATACTAAGTTACCTGTACATATATTGTACGTTCCACCCTCGTTTCGCTTATCCTATATCAAATCGTTTCCTTACTTTTGTGGTCTACAATGCAAATACATTTTTGTTTATTCTATGCATGTATCCAATATAACGTTTAAAATTACTGTTGGAAAATTTATATTTTCTAAAAGCAGATTATAATTATACGATATATGTTTACAATATATTTGGTTAGACTTTACTGACGACATTAATAAAAAAATAAAAAATAAAATAAAAATAAATTCAAAATAAACAATAATAACAATATAACCTACCTTAAATTTATGTTTATTTTTTTTTCCATTTCTCATATAGATTTTCCAATCCACTTGATTTAATAAATCAATTTAACTTTACATGTTAACAATTTATCTTAAGACTCATTTATTTTCTCGAGGAAATAAATAAGTACATGATTTTGATGCCTGTTTTTTTTTCTTTTTAAAACTTAACAATGACAAAATAAATATAAGTTACTTCAAGCTATAAGTAATAACTACTTCCAAAATCACCATATACAACCACTAAATAATTTATTTAAAAATAAATATCTCAAAATAAGTCATAAGCAAAATAAATTAAAAATAAAAATGAAAAAAAAATTTGAAGATTTTTTTTTTTATAAATTATATTTCTATCTTTCACAACATAACATTATAATTTTTACAAATAACAATGATTTTTATGTTAGTGGTTATAACTATATCGAAAAATTATTTTTACTATATATGAGATGCTACAAGTTTATAAAATCTCTCATTAACACTAAACTATAAAATATTTAAAATTTTAAAGCATTTACAATATTTTGCTTTCGGAATTGAAATACTTTTAGATTCTGAACGGAGTGAAGAATGTATTGATTTTACAATGATGTGTGTTTTTTTTTTTTTTTTTGTGTCTGTCGACACGATTTGGGGCAGTAAAAATGCTTCGATTGCCTTATGTAGCAACTTTTCTGAAAGAAAAGTGAATTTTGTTGGTACTTTGGGAGGTCAAAAGTAAAAAATTTCCAATATTTTTTAAATGCGACGGGAAAAACCATAAAAAAATGGAAAAAACCGGTAGTTTTTACGCAAAACCAGTTTTCGACATAATCAAATTTTTTATTTTGCTATAACTCAAAAAATAATCGATGTAAATACTTGAAATTTTCACCAAATGTTTAGATTAGCGTTCTCTATACACCATTAAATTTTCAAAGTATTTTGATTTTTATTGTGCTATTTATAGACAATTGAAATTTTCAATTTTTTAAAGTATTTTTTTTTTAAATAACGATAAAATTTTTTTGGCTGCCCAGAAAATCTTGAAAATTTAATACAAGGTTTCTTATAAGTTGTTCCTTAACTGATAAAAAAAAATCTAAAATCGTAAGTCACAATTTTTTTTTATAAGTGCTCAAAGTTCCAATTTATACGAAATATGTAAAAATCACGAAAATTTGCAAGTTATTTTGTAGATAAAAATTCATAAAATTTTTTCTGTTTATACTAAAGGTTCAAAATTTTAAGACTAGGTTAACTATAAGCTACTCTTCAAAAATCTTTAAAAAAATTTCTACCGGAATTAGAGGAAAAAATTTTATGACTGTTTGAAATTTAAATATTTACGAAATTGTATAAAATAACGATTTATTCTCAAACGATTTTAAATATTTTTTATAATTCAAAAAGTATAAGTCGCAGATATTTGAAATTTCTACCAGCTGTTATGATTAGTATTTCCTTTATGTCATATTTTTTTTCAAAATATAATATTTATTTTTAAGCCACTTATAGGCATTTAAAATATTCGATTTTTTTACATTTTATTTTTATAATCGGTGATAAAAAAAATTTGGCTACTACAAAATACTTGAAAATTTAATCGAAGATTCCACAGAAGTAGTTCTTAATGTCATTTAAAAATTATTAAAATCCATAGACACAATTTTTTTTTATAAGCGTTTGAACAGCGAATATTGACATAAAATTACATGTAAAATATAATATAATGTAGAATGTTCTAGACTGACAAACTATATCGCTGTATGCAACTGCCAACCCATCCTAATTGAAAAATATATTTATCGTTTCAAAATAAAAAATACTTTTTACAATGTTTATAAATAACAATGTATTATATTCTAGACAAACATATGAACTCCGTTCAGAATCGTTATTCGTATACAATGATATCTATCATTGCATTCAAATTTAACAAATCTATTATAATAATGATCTATCCTATAAGCGAGGTGCACTCCACCCCTAACTGTACAGCAGAGCGAGGCCCATCCGGTTCTTTTTATTTATTAAAGTTATAAACATTCTTTTAAATAAAACCTCTATTCATTAAATTAAAACCTTCTAAATTATATTTTATAAAACCATTTATAATTAATAAATTTGTTTTTATTTAATTTTGCTTCATATACATATAAATCAGGGCCCCACTGAGACAACTCGTTACATTTAAATATAATACATATACACATTTATATACATATATATAATTAAACATTTAAATTTACATTCATTACATTTTAATATTATACTATAATGAATATTATTATGGTTGTTAATTTTTAAATGAGACCGCTGAAAAATTAATCAAGTGTTAATGTTTTGAAATTTATTATGGAATTGTATGAAATATATTTTTAAATATTATACTAAGTAAATTAAAAACAATCATGATTTATGATAAAAATTTTGATTTTTTATAAATTGTATTATTAAATACAATATAAAATGTTTAATATTAATATTAAAATATAATTTTAGCCTTCAGTTATTTAACTTAATTTTCAGTCTTATTAATCTCACAACTAATTGATATTTTCAAGTAGTTAAACCATTATTTACGTGATACACAAACTTACTTAAAAAATTGATATTTAAACACTATTTGAAAAAAAAAAAAAAATTGAATTATGAAAGACATTTATTGTTAAATTATAAACAAAACGTTAATATGTTAACAATTTTTTAAAAAAATTAAAATCTTTGCATATATTTCCATTACTATACACGTTAAACTCTTATTGATTCATTTGAAAAAATTCTTGTAATTATCTGATTTTTTGAACGTCTCATAAAATGAATGAAGATAGTATAAGACACAATGGAATTGGAAAAACAATTAAAAATAATATTAAATACCATGAATGTCAGCACACACATACACACATACATATATATATATATATATATTAAATTAAAAACTAACAATCATAGAAGTCAGAGCAAAATAATTATAAACTGAATCCATAACTAAAATAAATTCAATCTATATGGTGAAATAAAACGAAAAACAAGAAAAAAACTTCGTGCAATAATTAAGGAGATTGGAAATACTTATCTACAAACAAAATATAGAAAATTTCAAATCGTTCGAATATAATAATTTAAACACGACACGCGGTGAAAGTATCAATAACTCAATAAAAATGTGTTGATTTAATTTTAAAAAATACAAAGCTTTAGTAAATTTATTACCATTTAGCACACCAACTCCGAAATCGGAACAAATCTAATTCAAAAAACGAAAACCGTTTTTGTGATTTTTAGAAAATATTCTATCTAAACGTTTATTAACTAAAAAAAAAAATCTCTTAGTTGTCCGAACTGACGGTTTGAAAGTAAAATAACAAATATTATTAATCGGATCACGTTGTATCGTTATATACATTTCGATGAAACGAATTATTTTGAATGCTGTTCGATTAGATATTTGATCACGTACACAATGGTAGACGGGTTGAGCTACAAAACCGAAGATATTGTCGTTCGCACATGTATTACACCGTATAAAACACTGCAGAAGTTTGATTGCAAATCATACTTAAAATTATGCTTATTTAGAACAGGAAATAACTTGAACTTACATCGTTGTGATACTTATTGATTTCTATTAGACATATATACACGTACGAGTATATGGATAATATCAAAATCAAAACTAATTACAAGTATATATTATCTAGTCTTTATTATTATTATTTCAAAATAAATATTGAAAATATTGAAAAATATGATGTAAGTCATTTATCAAACTCACAAATATCACTTAGCTTTATTCGGTCTAAACGTATAGTTCTTATTATTATATCAAGCTTAAAATCAAAAAATAAACCATTTTTATCTAATCAAAACCTTTTTTTTTTTAAAAAAAAAAATAAAATATATAAAATAAATTATAAAACCAAAATTTTAAGATAATTAAAATTTTAGAACATGTAGGCCCCATAATTTGTTAAACAAAATTATTTTTAGATTTAATTTTTGAAATATATACTCGTACTTCGTAATCATACTTACTTATCGTTATAGTATAATTTTGTACTTACTACAGAATTATATTTTCGACTCTTCACAAAAAATGTTCTTATTTTGATTTTACAAAGAAATATGTGATACTACGTATATATATATATATATATCTACGTTAATCATACCAAATCTAAATTAACCTAACTATATTAAGCATATAATTTAAACTGACATAAACCTGTTCAGTTTGGTTTATTATCTTTTCGAAGAAATAAACAACAATCGCAATAAAATTTCGAGATTCATCATTGGGCGTTCATCAGTGGACAATATGTAAATACGGGTTAATTTGAAGTGAACAAATACGATAAAATGTTTACAAACATTTCTTCGAGCTTTTTTTAACACATTACATATTCAACACATTTTTGACATTCATCAGATCGAATGAAAAACAAATTATTTCCCAATCAACTGATCATATTCATTATCGTTAAAACGTAACTGGACAATATACACGGTATTTCTAATTGCATTATAGAATATAATATTGTTCTGAAATAAAATTATTACAAAAGATAGAATTTATAGTTCCATAAATGCATATCTCCACTACATTAGTAGAGTACACTTCATATATATTTATCGACGGAGGAGAATCGCAAATTATCCTTCAAGAATTCATGACTACGTAAAAACAGTTTTATTTAACACAATTTTAAATAAGGAATGTTATTGTGACGCAAACGAAACGTAACACGTCTGATTACAAGGTAAACAGAAATGGTCCGTGATTTATTTCAATCGAAACTTATTTGGAAAATGTGTATATTTTTTTTCTCGGACTGCCAATCGCTATATCATATATATATTATACAATTCAAGGAAGGTGTTCAGTCATCCGAAATCACATTGGCAATGTCACTGATCTATGGGTCTACAAAACTCTAAATAACTATCATAATGGGTGCACCAACTGTATGTATCGCATTGCAATCGCAGTGTTTGAAGCTATCGACAGTCTTTCATTGATAACAAAAAATTAAGTTATGTACAAAGATATTTCAAAATAATTGTGATCTATGTATTTATATAAATATTACTCGCTTATACATAGCTGCATCTCAAAAACCATAAAACTTATAAACTTGGAAATTGACATAGTGGTTCCTCTAATACTCTCAAAAACTTTCTAAACTATATATTAGATATTATGCCGTAATGTATGTAAAACAAAATAAAATTAAAAAAGAACCGGATGGGCCTCGCTCTGCTGTACAGTTGAGGGTGGAGTGCACCTCGTTTATAGGATAGGTCATTATTACAATGCATTTTTTAAATTTGAATGCAATGATAGTTATCATTGTATACGAAAAACGATTCTGAACGGAGATGATATGTTTGTCTAGGATATTTATATTTATAAATATTGTAATAAGTATATTTTATTTTGAAACGATAAATATATTTTTTAATTAGGATGGGTTGGCAGTTGCATACAGCAACATAGTTTGTCAGTCTAGAATATTATACATTATATTATATTTTACATGTAATTTTATGTCAATATTCGCTGTTCAAACGCTTATAAAAAAAAATTGTGCCTATGGATTTTAATAATTTTTGAATGACACTAAGAACTACTTCTGTGGAATCTTCTATTAAATTTTCAAGTATTTTGTAGTAGCCAAATTTTTTTTATCACCGATTATAAAAATAAAATGTAAAAAAATCGAATATTTTAAATGCCTATAAGTGGCTTAAAAATCAATATTATATTTTGAAAAAAAATATGACATAAAGGAAATAACAATCTTAACAGCTGGTAGAAATTTCAAAAATCTGCGACTTATAGTTTTTGAATTATAACAAATATTAAAAATCGTTTAAAAATAAATCGCTATTTTATGCAATTTCGTAAATATTTAAATTTCAAACAGTCATACAATTTTTTCCTCTTAGTACGGTATAAATTTTTTTAAAGATTTTTGAAGAGTAGCTTATAGATAACTTAGTGTTAAAATTTTGAACCTTAAGTATGAACAGAAAAAATTTTATGAATTTTTATCTACAAAATAACTTGCAAATTTTCGCAATTTTTACATATTTCGTATAAATTGGAACTTTGAGCACTTATAAAAAAAAATTGTGACTTACAATTTTAGATTATTTTTATTAGTTAAGGAACAACTTATAAGAAACCTTGTATTCAATTTTCAAGATTTTCTGGCCGGCCAAAAAAATGTTATCGTTATTTTAAAAAAAAAAAAAAAAAAAATTGAAAATTTCAATTGTCTATAAATAGCTCAATAAAAGTCAAAATACTTTGAATGGTGTATAGACGGTGTATAGACAACGCTTATCTAAACATTTGGTGAAAATTTCAAATATTTACATCGATTAGTTTTTGAGTTATAGCAAAATAAAAAATTTGAAATAAAACTTTTGACCCCCCCAAAGTACCAACTAGATTCACTTTCCTTTCAGAAAAGTTGCTTCATAAGCAAATCGAAGCATTTTTACTGCCAAAAAAGGTGTTGTCAGATACAAAAATAAAAAAAATAAAAAAAAAAACACACATCATTGTAAAACCAATAGATTCCATCACTCCGTTCAGAAACTAAAAAATATGCAATAAGAAAAGATTTTTCTGAAATCACATTTTCAAGGATTGAAATTATTTGGGTATGATGAAAACATTTTTTCGCTTTTTAATTACCTTGGACATATTTATTTTTTATTTGATACTTTCATTTTAATAAATATCAATTGAAAAAAATATAAACCAATTAGAATAAATACCATTAGAGTATACTAATACAATGATGTTTTTTCAACCTTAAGTAATAAAATTTAGGATTAATAATTGATGTAATCTAAAGTAATGAACAATCTTCCAGCAAGTCTGTATTATTTGACTAATTATATTACAACGACATGTATTTATGTCTAGATGTTTGAGAACATTATATTTTCATTTATTATAGTTTTTTTCTACTAAAAGGTATATGCTATAATTCCATGGTATCTAACGAAGAAACCTGAAAAGACAGCTATAAATGTTTTATTTTAAATTTGAAATGTAGTTTTTAATCTTCTTTTATTTAACCAGAAAGTAATATAAATTATGAATTATGAGAAAACTTACTGCTTATCCCGAGAAAAAAACCATCTACATCTATACGTATATACGTATGTACGCATAATGAGATTAGTCTCATTTCTAATCTTATTCAAAGATAAACCGTATAAGCCTGGTACAGGTGTTTTATTTTTCCATCGTCTTAACGTTTATTTATCGAAATTATATCTCTACTTTTTTGATAATAACGAACACAACAATTATTGCTGGTAGTTATTGATTTACGGTATTCTGATCTGGCATACACCAATATACACCAATATATTATATCAATCAGATTAAATATTCATTATATTCATTGGTTGGATCCCGTATCGATTAGCTTGCACTCGTGACCTGTTCTACTAATAACATCGACTAATAATGTATCCGTTCTAGGCCGTCAGTGATCATGTAAAAAACATCGTTTGGTCGACTGAAAAACTCGCGTATAATTCGTTAACATCACGATTGGTTTTTATCAAGTTTCCGCTGCTGATCCGTGGTTAGTAACTGAAACGTTTTCAAAAGACATTAGACGTTTTACAGCCGAGTTCACAACTCTGTGCTCTGGTGGCGTGCGACTTTTTCTACTCAACGTAACACGATGTAGCCTTTAATGTTTTTGGCCGATCTATCATTGCCCACCACGGAAATCCCGAACCGTATTTGAAATTACGGTGCAAATGTTAAAATATTTATTACCGTTTCAATAATCATGTATGCATATTATAATTTTATCAACAAGGTTTAAACCCTTCACACCGTGTAGATCCAAAACGTATTTGACCGGTTGAGCATAAGTATCGTTTTGAATTAATGTTCTTGTGTTAAATATATTCTTCCAGAATTCAACATAACTTCAAAAACTGACGGAGCACGGTTTCGTACTATTCTCAGTATTTGCGATTGTACTCTTCTGTTATTTCAAAATTTCCTAATGTCACGTATCTTTAACATTAATATGGATGAAATATTGAAAACAACCGAGAATCAATATATTTACTATCTTTAAGTTATCGGAAGGTTTATACACTTCAGAAGTTTATTGGTAATGTATATAAACATACACACAGGGGGTATTAAGTATTAACCGGGCGTCACCACTCAAAATTTTGTGAAAGAATACTGTATTTTAACCGATGTTCTTCAATTTAAATGTAATGTATTCTAAAATATTGAGTAAAAAATAAATTATGTTCTGTTATAGAAAATAATAAACTATATTTTCTAAATTTCCATGCAAAATATTATTATAATAATATAATAGCTAAAGTTGACTACAAAAATAGGTACAAATCATAATAATTTGAAGTTGACAAATAAACTGAGATAAATATACGAAACTCAAAGAAAACATTTTTATTGGGACTGATATACCTTAATGTTAAATAAAAAATTAGTTATGTTTATTTAATTATTTTTATATATTATTGATAGAAAATATGATTTGAATTTAATCTACTACTACAAAAAAATACATTTTTGAGATTTTAAAAAATAAAGAAATAGGTAATTTTATGAAAATAACAATGATAAATACAACGGAATAAGTTATTAATCACAAAGTAAATAAAAAATTAAAATCGAGATGTATAAAATAAAAATAAAAGATAAAAATGAAAATTAATCTAAATTATTTGAATCATTAACCAAACAAATAGCGCAGTAAATTATAAATGTAGAAACAACGTTAAAGTAAATAGTGATACAGAAACATTGCAATGATTCAAATTTATGAAACGAATGAGACTAAATTTTTAGATTTATAAATTAGTTATAAATTGTGTTACAGACGAATGCATAGATAATAATTAATATATACAAATAATATATCTTATTTTATTTCTGTATTTAAACTTTGCAAGTATTATTTAACATTGTTATGTATAAACTAATATTTTAAAATAGTTTCACAAAGGAATGAAATTTATTTTGAATTTCTATGATTGCTCATACAATTAGTATTGGTAGATATTATATAAACAATGCTCGTCCAAGCTAGTACCAATAAGTAAGAAAAAAATGCATTTAGAATTAGTAAGTTCAAAAGAAAAATAAATTCAACACAATCTTACTCAATGAAGAAAGTGTTTTATTATTAATGACATAAAAATGAATCAATGATTGCAGAAACGTTACGAGTCACTTATTATATAAAATGAAAATATTAGTAAGAAAATATACTAGTTATTTGTTTCTATGCGTTTAGTGTAAAATTTGTAATTAGTGTATGATGTGTTTTAATAAGTAATCATTCTTAAATTAATTTTTTTTCAAAATTATTTAAATCATACAGTTTTTAACAATTGTCCAAAAGTTTTTGAAGAATTGACTATTGATGTTTCTGCAATCATCGATTCATGTAAACTTTCATTAAAAACGCACAACATTAATTAAAAATTTTTATTATATTATCTAATTATTATTTTTGATTCATTTTAATTCAGATTTTATTTATTTTAAAACATGAATAAAGATATTTTCCTTCGTGTATTTATTTTATATCACAAATATTAATCGTGAACACAATAAAATAAAATTAGTTTGAAATAATATAAAGCTATAGCAACTACCTGAAAATGCCTGTTCTTATCTTTGACCATTGGTCTGATATTAATTATCATATTATAGTCATTATAAATAAGCAAAAAAAAGTTATAATAGTTATTTACCCTAGAAACAAAATAACGTATGAGTAATAGAGATACTGAGTACTGCAATATATAAATATTATAAATTAATATATATAAATATAATAATAATATTAATACTATCCACCCATAATAAAAATGTTGTCTAATTCTTGCAAAACCCGACCTTATTAATTATTAATTATTATTAATTTTTATCCCCTTATTGGTTTTTACTTAGTAAAATATTTTGGCACCGTCAATAAAGAATAATAATTATCAATAGGAAATAAGATATCAAATTTGAAAATCACAACAAAAGAAATACACTTAAAAATATTTAACGAAACAAATACATCTTTCATTATGAGGAAAATGTTATTTTGAAGTAGTTTAAGCAGAGTCAAAATATCCAAGAAAATATAATCGAAAAAATAATTAAAATTGAAATGTAAAAAGATCTGTGTATACGAATTCAATTGAAATAGTTCAAAAAATATAAATTATCACTGATGCAATACTATATTTGAGTATAACAAAGAATCGGATGGGCCTCGCTCTGCTGTACAGTTGGGGGTGGAGTGCACCTCGTTTATAGGATAGATCATTATTACAATGGATTTGTTAAATTTGAATGCAATGATAGATATCATTGTATACGAATAACGATTCTGAACGGAGTTCATATGTTTGTCTAGGATATAATACATTGTTATTTATAAATATTGTAAAAAGTATATTTTATTTTGAAACGATAAATATATATTTTTCAATAAGAATGGGTTGGCAGTTGCATACAGCGACATAGTGAAATTATTTTAAAATAATACATGTAGTTATTATTATAATACCTTATATTAACATATAGTATATATAAAAAATTTTTAGGTTATGTTTGGTTTTTGAAACACTGTTAACAACACAGATATATACAATGTATATGTTTAAACACCATAGGTGTATTGATAACACAGCTAAAGATATAGATATAGTTTCTATAGCCGTGATTTATAAAAAAAAAAATTGAAATATAATGCAATAGTATGCAATTTCGTAAATATTTAAATTTCAAACAGTTACAAAAATTTTTCCTCTAAGTCTGGTAGAAATTTTTTTAAAGATTTTCGAAGAATAGCTTATAGTGTTAAAATTTTGAACCTTAAGTATGAACAGAAAAAATTTTATGAATTTTTATCTACAAATGAACTTGCAAATTATCGTGATTTTTACACATTTTATACAAATTTGAGCATTATGGGCTTATAAAAAAAAATTTGATTAAACCGATCACCGATATTTTTTAGTTACAATGAGTTTAACTTATTCTAAACCTTGTATTAAATTTTCAAGAGTTTTCGGTCAACCAATTAAATTTTATAGATGTTTAAAAACAAAAGTTTTACAAAAATCGAAAATTTAAATTGTCTATAAATAAGTCTAAATATGTCAAAATACTTTGAAAACTTAACCATTTATAGAGAATGCTAATATAAAGATTTGGTGAAAATTTCAAGCTGTTGCGAATTTTGGTTTTTGAGTTAGAGCATTTTAAAAAAATGTAATTTGTAAAAACGTGTTTTTGCGTAAAATTTCCCGGTTTTTTGTAATTTTTTTAAAAGTATTGAAAAAGTTGGATTTTTGACTTGCCAAAGTACCATCTACATTCACTTTCCTTTCAGAAAAGTTGCTGTTTAAGCAAATCGAAGCATTTTTACTTCCAAAAAAGGTGTCATCAGACACAAAAAAAAAATAAAAATAAAAAAAAACACACATCATTGTAAAACTAATAGATTCCATCACTCTGTTCAAAATCTAATTTTGGTATTTTTTAATAACTATTAATACTATGAATAAAACTTCAATTTTTATAGTATAACAAGAGTAAGTGTAAAACTTTTGGCTAGCATAAGATAATAATTATTCATACGAACAAATATTTATTTCATCAAAAATATAAATTCACGTAGTAATGTGGAGAAATTTAACGTTGTTAGCAATTACGAAAAACACTGTCCGTGTTCAATTATTACCAATCTAGTTATAAAGAAACTTTTGTTACAAATTTACAGGTTTACCATCCTCAAATGGTTACAGAAAAATAATCATCAATGTGAGATTAATATATTTATAATTTTATTATAATATAAAAATAGAAAAGTGTTTGATATTTTTAATTAAGTTGAATTTTGAGTGCAAAATACATTAAACATTATTAATAAAGTAACATAACTTATATATTCTTGTAAAATTATAGTATTGGGGAATTTTATAATTCAGTCAAAGATAAGATTTTTTAATGATAAAAATATTATTTTAAACACATTTTAAAACATTCTTAGATGTAATCGAATTGGTCGAAGATTTATTCGAGTAAATCAGTAATACATTTTGGGCAATTAAAAAATATACTTTTGTAACATGCACCATTATATGTAATATGGTTGTGATGTAATTACTAACAAATAATGATATGCATATTCTCGAGTCGTACGATGATAAAAATGCACATTTATAAATTATATAAATAGCTATCGCATTCATAATTGTGATGTAAGCCACGCGCAGGTCATAAACGGTGCAATACACATCCTGTGACCATGAACAACTGCAAAAGAAAAAAACATTTCGTCGAATTTTACGATCAAAGGCCAAGGGAAACCAAGTGGCGAAAACAACACCAAACAAAGTATATAAAGGCACCGTTGCACCACCAACGGCAGACGTATCCAGCCATCAAGTACAAACACTCCGCTTACGACAGTCATATTTACTTTGTTATTACTTTGCTGATTTTTCTAAGTGTAAAATAAAATTATCATACTCTATTCTTTCAAGTTTAAATTATTGAACTTATATTAAAACACTTAGAAGTACTATTCAATCATAACATTATCGTAGCGTCCTCAAACCACTCGAGGCACGTTACATAATTTGGCGCTGCGGAACAGACTTCGAGGAGGCAATTCAACCGAATCACTGTGAGAGAAAACCGGCCACTTTTTTCTCCAACTCCAAGAAGACGACACCAGAAATCAAAACCAGCAACCAGCAAATATGTCACCACCAAGCATAATTTCTACGTAAATATGACTAATTTTAAGAACAAATAAGTGGGTGTTAGAAAAAATTATTAGAGACTTTTGAGAATTATTATATTGAGAATTATATTGAGAATTATTATTGAGAATTATTATATTGAGAATTATTATTGAGAATTATTTTATTGAGAATTATTATATTGAGAATTATTATTGAGAATTATTATATTGAGAATTATTATATTGAGAATTATTATTGAGAATTATTATATTGAGAATTATTATTGAGAATTATTATATTGAGAATTATACTGAGATTTATTATTGTTATACGAAAACATATTATTGAATATTATATAAAGGTAATTATAAGGGGAATATTATTATTGTTGATAAATTTTAGATATTATATTAATTGGGTATATAATATTATTGTGTGTTAAAATTTAAATATTTATTTTTAAAAAAAAAATAAAATAAATAAAAATATTTTATGAATACTGATGGGCAAACTGGTACGTCTCCGTTAGAATTAGCTACTCTAGCGAAAAAAGGGAACCCTATTGATAAAAATAAAAAAGAAACTAGTCTCAAAAGAGAAAATCGAATTGAAAATATTGAAAAAGAATTAAATGAATTAAAATTTCTCAGCCCCAGTTACCAAATAAATACTCGAAGTAAAAGTAATACTGAACACACACAGTTAACTTTCGAGTCAAAACCCAAAATTAAAATGTCACAACCACCAACTGAAATCACTCTACGTTTAGAGGAGGAATTTAAATTAATACCCACATGTTCGGGGGAAACAGACGTTTATCAATTTATAAACGCATGCGATATTGCAGTAAATTCAGTGGATAGAGAAAATGTACCACTTTTAATACGATATATAACCACTAAATTATCGGGAAAAGCTTTAGATATAATAAAATATAAAGATACTACCAAATGGGTAAACATAAAAAAATATTTAAGTGAAGCATTTGAATCACAATATTCAGCATCTTCTTTGCAATTACAAATTAACTCCATAAAAATGAATCTTGGGGAAACGGTTAACTCTTACACAGAGAGAATTGAACAACTATACTATAAATTATGCAATATTTATACATTTAATAAACCTAAAGATGAAGCTAAAATTATTCAAACTCAATTAAAAGAGCAAACATTAGGATTATACATAAAAGGATTAATAAAACCAATAAAAATTGTAGTAAAATCAAGGGATCCTAAAACATTAGAAGAGGCTAAAAACATAGCTAATACGGAAGAGTTAGAATTTAACGCCGAAAAAGAAACGCGAAACTTATTGAACACTAATTATCGTAATAATTATAACAACGGGAGTAATAATATTCAACCCCAACAAAATAATCGATATAGAAATAATTATAATAACAATTTTAATAAAAAACCAATAATATGTTATAAATGTAATGGACGACACTTTGCTAGTCAATGCAGATCGCAACCAGTCCAACGTTCAAATCAAAGAATACCGGATAATAATTATAATAACTATAACAATCGACCACCTTCTAACAATCGTAATAAATTTAATCGACCAAATAACTACCAGCCAAATAATTATACGCGACCACCAACTAATTACAATACAAATAATTATAATACTCGAAATATAACATGCAGCTACTGCAACAAAACGGGACACGAAATGTCAGAATGTTTTAAAAAACGAAATAACGAACGTAACAATTATAATTCGGGAAACGGGCGTTCGGGCGAGGCGCGCGGACCTCGTACCGTCAACCAAATAACCGCGGAGGAAACATACGACGATGTTTTCACATTAAATCAGCAATAATCAATAATCACATAAAATGCACATCAAATGCCGCTAAATTTAAAGAACTAGAATTATTATTAGACACAGGTAGCGATATTAATATTATAAAAAATGAATTATTTGAAAGGAGATTTAATCGTAGACGAAACAAAGAAAACTATAATACGCGGAATAAGTGACGAATTAATACAAACAATAGGAATAGTTACTATACCAATTGAAATTAAAAATAATGAATTTATAATCAGTTTCCATGTCGTATTTTGGAATGGTACCACAGATAAAATTATAATAGATAAATTAGAATTAAAAAAATATAAAGAAATTTTTAGATATAACGACTATAGAAAAGCGATGGGATAATACATATGAGCTTGTAATCAAGGACATGTGTAAAAATAATCGAGTAATATTTTCAATAAGCATTGGAGAATTTTTTAAACCAAGGGGAGGAACTCTAAATTTACATGAGTGTCACTCCATAGTCTGTAGAACAACTCATGAGGATATCACTCACGCGCACGACCCAATAACTGATGTAATATACACTAGATGTATATTTAATTTCTTATTAAATAAAATAAAACCTTCAAAACTTTTCATATATTGTAGTGATAGTTCAAGCAGGGAAAGAAAAAAAAAATAATAAAAAGAATCATAAATACTAATTAGGAATTGGGTATTCATAAAATAAAAAATATATAAATATATATATGTATAATAATGCAATCACTTATTTATCAATAATATTATATACTTGGTAGTGGGATTTAGTTTTAAGAAACATAATATTGTATAAAAAAAAAAAAAAAAAAAAAATGTATATCTTATTATTCAAATATTATTATTATTTTTCTTTATAACTAACAAATATTGTATTAACATATTAGTGAATAAGCAATTATTTTCAAAGTTTGTATACGGTAAATTTAAAAATTTCATTGTTTCACCCTGAAATTTTTTCTTCGGCGGTGAGGTGTAACATGCACCATTATATGTAATATGGTTGTGATGTAATTACTAACAAATAATGATATGCATATTCTCGAGTCGTACGATGATAAAAATGCACATTTATAAATTATATAAATAGCTATCGCATTCATAATTGTGATGTAAGCCACGCGCAGGTCATAAACGGTGCAATACACATCCTGTGACCATGAACAACTGCAAAAGAAAAAACATTTCGTCGAATTTTACGATCAAAGGCCAAGGGAAACCAAGTGGCGAAAACAACACCAAACAAAGTATATAAAGGCACCGTTGCACCACCAACGGCAGACGTATCCAGCCATCAAGTACAAACACTCCGCTTACGACAGTCATATTTACTTTGTTATTACTTTGCTGATTTTTCTAAGTGTAAAATAAAATTATCATACTCTATTCTTTCAAGTTTAAATTATTGAACTTATATTAAAACACTTAGAAGTACTATTCAATCATAACATTATCGTAGCGTCCTCAAACCACTCGAGGCACGTTACACTTTTTAGGTCATTTTTATTAGCTATTATTGAACATGATATCATTGAAATCAGAATTTGGATTCATCTGAGTTTAAAATGTGTCTTAAACAGTAGAAAACATGTTAATATAAATCGCCATTCACAAGATCGTTAACTTTCTCATAGAATAAAGAAATGTAGGTTTTTCATTATTTGTATAGATATTTTTAATTTTGATTAATTATTTATTACGATTTTCGATTTTATTTTCAAAATTATAATTATTAAAATATATATAGAAAGCTTGACAGTGAATATAGATTTAATAATAATGCATCATAACAATCAAAGTGCTAAGTACTTTATATAATTTGATTGCGAGTGTGAATAAAAAGTATAATCATTGATGTTACAACGAACACATCCTTGTTGAACGTTATACTTATTGAAAGTATAACTTTGGCTTGAAAAAACACTATTAATACTTAAAAATCTAACATTACATGAATATTACAATTTTAAAAAACATTTTTCACCAACGTTTCCCTATATCACATTTTCTTATAACGTGTATACTTGCTGTTTTTAATATAGTAATAATAATAATAATCTATCAAAAAAAAAAATAAAAATGATAACTAAATGTATGATTTTTATAACGTTTGTTGTCGAATTCTGTAAAAACGTAACGAATGTAACATACAATTTATTTCTTCTTGAATTTTAATATCTTTTAGAAACTCTTGTCCGCATGTCAAAAAAATCAACAGTTCTTTTTTAAGAAGATTAATTTCAAATAAAATACACAGCTGTTTGTAATTCAGGACGTGATGTACCAAGTTCCTTGACTTTTATACCGCTGCTCACCAGCACATAATATATTTCCGATACCAATATCGAATCCGCGACACTTGTGGTTTTTTAATTATGTTTCAAGATAAGTTTTATCAGCAAACCGCTTCTCGTCAACTAATTAAATAACAAATCACGTCTCGCTTAGTACTTATATATTGTTACGATGACGCGTTGAGCGTCACGAGCAAAGCGCGGGAACGTAAATGGCTATAAACGTGCCTCTCAAATACATCACAACAATAATATGTTATGGTTGGTTTTGAATGTACAGTATACACGTCACACTGCAAAAGTATTTTAATTTCATCAACATCACATAGTGGATTTGTGATTTTGAATGAATCGTCAATAATTTTATAGTGTGAATATAGTATATATGTTACAGTGAATGATGTAACCGTGGTAAATTACGTCATTCCCCGGCAAATGATGTCATTTACCTAAAAATTGGTAAATGTTGTAAATGTAGACATTCTCCGATTATTGTCGTCAATACCCAGTTTAGTTGGAGAATTATATTATAAACATTTATTTCATTGTGAAAGATAAGTGACAAGTGAATAGGTACGTGACAAAGCTTTGGCTTCACTCGATGTAATAATTACAATTATTATAAAACTGGTTGTGGTACAAAAAAATGTGCTTACAATGCAGCGGAAATTCAGTTGTTACGTGGTAACCAATAAAAACAGATACCTATCGTAATGATGTTGTTTCGGGATAGAAATAAATGACTTTAAATCAATTAACTATTTAACTTGTTGAAAGACACTTTAATGATAGAAAGTAATCGACTGACAAAAGTATACAGTTATAAATTATAAAACATCGCCATAACAATATCAAAAACAGAACTCAGAAGGGCTTCTGACAGCTAGACACGTCTGATTTCTGCTGATCCTAGAAGATGGTTATATAGTCCTCAATGTTGTCTTATTTCCCATGTTCTAATGCCTCCTTGAATGGAGTTTGTTCATGGCTATTTCTGGTAGATGCTTCGACAGCATTTGTGTCTTTCTTATGGTGTGATGACCTCTCTTGACATGGATTTCCTCTATTTCAGCATTTTTTGTGTAAGCTTAATGAGTTTTATCGTTAGCTATTTATATATTTAGATTATATAATTTATATAATTTAGAAGTGTTAGCACTATTGAATGTCATACATGGTTATGCGTATTACACTTTTTTATGATTATGTGTTTTTATCAGTGTTCGACCCGGGAATATGCATATTATCTTATAATAGTATATGCATATTACACAGTTCAAAATGCCATAGTAATCAAAACTGTACAAATAAATAATTAATAATATTCACCTATTTTATTTATTTCAACTAACCTAACCTTTCATTAATTTCATTGGAATACATTTCAAAAATTAATCACCCACCAACAATAAATCATTATTAAATAGTATCTATATTAAAACAACCAGTGTATTATTTTAGATTTATCATCATTTACCACCAGTTTTGGTAAATTACGTCAATGACATTAACCAACTTTCGTCTTTCACTGTAACATATATATATATATATATATATATATATGAATGTATGTGTGTCGAATCAAAAAACTGAATGAGTACGAAGAAGATCATCACGCTTTATCGATGGTAAAAATATATAAAATAATAATAACCACTTAATTTCAATTTTAATTTTAATTCATCTCAATCATAATTATTTATAAGCTTATTCAAATAATGCAGATATTTCCTCCCTTTCAAAATCATCGAGTGGTACAATAATACTAGTTCGTCGCTTCATAAACATAGTTTCTTGTTCCTCAGATCGTAATTCCCGGACATGTAAATTCATCCATGTCAATACCCACTGAACTTATTATAATCGTAATCATCCACTTGGGAAATGTTAAGATATAAATCTGGATTAGATTTTTTTTTTATTGAATTATGAGGTTGATAATCAACTAACTGCAGTCTAAGCATAAATCTTAAGAATTATTACTCAAATTTTGTATTATAATTATAATTATAGATTCAGAACGGAGTGATGGAATCTATTGGTTTTACAATGATGTGTGTTATTTTTTTTATTTTTTTTTTTTTTTATTTTTTTAGTTTTATGTCTGACGACACGTTTTTTGGCAGTAAAAATGCTTCGATTTGCTTATATAGCAACTTTTCTGAAAGGAAAGTGAATCTATTTAGTAAAATTTTCAATATTTTTTAAATGCGACGGGAAAAACCCTAAAAAAAATAAGGGAAAAACGGGAGTTTTTACGCAAAACCAGTTTTCGACAAAATCAAATTTTTTAATTTGCTATAACTCAAAAATTAATCGATGTAAATACTTGAAATTGTCACTAAATGTTTAGATTAACGTTCTCTATACACCGTTAAATTTATTTTGACTTATATTGAGCTATTTATAGACAATTGAAATTTTCAATTTTTTTAAGTATTTTTTTTTAAAATAACGATAACATTTTTTTGGCCGGCCAGAAAATCTTGAAAATTTATTACAAGGTTTCTTATAAGTTGTTCTTTAACTGATAAAAAATAATCTAAAATCGTAAGTCACGATTTTTTTTTATAAGTGCTCAAAGTTCCAATTTATACGAAATATGTAAAAATTGCGAAAATTTGCAAGTTATTTTGTAGATAAAAATTCATAAAATTTTTTCTGTTCATACTTAAGGTTCAAAATTTTCACACTAGGTTATCTATAAGCTACTCTAAAAAAATCTTTAAAAATATTTCTACCGGACTTAGAGGAAAACATTTTATGACTGTTTGAAATTTAAATATTTACGAAATTGCATGAAATAGCGATTTATTCTCAAACGATTTTAAATATTTGTTATAATTCAAAAAGTATAAGTCGCAGATTTTTGAAATTTCTACCAGCTGTTATGATTGGTATTTCCTTTATGTCATATTTTTTTCAAAATATAATATTGATTTTTAAGCCACTTATTGGCATTTAAAATATTCGATTTTTTTACATTTTATTTTTATAATTAAAAAAATTTGGCTCCTACAAAATACTTGAAAATTTAATAGAAAATTCCACAGAAATAGTTCTTAGTGTCATTCAAAAATTATTAAAATCCATAGGCACAATTTTTTTTTATAATCATTTGAACAGCGAATATTAACATAAAATTACATGTAAAATATAATATAATGTATAATATTCTAGACTGACAAAGATATCGGTTTTTTTTTAAAATACTCTAACTTAAAAACGAAAAACCGCAACAACTTGAAATAATCACCAAATCTTTATATTGACGTTTTCTATACATGGTTGAGTTTTCAATGTATTTTGACATATTTTGACTTATTTATAGACAATTTAAATTTTTGATTTTTGTAAAATTTTTGTTTTTAAACACCTATAAAATTTAATTGGTTGACCGAAAACTCTTGAAAGTTTTATACAAGGTTCATAATAAGTTAAAATTATCGTAACTAAAAAATATTGGTGATCGGTTTGCTCAAATTTTTTTTATAAGCCCTTAATGCTCAAATTTGTATAAAATGTGTAAAAATCACGAAAATTTGCAAGTTATTTTGTAGATAAAAATTCATAACATTTTTTAAATTCGATTTTTCTAAATTTTTCGTTTCAAAATAAAATATACTTATTACAATATTTATAAATAACATTGTATTATATTCTAGACAAACATATCATCGCCGTTCAGAATCGTTTTTCGTATACAATGATACCTATTATTGAATTCAAATTTAACAAATCCATTATAATGACCTATCCTATGAAGAGTCACACTTCACCCCCAAGTGTACAACAGAGCGAGGCCCATCCGGTTCTTTTTTAATATGTAATTTAATATAAATGTTTAGATTATCATATATTTCTTCACTCGAATCAATTAAAGCGTTAATTAATCAAACCGTTAGATTAATTTAGTGTAGCGATATTTTAGCAATTACATTTTTCTTTATAATAAAATATTTTCAACATAGAGCAAGATGACACATCTAACCGTTTGGCTTGGGTCCACTTATTCTCAATTTGATCAAAAGAATCTTGGCATCAAATACTACGACAAATTTGAATAGAAATCATATATTTTTATATATTTACCAATTTTGCCTCAGGTAAACAGTACATAAGCATTTACTCTGACGTTATTACAAACAATACGTTTAAACGTCTTTATTTGTGACCAAACTACATGGTACAAAAAAAGATTTATAAATTTACTATACGCTTGAAGTAATGGTCCACGTCTTCACACCCTTATAAACAATTAACCAACTTTTCAATACTAAAAATGACAGCTATAAACCGATTTACTTTTTATGTCAATTTTCTATAGATTTAATCAACGAAATGTATTATAACTAATCTTTTACGACTAAAACAATCCATCCTATTACAGTAAAAAAAATAAAAGATTCGTATAAACAACTGAAAACTTCACTAAGTATCCGAAAAAATACCATCCAATTATTTCGGTGAATAAAATAATTTACTAAAGATTAACTCGTATCTCTGTAAGCACTAACATATCGATTATAATTATAACTCAACCCGTTTGGAGGGTTCCGTTTTTTTAGCTCGCACAGGGTAAGTGCGTCAAATAAAATTGAATGGTTTCGACTCAATAGACGTTGTCTTCACGAAATTGCTCACGAACCCATTGTTCACGAGGTACTCACGTCAGCTTCAAAATGGACAATCTATTCTAAGCGAATTGGATAATATAGTTTGCTGTACCCGTTATTAACATGGTAATTTAGACATATATTACTCCAGTTCACCTGCCGGTCGAGTGACACAATAACGATTTTGAAAACAAATTTAAATTCACCGTGATTTTTATTTGAAATATCAGATATGACTCTACCTATCACATTGTTGTTTTTACAAATTTCAAAATCTTTTATCAATTATATAAATTTTATATTACAATTGGTGCAATAAAAAAGGATTTGTCAAGAGACTTTGTGATTAAAGGACAAAACAATTTTGGAATCTGTGCTGTATGTATATACTTTTTCAGTTTTTCGTTACCTAAGAAATATTTTATTTTATTGATTTTAGTATTTTAATATAGTATAAAAAATAAAAATTAACATCATAAATGTATAACAAAAACTGTGCGCTTTTTTAAAACCAAAATATTTAGGTTTTTGACTATAACTTGACCTTTCTAAAATAGTATATTATCTCCTGGACAAATCCGTGTAATCCAGCTAACACAATATTTTATTTTATAATTATTATGATTGATTCAGTAATCATTGATGGTAAAAAGTTATTTCAAAATACAGCAAATTTTGAAACATTTCAATTTCTCTAACATGTTTTGAAAATTAATATTTGAAACCTTTTAATCATTCATCGCATGCATTAAATCATTTAAAAGCATTTGAATTAAATAATACAGCAAAGCGAGGACCATCCGGTTCTTTTTTTATTTTGTTGATATAAGGAAATTTTAAAACCATAAATTAATTACTTATTTAATGATACAAATCATTGGTCATAATAAATTATTTAAAGTTTCATTTTTTTTTTTTTTTTTATATAATATATGTCTTATAAAAAGCTTTTATTATGTTAACGACGTTCATAAGAACGCTTATATCTTTTAAGTTTTCTATTTTTTAATTCAAAAAAACCAATCCATTGGTTTATACTATATTATAACTCAAGGTCGAAGTTTATCCACCTGGTATCATGATGAAATTTTAAACTTTAAAAATGTTAATCTGATTTATGTCAATATTATTTACGATATTGTTTAAGTGTATATTTTTATGAAGTATGTTGAAGAGGTAGTTTCCGATCATCTTGCTGTAACACAACGCAAAATTGCTGCACACAATTTAAAATGTCAAGCGGACAGGATGGTAACGAGAGGCAAAGGCATTCTCCCTCCCTTAAAAGTTGGTGACAATGTTTTGGTGTCTATCCCATCGGTAGATCGAGGGCGAGGAGATGCAGCCAATCTTCTTTCAGTTGTAATAGAAGAAAAAAACGGTAAATTTCGTATAGCAACAAAAGAAGGCACACTAAACACATGGCTGGAGCGGAACAGTTTGGCTGCTACAAAGTACTGTTCCTTAAAGACAACAGACGTTCAGTCAAATGAATATTCGTTACGGCAACTTGTTCGATTAGGATCAGTTGGGACTGGACAAGGATATCAACGTTGTACCTGCCGTACGAATTGCACATCAAAAAAATGCACATATAGGAAAAATGAAATGATGTGTAATTCGGCGTGCCACCCAGGCAGTAGTTATCAAAATTTCCAAATGTAAATACTTAATAACTCTACTATATATATAACTAACTCTCTTTTTTTTATAAATAAAAATTAAGTATATTTTTATAACTTTAGTTTTTTATTATTACAATGAGATTTTATTTTATCTCCAGCATTTTATGTATGATCATGAGTACAACACATTAATTTATAATATTAATATAATGGGCTTGCCGAATTCATGAAATCGGCAGAAAAATTGCCGAATTCACGTTTTGTGCAACAGCGATGCTGCTTTCATGAAATCGGCAATTTTTCTGCCGATTTCATGAAATTGGTGATTTCACAAATTCGGCGTAACATATATATATACGATTATTACGCCTTCATTATACGGATGATGTACTTACTTGTGGGCGTATGTCAAATCTCATAAAATATGATACATCAAATTATTTCAAAAATATCTAAAACTATTCTACTTTTCAATAAATTGTCACATTGTTACTTAATATTATTATTAATATTATATATTATTTAACTCTTATATTAATTGGCTATATTGGCTTTTTATAGACGAGTAATATACAAAGTAAAATCATTTAATTATTTGAACACATTAAATTTGACAAAATCATTAGTAGAAAAAAATAATCAGTACATTAAGTAAACAGTATATTATCATATGTGATCAAATATTTAATCAAAACCACGGAGATTTAATATTTAAAGAAAAGTGATATTCTACGTAATTCGTGCGGCTTCCCTGTACAACAAAAGCGATATTATACGAAATCTATGGTAATAATATGATCAAAAGATTAGTCTTTTTTTTTTCTTTAACCAATCCCACACGGAATCCGAACTGCATGTACATCAATGATGATTAAAAAAGGAAACTCCTGTACGAGACCATGCACTCACTTTTTCAAATAAAACCAATATTTACAGTTTATGGCGAAAGTAAAATACGAGTAGATTTAGAATGAACATGCATAGAGAAGATCCCCAAGAGCATACGGAATAAAGTACACATTCATCACCCTCATTTGCATTTGTTATTAATTTATAGCTTTACATTGACAATATTACAAATATCAATTTATTACATTTCGTTCTTGCGTTACAAGTATTTTACGTTTAATTTTTTTAAAAAAAACCCGATTATTCGGTACTGATGAATGATTATGTACGTACACGATTTGACCGTTGCATGCACATAAAAAATTTTCGACTTACCTAACCATTTTCTACCAAAAATTTTCTACCATAATTTAACAAGTGTTTAACGCTTATGGCACTGATGTCCTAGGGACGTGTCGATTCCAAAAAATCGTAACCCATTACCATGCTCGTATTATGCATACCATACTGGATGAGAATGATGTCAGTAGACATCGTTTCCGTGTTTGGAAGTGGACGGGACGGCGTGAACGAATATAGAAACGTTGATTGGTGTGACGACCAATTCAACAAACGCACGACGAAGGAAGAAGGTGCGATTGTAACGAAACAACGGCAAGGAGAGTTTTCAGAAGTTACCTTTTATTTTGCTCGGAAATCGATTTATGTGTGTGTGCGTGTTAACGCGTTTCGGTTTTCGTAATCTGCTTTGTTTCCGGAGCAGAGACGTATATCGACTAACGTACCCGAGGCACAAGGAACGAGACGAACTGTGAACAATAATATAATAATATTTGTAGGTATATACGTGTATGTGTGTGTTTGTGTGTGTGTGTGTGTGTGTGTGTGTGTGTGTGTGTGTGTGTGTGTGTGTGTGTGTGTGTGTGTGTAACGTATGAAGCACACCGCACGCGTTGATTTATGGGCTCCGGTGACCCCCAGTGGTGACTACGGTATCTTGCGCGTAAACGGCTGAGGGGGTACAACGGCTTGCGCGCCACGGCTAAGTTATCACGACAACGATCCCGAAAACCATTCGTTGTGTTATGTCACAACACACACACACACACACACACACACGCGAACCGTTGGTACTCACCATTCGTTTTACGACGCGTTCCACGTCTGCGGTGTATGATTTGCAAAATTTCCCAAAACCCGGCCCACCCAACTCCATTATTAGCCGATAACTTTTTTTCCATTGCCCATCAATCATTAAACGGACCAAAGCGTGTACACGCATGCACAACATATAAGACTACGGTACTATATTTCAATGAATTTTAGGTGGTTTTGAAACGATTTCCGATTGTGATACTGGCCTTCTGTGACAAAAACCTTTCGTACACTTTTGAATGAGAATACTACTACTACTACTACTACTACTACTAGAATAGTAGTTTGTTTAACGTTTGTCGATAAATTGTTCGATTTAAAGACAATTTTTTCATCTTTTAGAGAGTTTTTTTTTTTTATTGTGCAATTGGAGTATCTTTCGATCCATAATACAAAGATTTTTCGTTTTTCAATAAATTTTACTTTTTTATCTTGATGACTTGATATTTTAATTATTTCAGGCGCATTTAATATATTTTAACTTGAAAAATCAAAACAGGTGTTCATTATTTATAGGTAGTGATGTGAGGAAGAAATTTCTATTATGAAATTTCCACTTTAGAAATTTCTTAACAAAATAATTAATGTATAAATTTTTTACGTACAACTATTTTGTTTTTATAAATTAGCAACACTGTTATTGTGATATCTTTAAAAATGGACTCCTAATCGTATATTAGCGGGAAAATTTAAAATGTGACTGATTACTGAATAGTGATAACACTGATAACTGATTAAATAATTCGTGATTTCGTTTTAGTGCTATATAGCGTTATAACAAGAGTTCGAACTTTTGAATAATATTTATTATTTAAGTATAAACTAAAATAAATTGTTTTGACTAAATAAGACTAATAATAAAGAACTGAGTCTATGTCTATTTAAAAAAATATATATTGATTATTATTTATTTAAATTAAATTTACTGATACCATTTAAAAATTAGATCAAATTAGGGGATAAAATATTTGTCTAAATTGAAAGAATAATTTTAAATTGATTAAAGCTAATTAAAAAAAAATTTAAGTTTAATAAGTTGAATTAAAATTTAATTTTTAAAAATCATATATTTTAGAAATTTCTGGAAATTTCTTCAGAATTAAATTTCTGAAATTTAACATCTCTATTTATAGGTATTTAATGCTCATAATGAATAGTAAATATTCTGCTTAGCGATTAAAAGATCAAAAATTTTAGACAAATAATAACAAAGAAAAATGTTGTATAATTATTACTTCAGATCATAGGAAAATCATTTTATTTTCAAAAATACTTAGACATTTGTTCGACTTCTTAAGCTTGTTATATTAACACAAACCTTAATACTTCTTACATAATTGCATTTTTAGCATTCTCAATCTAATCACTACCTACACAGTTATAATCAACAACTATTAGTATTCTGCAACAACATTACACTCAGTCTCTATCCTCCAATTCTTCTCTCCAAATACTCGTATATTCCGATATAATCATTCTGATATCTATCTTTTAGAGACGGACTGGTTATGGCAGCGGATGAGTGATCACCGATTGGGCCGGTAAAATTATTGGTTGCTTGAATTATATTGGGCCAATAAAATCGAAACTCAATAAACGTAAAAATTGTATATTTAGATTTGTATATTATTTATATTTTTTTACTAATACTGAATAAAATGAAAAAGAGTAAAATAGTTATTTTCAAAATTTTGGACCAAATTTTCTGTTTCTCCTGTGGCCAAATTTTATTCCCAGTCCACCCCTGCTATCTTTACACTTAATTTCCACCCTAATCTAGATCTCCCTAGTCCTTTTACTTCTGGAGTCTTCATTCGTATTCTATCGAACAAAAGATCCTTGTTTTCACCATGCATGCCACGTCCATATCAGTCTACTTTTAGTGGTTTTATTAATTATGTCAGGACGCTGAAATTTAATTTTAAGTTCGTTCATTTATGTTCATAGAGTTTTCATAATGTCCATGCTTCAAAACCGTATAAAACAACTGACCGCAATAACAACATATACTTTCTTATCTTTAAATTGTTGAAAATGACATTTGACTTAAACATTTTTTATAATTCATAGTATCCCTTATTTGATTGTTTTATGCTCTACGATATTCTTAACATAAAATCATCATATTGCATTATAATGGCGGAGTGGGTGATATTGTTAGAAATGTAATGACTGAAAGTTTAATATAGAAATTTCATTCGTCAAATACATTTTTGATGAAAATATAATATCGAAAATTCAAGTGATCGAAATTAGTTTAGCACTAGTTTTAAATATATATTATGAGATTACACTTGAGCTTTCATTTTTTTTTTTTAACCACGGCCATTTAGTGGCATTCCAATTTTTACTTCAGTTTTGTTATGAATAGTCTGTAATGTTAAGATTTATTTATGCAGTCTTGCTATTTAAGGCCTAGTAATAATAAATAACAGTAAGTAATCGAAAAATCTAATGATTATCATAACTTTGACCAAAAAAACCCATTCGGGCACAAAATTTTTCAACCTTATTAGTAAAATATTTTACCACTTGTTTTTTGACTATAAAACGATTCAATCACATAATATTAGTATTTCGATCATATATTATCAGACAGTAAACAATAAATTAGTTAATCGACCAAATTTCATAGACCAAATAATCAGTTATATAGATTTAAAATATTAAATAATATGTCTCATTACTAAAAGTTAATAATTCACTTTTTCAGACTTATATTACATTTTAATTAATTGCATATGAATAAACAAATATTTAATTTATTTTTATTTAACCGAGTATGTTGTTGAATAAAAAAATGAATCCAGCCGTTCAGTATTTAAAACTAAACTGTATATATGTTTTACATAAAAATTTAATTAAAGCAAGAAGTATACCACAAATTAATTAATCATATGAGGAATAGGTACGTGTTTTAACTTAATTTATATAATTTACATAATTGATATTTTCCATTGTTCTTGAAATCTCATTTTATTTATACAACAATGTTAGTGATATAATGACTAAGCTCTTTAAAAATAGTATCAGTTTATCCATGTTTACACATAATTTACAAAGCTTGACAAGCAATTTCCACTTGTACCTAAAATAATTACAGAGTTCGAATATTATTACTTTTTGTTTTTAACTGTTAAACTACCAAATATAAATTTTAATTACTTCAAATTACTTCAAGATATTTTGTCATAACTGTAGTTAAAATATATGTATATTTTTTTTTTAATGCATTCAACATTGTCTAATAATGGATATTAAAAATAAATTAACATTCAAATAAACAGATTAAATTAAATTTAGTCAATAACTAACCATTATAATGTTAATAATATTAATTATTTATAGTAATGTTTAATATTTTATTTGGTTTTTGTTATAATAAAAAATATTTCAAAATGAGTTAAAAAGAGAATTTTCGCTGCAGAGTTATATTTTTTAAACTTGAATTTCTAATTGTTCTCCGTAAATATGTATTTATATATATAAACAAACTATCATACTTTGTAATTCTAAAAAGGGCTTTATTATATCAATTTTTCGATGTATATTTTACATATAACTTAACTGTTGTAAATTGTATTTTGCAAATTTCAAATAATTAATCTGTTATCATAATGATGAAAATTATCTGCAGTTTAAATGGGACAAAAATCAAATGCAATTCCACCGGATCGTATATGTCAACATTCGTCTACCATTTATTTTTTCTTCGTTTACTTCACCGAACATTTCTTTATAATAATTATATTATTAATTATAAATTGTAAATTATTAATACTTCATTATTAACTTCTATTATGAACGAGAACATCATGACATTACATATAAAAATATTCTTAGATCATTTAAATACTATTAATTACTGTGAATAACGACCGGAATTATTGTACAAAGATATGATAAGTATCCTTATTTGTATACAAGTAAATAAATTAAAAAAAAATTCATCGATAATCAAGTGATGAACAATAAAGTGTTTTTACAAAATTATAGTTTTAAAGAAAAAAATATATTTCTACACAAGACAAAAAATGCAATTACATCGCATATCTAACATATGTTTTACAAAAAAAAAGAGAATTTTATAAATAAATCGCTACAGAATGACAAACATGATTTATAACAAACGTTTAATCAAAATGATAGTTTATAATCTCCTTGCCGTCCAGAATTATTTAGGCACAAAACATTATCCAAATTAACCCCATATTCAAAAAAACTTATTTTTGTAAGCTTTTTTTTTAGAAAATAAATATAATTTCCTTTCAGAAATGACAGGTGAATTAAAAATCAATTTCTATGTGATTCATAATTCATCGAAACCAGAATTCTATAAGAATATAAATATAGATTTTTTTTTTTTAAATAAGACGATCTTAATTTATATCTATATCAAGAAATATAATATATTAATTCGTATTATTTATTTTTTTTGAAAATTATGGATACATAAAACGATAAGTGAATATTTTAAGTAGTTTAGTATTTAAAACTAATAATTTAATAACTACTCAAAAATATTATAAATTATCAATTATCTTTTTAATTTTTAATGATATAAATATAAATTAAGAATATCGAATTTATAAAATAAAATACGCTTCTATTACAAATAATATCATATTAGCGATTTAATTAAATGTTATCATACGAATAAATATTAATAATATATTGTAATTTCGCATTTAAGGCAAAATAAAATGATATATATACACGTTGAAAGGCTATATTTAATTCTTAGTTTAACCAAGTAAAAAGAATGTTGATTTTTTTTTAAATGATTATTTACTATTAACACCAGTAAATGAGTAATATATATAATATAACAATAAAAATAATAAATAGTAATACTTTTAAGTTCATATATAAATAAATAAATGTTAAGCCTGTAATATTTAATAATGTATTCCATGCTTTTTTCATATTCAATCGCAATTTTATTGACCTTATTTGATTTTGAATGAATTTTGAATTCAAAACCCGTCATACGAATGCATTACAAGTATAATAATACTCAAGACTAAACATTAATTAATACATTAATAAATGTATTGCCTTATATCAAACATTTTTTTTTTGAACTGATTGTGTTGTTGAAATATTAGTTAATCGACACAATATATTGAACATTTCTAACTTAATATTTTTTTAAATGCAATCAATATTTTAACTAGAAATTCCTAAATACAAATAATATGTCATGGTGTATAAAATAGACACTTATCGTAATAAAAAAAAGGTCCAATCCAATTTCTTAAATAAAATGTAAAACATTGGTTTGAAATGCATTCTTATTGTTAATACATTATAATTGCATTCCTAGTATATAAAATAAATAAAAAAATTATATTTTAAAAAACCAAATCTAAATGAAAATAGTACTTATGAATATCTGAAACTCTCATTTAAACAACTTGAATAGCTTAGTAATTTTTTCTTTTTAAAATAAAGATATTTTTAAATTATTTTCTGGGACTTATTATAATAAAAACTTTTCTGAAACAAATGTACATTCATTATGTTGCAACAACGAGTTTTTATCATTTCTCCCTTTATATTTGCTAACTGAAAATCATCCACATCGACGATTGTTCTTGGTAATATATAACAAAATTACGCTTACAAAATAATAAGCACATTCATACAACCAAAAAAAAGAAAAAAAACAATAATTCATTTATAAGCATAATACTTCATTGTGCACTTTAAGGTACAAAAAATCAATCTCTATTAAAAAAAATCTATATTTGAAAGAAAATATAATCTAATGAAATAACCAAACTCCCGTATGTATACGAAAATAAAATATTAGTACATCTTTTATATACAATATAAACTGTGATTGTGATATAAGATCGATCATTAATTCTTTATCTTTTAAATTATATAACCGAATTATCTACAAAATTATAGTTATAAAATTATTATCGAAATATAGCGTTTGAATCTATCACTTTATGCTTAAAAATTAGCATAATTTTTTGTTGAATTTAATAACTTGATACTTAAAGATTCTGAGTAGTTGTAAAGCAAGAGATTTAGTCGTAGTTTTTTATTAAAGTTGTTTTTTTCGTCTGTAAATACTTTTTCGGTTGTAAATCTGTAACAAACGTTTTATGTGGTAACTTTCTTTATATATCAGAAATTTAACACAGATAGTATTTTAAATAAGTCGTTTTTTGATTTTATCGGTAGTTTTCTTATATGTCATGAGTTACCAAAAAAACAACTCAGAAATCATGTTAAATTTTATCAAACAACCATTCATATTTCTCTTAATAAAATGAGTTATATCGTGTTTTATGGTTTGGAAACTGTCTGCAAAGTTACACCAAACTATTTTATACAATGTCAACAAAATAATAAAATTCAACTCTGCCAATTTTATTTTAATTTAACTTTTGAAATATATATTCACGCTTATAACTTGTTTCATAATTATTAACAATTATTATTTTATTTTTAACATATATTTAAGGTATATGGTAACATAGATAGGTATGAGCATTGTCTCAATAGCTGTTAGTCCAGCTGTCAATAACGAGTTATTTATCTAGTTTTACATTCATCTTTCTAGATATTGAAATGCTAAACATCAGTAATGCATTACAATTAACAATAAATATACATTAATAATTTATATGAACAACTTTTTATTCTATTTTCAACCGTTCGTTAAATAAATATAAAAAAAAACCTGTAAAACTTAAATGTTTGATAAATAAATAAAAAAAATAAGTTATTTATATTTTTCATAGTGAACTTAGAAGTCATGTTGTAGGATTAAAAGTTATAGATAATATTATCCTCTTTAATAAAGTTTAGGTATATTTACATTCTACGCATTATAGTTTTAGAGTAAAACTCAAAAACACCAGAAATACACTCTCTTCAGTAATTTTTCAACCCTCATGTGGCATAGGAAGGGAATGAATTATCATCACCAAATTGTATGTAAAATATTTTTAGACAGAATCAAAAACAATGGAGAGTCTTGACTTAAAAAAATTAAAAATAATATATGTATATATATATAAAGTAAATAGAAAAAAATTGCAAGCAATGGCCCTCGTACGAGTACACATTTCAAATTTAACTAAAGTAATAGAATTTAATTTCCCTTCATTAAACCCAACAATGTCATAAAAAATTAAAATTATATTTAAGCACGAAAATTCTCATACTGAAAGTATTTGAAAATAAATATTAATTTGAGTACAAAATAGTAATTTATATTTAATAATAATAAATTTAATATAAAATTCTGATTTTTTTTATTTAAATAAAAGTTTATAACATGTCTATACTTTTTTTTTAAAATATCTCGTGTTATGATAAATCTGTATTTATATATATTATATGTATATAATTGAAAAACAAAATATTAGGTCTCATCAACTTTCCAATATTTAGTCATTAGTATAATTTCTTCTGTCAATATTGTAAAAACCATACGCATTATGCTAATTGATTTGCATTACTTAAAAAAACAATGAGATATTTATAAAACTTTTTAAACGAAATAAAATTATTTTATAAACATATTTGACTGTAAAAAATATTTTTATCTATTAAAAACAATAAGGTTGAAAGTTATATTTTTTTGCGATAGATTATGACCATCGGAATTATTTTGATTTAAATTACCAAAATAAAATAAAATCTTGCAATAAGTATAATTATTTGCATTTTTATGTCAGCATTTCAGTTATTGATTTTATATAAACTATAATTACCATATATTTAAAAAAAAAAAACATTGAAAAAAAATGTTATATTACTTATAACAAATTAAAATTTTAATAATAAAAAAAATAAAAATAAAGTTAAAATAATACAAAAAAATATTTTAAAATATCATGTACTCACACTAATGATTTGATGAATATTACTTTTTTGAGGTCTACTAAAAAATCATTCTAGTTCATACTTACTTGTACAATATAACAATGTTTTTATTAACATAGAGAATACAGTATTATATTTTTATGAGCTTTTTCTCCTTAACATGTCTTGTTTAGTTTTTCTCATTAAAACTAAGACAAACTATTTAATTCATACTTACCAAAATTTTTCTACGTCTCAAACTCCAATATTTTTAACTCCATTTCGAAACATGTTTGTAAAGAATAACTATGTTTTTCATTTTTGTATAAAAGCTAAACACACACACACATAAGCTCACGTAAAGTTGACTCAACTAAAAAAATAATAATAATAGTAACTTACGTGAGTCTTGAATTTTATTGTGAATAATAATTAGAAATATTCATTGCAATACATATGTAAAAGCTAAAACAACCGATGATCTAAATTTCTCTGAGCACATTTTAAAAAAATAATAACAAGAAAAACCAATTAAATAAACAATTTATGTAGACATAAAATATTATATTATAAAATGGTGAGAATATAATACATATATAAATTTCTGTTTCTTACATTCATTTACAATCTTTATATTGATTATAAATTTAACTGCAATAAAAACATAAAATGTATATGTAATTTTCTTTTATTTATAGATAGTAGTAAATTATAGACAGTTAGTGACCACCTAAGGAAGGTGCCTACTACCTACTGGTTTTATTATTATTGAAATTCTATGGATAGAAAATAAAACATTTTTCAACAAAGATTTTGGAGAAAGTAAATGTGATTGAAAAACATTTTATAATAAATATCACGGATATAACCGTAATGTGTATTACTATACTCCTAACGTCATTATTAATGTAACACCCATGACACTTATTCGGGGGCATAAAATAGAAAAATTACCTATTATTGGATAATACAAAGAGTACTGGTAACAGTGTTAACAATTTTATTTATATAGTCACATTGCCGTCAATCTACATTATAGTCAAATAATATGTGACACATAGTAAACAAAAATAGTGCACAAAAAGTAGATTCTAGTATAGTATTTTTATGTATACAATTTTAAAATATGAAAAATGATCCATTAATTACAGAATGGAGTGATTGGAAATTATGATGGAGTGTTATAATTTTAGAGAAATATGTGTTATTATCTTATTATTATTAACAAATATTTATATTAAAAATCTAATACACTTTTCTAACTTAAAATATCTATATATTTTATTGATTTATTAACTTTAATATGTTTTTGATAAATATATATTTTATAGCATAATGTATTCAATTGAACTAATATATATTTATTTTTATTTTATTGGAAAATATTTCTCAAAAAATGACTTACTTCCAAAGGCTTAATGTATCAGTTCGGTGATCTTGAGAAACAACGGTGACCATCGAGATTGAGGCTCATTCTAAAAACTATTTTATAATTACGTAAATAAAAACATACTATCGATAATATGTATGATAATCTTCTGCTTATAAGATACTATTAATCAAGTACAGAAAAGCATAAAATTAACTTCATTAATAAAACATTTTTATTTTATTGAACAATTCATTTTCTATTGATTTTTAACTGTAAAACAACAGTTATACTTTTTTTTTAGATATCATATCATGAAATCGATCAAATTTTTCATAGATTATCTAAAGAATTACTCATATATCTTACTCGTATTATAAAATATTTTTTTTAGTCAAATTTACTTCTCCATAAGTAGGAAAGCTTTAGTGCAATAATTTGAGTGCACAAACCATAAAAATTACCTTACCCTTGTCCTTTATTCTTATTGCTCGATAGATGTTTTCCTGTTCTGCTTTGCCAAACTGTTTGAAAAACTATTTCACAAGTGTATAACCTAAATCAGAGAATTCCAACAAATAATCCCACGAACTATAAATTAGCTTGTTGTAGTAAACATTCGACACTACATCTGATACGACACACTGACTTACAAACTCCATAACTTATTCATTGGAAAAATAATACACATATATTTGCCATCCATTTTAACATAGCATATAATGAAGTAATTCTTCGTACTTCGTCTTTAATGAGGTATTTCGTCCTCTTTATAAACTTAAGCCTAATTTTCCCTATCTGAAAATAAAACGATAATCGATCACATAATAATTATTTTGAATATCTACAATTTAATGTTAATGAATCCAATATTTTTCGCTAAAATTTGTCTAAAATGTTATATATTATTAATTTTGCTAAAATGATAATTAGCAATTTTCTTATTTATGAAATTGTTTAAATTTCTAAGGAAAAATAAAAATAAGCAATGAAACGTCATATCACATTTTACATTACAACGAGAGATGATGTTACATGTATTACATGATGTTATATTTTTTTAGGTTGTCACAGTATGCAAACATCCTACGTTATATGCTAATCGTATTTATAATAAAAAAATACTATATAAATGCCACTGAGCTCAGCAGCATATAAAAAATATACTTATTACAAATATCTAATAAAAATTGTTATATCCAATACGAAATTAATACTTAAAAACTCTTTCAATACTTGTCCAGAATTATAAAGCATAGCTACATAATTGTACGGACCGGGAGCGTAAAGCATTGATACGCGCGCCCGGTTACTTAAACTACTCCGTGCGCTGCACTCACACACCGACCGACCTTCGTAAAATGTGTGTATATTGTAAATAGATCGGACAGCAGTGGTTGGGATCGCCGCGCGACTACTGTCCGACTATGTGTGTAAGTAGTGTGTGTATTCGTGTGGGTGTGTACTTAAACTAAGGACAATAGGTAACTATTAATACAAAAAATGGTAAAACAAATGTGGTAACTATGTGTTGCTGTATAATAATTCTTAGTAAAACAATAAATAATATAAAATTCACAGCAACACTTAAAAGTGTAAAATAATAAATAGATATATAAATTGATTACGGCCCTTTTGGCCCAACACTTAAAAATGTATAAATAAATAAATAATACCAATAATAATAGTACAACTCACAATTTGTCGATGTGTAAACTGGCCAGCTGCACACCTATATCTAAAATAAAAAAAACAGCGATTTGCGCCTACAATGAATATAAGTAGCGATTAGCGCACACTCAGAATTATAATAATACACACACAAAATATAGCTTTAAAATTATAATAAAATTCACAAGATTTAGTGGTGATTCGCGCACACATAAATGTGTAAAAAAAATATAATTAATAATAAAAATAATGATATAATAATATTACGGCGATTAACGCACTTTCAATAAAAATGAATAATAAAAATGACAATACTATTGGCAATTTGTGCCCACACAATATAAAATAAAAAAATAACAAAAATATGGCGATTAGCGTCCACGCAATAAATATAAGAAATTTGTTCGCCACGACAATATTCACTCCGACGTACGGAAAACGACAAAATATAAATCAAAATGGCGATTTGCGCTCACGAATTTGGTCCGTGTAACAATATGCACACTGGCGAGCAGGTGACGGAAGATAACGCGCCGATAACTCATTATCATATTATATAACTCACAAGACACAAAATATAATTAAGACAAAAATAAATGCTTAAACTACTAATGATGTGTGCGAGTGTTTGTGTGTGGTTCGATCGGCGATGGCTTGTAACCGGAGCGTGCATATATATAATATTAAATTATGCCAATACTATTTGGCGTCAACAATAATCATAATAAGCCTTAAACTTAAACTTTAATGAAAAAAAAATAAAAAATCAGGCATCCATGTATTAAATTTAACATTATGCACATGATTTTAATAATCCCAGTAATCTTAAAAAAAAAAACAACATACATCCGGATTTCAAGGTAAAACATTTCTTAACCCTTACAGGGTCTTAAATATTTTACATTCTCAGATATTTATCAAACCGATTTTAATATCCTTACATTTCCAATTATAACTCTATTTTAATAGCAGGACATTTGCAAAGAAAACTAACCTTATAAGTTAAGTCATAAAGTAACAGTAATGAATCACTATTTTTTTTTTTTTTATATATCATAGATACACCATGTATAAATACAAATAACAAATAAATATATACAAATAACACCATTGCTTGTATAATAATATATGTCATAATAAATTCTCTGAATAATTACATTTTAATTTATGTAAAATTCAAACTTAAAATATAAAATAAATACAATATGTTTATTTAATATTAATTATTCATTCTATGTTAAATAAATATATTAATTTTAAGATATAATACCATGTCGTTTATAATTCCTAAAATTACTTTAGTTGTAAAATATTAATGCATCACTATACGATCATCTGTTGAAGTATCTAAAAAAATAACGGTAATCCGATTTGCCTTGCTCATGAAGAAACTTTCGTAATCGTCGATAAGAGACCAGTTACTGGCATTCGATACACATCTAAGTCACGAAAATGAGAGGTAGTGGGTAATACGTGTATTATATTAACGCTTACTGATCATATACTTTTTTCACGATTCAAAAATTAAAATGCTTACCCGAGTTTAAAACTGATCATCATCAATTTTATTTTCAGAAAATTCCACTAAAAGTACTTGTTATATATACTGATTAAGTTATTATAAAAGCGTTTCGGATGCCTCGTCTTGTCACTCATATTGAAAATGTAGAAATTGTCCATTTATCAACTGCCATTAAGCCCAAAATCTCACTTAAGACCGTACACAAAAAGAGAATAAGGAATAATGGAAAAAGAAATGAATGGTAAACAATAAAAAATATATTTAAGCACAATCCAATAAATCCGAAAGGTCTTGATTTCCTAGTAACTTAGCTAAATAAAACAAAAAAAAAAACCTGTTAGACTGGAATTTTTTTTTCATTATTTTCTTCGGCACTCATGAGTAACGGACTTTTCCATACACATTTATTGATTACATTACATCAACGAGATTTTTTTCTTACTCCCTCGTTTTATCCACTAGATTAGATAAAATATAAACATACTATTTGCATGGACTAATTGATAAATAAAATAACATTTCGCGAGTCATTATTATAGCAATAACGTACATATAATACGGAAAACTACCGCTTTAACATGATATTTTTCACAGCACGTGGTATCTCTAGACGAATAAATTTCTACATCAAAGCGATGCCTTATGAAACTTACTCGGCTTGTTACTTGTTATAACTGACGTCTGGTAATAGCAAACAGTTTGGAGAATAAATAATAAATAATCAAACCATTGTGTTTTTTACACTTGCCTGTTGGCTGTTACCATATCGATTGTTTTTTTTTTTTTTGAGTTTGAACGACCGCTGACAAACTATATAAAGCTATATACTTTAAAGGCCACGACCCCCTATAATTTTGAGTAACCTTTTTGTAAAATTAACATTAAAAAGGTAGTGATAATATGATTAATATAACGTTTTTATTATTAATTCTAAACTTTTATCAATTTTCATTTTCATTAATGATTATCATGAAAATCACATTAACATCTTACAAGTTATATTATATATTAGGGATCCTAAAAAAATTGTTAGTGATCTCCAGATTGAGAATCACTGATATAAGGTTTCAAGCACCAAATTTCAGCAAATAAATATTCAAAAAATCCAATGTATTCAAATCATTTCAACGACGTTAATTCACTTTCCATACATTATAAAATGTATTACAATGTTATATTCTAATGTATTTTCTTACAAAAAAAATCTCAAATGCAACAAATTAAAAACAATATTTCGGAATGATTGATCGGATATTTTTTGAGCTTATTATGACAACAATAAATATTTAGAGCTATTATAACGATTTTAAGTATATTGAGTGATTTAAAAGTCATATTTGAGAAAAAATTGGTTTTTAAAATGAACAAATTAAAAAAGATTTCAATAATGATTATACCATCTCAACTGCTTAAACAGATTCATTAAGAATTAATGATTCATTTAACCCAATCTGTTTTTCTGTGGTACAATTTCTATCAATATTTACGTGGCAAAAGTAAAAATAGGTATTTTTCCAACTATACCAGGCAACAAAGTTGTCATACAATGATGAATTTTGGTCACCTATATATATTATTAACGATATTGATTCTCAACTAACAATATAATGATCATATTAATATTTTTCATAAATCTGTAATAGGTTATTTTGATTAATCAGTTATTTAACTTTTCTTAATGTATTCACTACCAACTAATTGATATCAATAATCAGTCAATCGATTGTTCGATTAGTAAAATATTGATTGATACATCAATTATAGATATTTCTTAAAATTTAATTGGGTATCCATGTACAGAAAAAACTATTTCCTTAAACGAAGGTCATATTATTTTTTTTTTTTGTTTAAATTAATATCGAAAAATTACTGGGCCTCACTGAAAAAAACTTGTGTGGAGGTCCATGGATTATCTTAGATTACAAATAATTCTTATTGTTATACTTATTGTTGTACATATTAAAAGTCAATTAAGGATTATTTCATAAATAAATCATTCCAGTAATATTACAATCGTTAAATTATAATATATATATATTAGTATTACATAACATACAACACAATCTTACTGCAGTAGGTACATTACAATATGTATAGTTAATCAATTTTTGCATGTTTCCAAAACGTTACAATTTAATACGAATTATACTTTTTTCTCCAACAAACGTTAACTATCGGTATAAACTATGGCTTTAAAGCAAGCTGTACCTGTCCTTATTGTCACATATTGAAATTTACTTGAAAGAATATTCATCGAGTAGAAGCAAACATTATTTAGTGCACATTCATCAATTCACTGGAAACATTCAGGTGTAATACTAAATGTTGAATTCCGTTTAATCAGCGCTTGACCATTACGTAAAAAAACAACAGATTTACATTGTGCACTGATAATACAGATAAATGACTATAATACGGCGTCGGCAAATGTAATAAAAGTAAAGACTAAAACGCGCGCACACACGTACATATATACTCATCTAACAATCAGTAGCGATGATTTTAGTTTTAACGCTTTTTATTTGATCCTTGCCGATGTCAACGAAAAAACTTTTGATGACTGCTAGACGGACACAGACATCGTTACGTACCATATATCATCGTAAAGTAACGAACATGACTATAATGCTTGCCACGGCAAATATTATAATAACTATTTTTATAACTATCACACAGTGTAGTCAGCAAAAATGTTAAGTCATTAATATCTAATTCACGTAAATACCAAAATGAAATAATGCTTGAGTAAGTAGTCTGTAGAAGAAAACATTACCTGTTATTTAAAACGGGGTTTTAACACATGATAAATATATTACAATACTTTTCTAAAATAATTTATAGTTTGAAACCGAGAACAGAACTCAAGAATTATTTAGACCTAATGTACATATGAGATGATTAATTGCAACATTTTATTGAATCTCTGCATGTTAGTTGTATTCTTGGACCTGTGACATATAGATCGATTCGATGATAAAAGGATTTTAAAAAACAATTTTAATTCCCTACGTGATTTGTACATTCATACATCCATACATCTATACATACTATACTTTTATTAAAATCCTTCAATGGTTCACAACAACTATTTAAAAACACCAAAGACTTAAAAATATACATAAAGTCATGAATTGCTTGCATAATCGAAAGCAATTCACTAGTTATTGTTGCTGCGGGCAATATATATCATTTATCTGGACGTGGATATTTTTTTTACATCTGCAAAAGCTATGTTATACTATAAACATAATAAATATTTAATTTTTATACCTAACTCCAACTTTCTGTCTAAACTGGTGATATTTTCGATATTATGAAGGTACGTTGCACGGTTTGTTTGTCGTAGAAAAAAGGTCAGTTGCCATAGTAGTGTTCGCGCGTCGTTTTTGCTTTTAAAATATTAATACCGCTCAAGAAAAAAACAGGAAAACAGCTATTTCACTTCAAGGTTGAATTTAAATTACACGTTGAAAATTGAACGAAATTGTAAAGGCACAAAATAACAGTTTACAATTCGTTATTCGTAACACAAATAGTGTGAACTTTATTCGTACAAATCAAGACGTGAATTCATGCATTTAATTTTAATTTTTTGACAAACAACATTTTACAACAATCAATACTCGGAATTTTAATCATCGTTACCGACTCATTTTCTAAAATTATAAAATTAAAGATATCCGAGTAGTGTTAAATCATCAAATTATTTCTTCTAAATGTATATAACGATTGTTTTTTCTCAATTACTTTATCTGAATATATATTCTTACCGAAATTAGTTTACAAAAATAAATGTTATATTTATGTGGTTAACTACATCATACTTATTCTATAATATTAATAATTATTAAATTTGACCATTAACCTTATGTTAAAATAACTTGTGATTACTATATTTTAAAAAATATATATTAACAAAACTTTAATTGTTATTATAATAAATTTGGGCTACATAATGAATCGAGGAAAATATTTATATAGGTTGTGTTTATAATTATTATTTTTATTTTCTAGAATATATACTAATTCATTATTCAATATTGGTTATAAATTATTTACTGTAGATATACGTATAAATACTGCAATTATGAATATTATAAGATCTACGTTTACTACATAAAATAAATAATAAAATTAATTTGTTGATCAGTCTAAATTCCTGTCACCATTAAGTAGAAGTCAGCCGTTTTCAAGAAGTTATTCTGAAGCAAAAACTTTTTTTTTTACTTCTAGGCTAGAATACCAGAAAAAAATATTGTTAAATCGTTATAATTAAATAAGTCATATCGATCAAATCTAAAACATATCAAACTGTTTGACAATGCAATAAATGTGTTAAATGTCAAGAAAAAATGACAATCCATGACAATATTTTCAGATATCTTTATCCTCGTTACTTAGAATTCATCACTGTTAAATTTGGTTTATAACAGCATTGATATATTTTAGAAATAACCCAAAATTTATAACATTTATACTGTTTATGGTGCTAACTGTTCGTCATAATTGTTTTACTAATTTTTAAGAGCTTTCAGCATTTCAGGTTCATATTAAAAATAATATTTAGCAAGGACACGTATTTCATTTAAATATAAATATGTAGTTCTAGTTATTACGTGTCAAATTCTACTCATTTACTTGATCATTTTAATATTTAATAATTTTATCATAATTTGTTTTAGTAGAAAATAATACGAATTACTTTAATGATGATGTTACAAATTCCTTTATGTGACAATAGATATAACGATTATGAGTTAAGTTTTTTTATGAAAATATCCATATCTTGCATATGAATTTCCAATTTATTTTAGAAAAATTCAAGAGATAAAATTGAATAAAAAGATTACACGAAAACATACATATTTATATCAAAAATTGCATCTGCTAATGCTTGGGTGCATTTCGAAGGCCAAACCATGAATATTTATTAAAAATGTCAGTGGTGAAATACGAATGACTATGACGATGTAGTTATAACACCTTTTAACATTTTAAAACCTCAGGGTGAAAAGTCAAACACTCTTACACTTTTCGCTAAAAATCCGTAGAAATTATTGCTTACTCGTCAAATGCAAATCATATTTTTCAAATAACGTAAACCGCTATTTTAGTCCGTGTTTTTAGATAATCCATATATTATTGAAGATAAAAAGAACACAGTTACCTAATGGTTTAAGGATAAGAACAAAACACTTTACTTTGAGATAAAATTGACATTATACGGGTTGTACCAGACAAAAAATTTAATTACAAATACAGTCGAGTCACGATAACTCAAAGAACTCGACAACTCGATTTTTTTTTAATTCCCCTAGAAATTATAATAACACTCAATGTATTATAAATGTAAGTCTTGTTAACTCGAATATAAAATTTTGATGAATAGCTTAGTTGAAGTATATTTTTATAGCTGCTATATCTGGATATTCTGTTATTATGTTATTATATTCTGTATTATGTTTTATCTACTTCAGTACTGTATAATAAAGATTAAACAAGTAGATAGAAACTGATTATAAGCACACACACAATAAAAATAAGTATGTATTGGTTATGAATTATGTCAGGTTCCGAAAAAATTAAACCACTTATAATCGGGAAATCAACTAAACCACGATGTTTTAAAGGAGTTAAGAGTTTACCATTAGATTATGAGTCAAACAATAAGGCATGGATGACATGACATCATACCATGGTGGTTTATTTAAAAATTAGCTTATAAAATTTGATCAAAAAATGCAACTAAATCAAAGAAATGTTTTATTATTTATTGATAACTGTACAGCTCATTGTAATATCAATTTAAAATCTGTAAAATTCGAATTTTTACCTCCAAATGCTACATCTAAACTACAATCGATGGATCAGGGAATAATACAAAATTTCAAAACATTAAACCGCAAAGAAATTATTCGAAAAATTGTTTATGATATTAAGGCAGACCATGTTCAATAAATCTATTACAATCCATGCGTATGTGTGAAAAAGCATGGCGTAATGTACAACAAAGTACAATTGTCAATTGTTTCAAAAAAGCTGGATTCTGTTTTAATGATGAGCAGTGTCATGATAGTGATGGTTTAGAAAACAATGACGATGATGATGGTGGACATAATTGGCAAATTGTAGCAGATAAATTTAATATAGATCAAGAGATTACAATTCAATCGTATGCTACAATTGATGATAATGTTGTAGTCAGTGGAATGTTAACTGATAACGAAATCATGGGTATAAATATATCAAATAGTGATTCCAAAAATAATGAAAATGATGAGCCTGAAACAACTTTAAATATGATTACGGAGACCAAGCAATGTCATCATTACAAACTGTTAGGCAATTTGTTGAATCTGTCGAAAGTGTGGATACTTCTTTTTCGAATCCATAAGCAAATTAGAGGATTTTGTCAATAAAAAGCCTAAAAACCAAAAATTAATAACAAATTATTTTTCTAATGTATCTCATAAAAAATACATGTGTACATACTTATAATTTCATTGTATTTATTTTTTTAATTTTATTTAGTTTTTGTATAGCATTTATGTATAAACATAAATGTATTATATTTGTCATGACGTTTTTATCATAAAATTTTAAAATTATATTTCATTACATAGGTAAATCGAAGTTTTGATTTTATTTTGATAAATTCGAGTTAGGTATCTCGAATAATACGAATCTAGAGGTGAATTTTTATCCCCCTTCAACTTCGAGTTATCGCGACCATTTTTTTTTTTTTTTTACTAATATTCATATAATATAACATTAGCAATTTTACATGGCGAGTTGACTGGTACGTAATAATTTAATGTACCACAAATCGAATAAAAAGCTGCTAAGAAATTCTAAGAAATTGTGTGTCATGAAAATATGGTTTTGATAAATGTTTTTAAAACAACTGTGGAAATAATCACTGAAAAATAATAAATAAACGTGGTTTCCCTAACGGACTATACGGAACCTTCCTGAGCATAAAAGACGTTTTTGGGCGTATCAACAACATCGGTAGCGGGCTTTAACATTAAATTATATTTTTTAAAACATTTTCTAAATCTTTCCATATAAACCTTTGTTTGATTCGTTTTGTAAATGATTTTGCTCATTAATAAACTAAAAAATTAACATTGTCCTATTTGTTTGACAGTCACAATGCACATTGCAACTCGGGAGTAACGCCAAGTTTAAAGACCACATAATGTGTTACGTAATATTATATTATTAACATGTTAAAATTAATATCCTTCCACGTCAGTTCTACGACGATGTTCATTTAACTTAACGATTTTTTCATAAATTAAATTAATATGCACATTATTGTCTATACGAAGGATGTATTATTAAATTATAGTTTCACAGAAGAAAAAAGTGCTTAACCCAAATTCGTTATTTCCAGAAAACGTTTATTATTTAATTTTTTACAAAGGCTTTGATGAATGTATATACATTTACTAGTTTTTTTTTCATATTCTTTGTGATCCGAATACTTATTTAGTATTATTTTTTCAATCATAGAACCATGCTTGAAATAGATCTTTAAATTTATACTATTATATATTAATATTAACAATTTGATACAAATTAAGTAAATTATTTCCTTCTAACTACATTAAAAAAATTATAAATATTAAAAATTAAGGTAAATTAAGTGATTCGATTTTAAAACGTTAACGAAGATATTAGGTTAATTATTATCTATAGAAAATAGATATAACAATTATTTAAGAGTTTTTCTTGCACTTGGGAGATAATAGTTTTTTATAACTATGTTTTCCAATTAAATGCTTGTTAAAACTGTTTTAAAATTTTATAAATGATAAATATAAAGTAATACGATTTTGATTAATTCATTGTACGTGCGCCATAATCATAATTCTTTATTAAACTATTATAATTTTGTTTGTTTTAGGTAATTACTTTTAATGATGGAGTAAACACACGCTTTAAAGGTAATAAAGAAATGATTTCGTTATTTTTAATTTAATTATTTTATTATATAAAAACATAAATTAAAATTATTTATTAAATAATAAATAAATTTTGAAAATTGTAAAATACTTAATTTTATAATACTATTTTCTGTTTATAATATTTGTCATTGTACGTAGAATATATGATTTCACGCAGAAATATTATCATTCAATCATTTACCGACATATTTTAATAAATAATGGGTCATTATCATTATATATTGAAACTATTGATATACAATTTACATATCTATAGTTTGATATTAAATGTCCAATTTCCATTTGAAAACTTTTAGAACATACAGTCCACCCAAAAACGTATAAAATGACAAAATTAGTATTAACTTCACGCCATCGATAATTTGCAACACAAGAAATATCCATCAAAATACCGTGAATATATGCATAATATAATAAACATTAAATATTGTTCCCTAAATATTTATCATGAGCCTCTTTTATTACATATTCTAAAAAACACTTAAGATCTATTTTAAATAAAAACATAAACGGTTTAATTAAATAATGGATTTTAAAACGTCCAAGTTTTATTTATTTAAAATGAAAAATAAATTACGTATACTCGTCTCCTTTTTCCTTGCTTGTCGATTAGAGAAAATAATATGAGACTCTTACATATTCAATGATATAATATATTTAAATATTTTCTGAACATAAAACAGCATAATCTCTTTTATTTTTGTTTAACTATACATTTATTTGTGTTTTATATCTGAAAAATAAGTGACAGTGAACAAAGCCGTCATTTACAAACAAATATACAATGCAATGAAAAACATTGTTTTTTTTTTTTTGTTACTGGACACTTCTTTTTCCTCTTATACATATGAGTATATGAGTAATGAAAAAAAACTCATCCTGTCGACAAACCGGGATTTGAAATCAGAGAATGAGAAATCTCATTAAATTCAACTCGGAAACGGGATTTTCGTTTCACACTCACGAGAACAAAAAAAAAACCTCCATAGTTTATACACAATGTCAAACGCAATACTTTTTTTTATACAACTAAATCCAGAGTAATACCTAAGTTAATCGTTTTTATTCTATCATTACAATTCACTCTACAATATGTAAATTCTATTTATAGTTCATTCATTAGATTAACTTCATGTGTTTTTCATATATTTGGACAAGAATAATAATATAATTATTATCTTTGAATAAGTACGCATTGTTTATGTATTTTATCATATTGAGACATACAAGCATAGACACTGCAATAATTATAATTTATTATGTTTTGAAGTATGAACGACAATTTTTCCGTAAATTGTTCATTTTGCTGTTAAGAGTTGCTCTGTTGAAGATAAAACAGTAATATACATTTATTGCATTGCATTTATCCATTGCAGCGTTATTCTAAAATTTCAACAAATGTGTCCAAGCGCAGTGATAAAATTTTAATTAAAGAAAAGAGGATTTAAAAAAAATGTCGTATAATTTGTCCAAAAATTAGAATTTTATCAATAATAATTCATTTTTGATTGAATTTCCATACATTTTTAGATTAAAATAACCTCTATTTTGTACACATATCTTTCAAATAATAACTATTTTATTAGCATTTTAAATGTAAAAATTATGGTATGAAAAACCTTAAGGAATCCCCTTAATTGATTCTTGAAATATGTCTACATCAAACAAAACAAAATAATTATATCGAATATTTATTTATAAAATTATTTCGACATATTATTTTTTGATGAGTAACATTTACATTAAAAATTTAAAAAAAGAAAAAGTAATCTTATTATTTCAGAGAGGTCTGCAAATATATTCACTTAATAATGGATGACTATGAACAATGAAATATTTAGTATTTTTATATACGTTTATTGGTCATTAAGGTTCGTATATTACAATATTCACTATAACTGTTAACTATATACTTACAAATTGACGTGGATATATCATTATGAGTACATATAAATTAGAAATGCATAAATATATGAAAATTTAGATTATTTCAAAAAACAGTTTAAATTTCTTACCACTTTGCTATGTGGGTATTCTTCTGAATGATATTTTTTTAAATTGTCTTCTTGAACGACTTGATCAGTTTATTTAACTTTAAAAAAAAATTAAAGAAAGGCATCTGACTGTTTTTTAGATTCTGAACGGAGTGAAGAATGTATTGATTTTACAATGATGTGTGTTTTTTTTTTTTTTTTTTTTGTGTCTGTCGACACGTTTTGGGGCAGTAAAAATGCTTCGATTGCCTTATGGAGCAACTTTTCTGAAAGGAAAGTGAATCTATTTGGTACTTTGGGGGGTTAAAAGTAAAAAATTTCCAATATTTTTTAAATGCGACGGGAAAAACCATAAAAAAATTTGGGAAAAACGGGAATTTTTACGCAAAACCAGTTTTCGACATAATCAAATTTTTTATTTTGCTATAACAAAAAAACTAATCGATGTAAATACTTGAAATTTTCACCAAATCTTTAGATTAGCGTTCTCTATACACCAATAAATTTTCAAAGTATTTTGACTTTTATTGAGCTATTTATAGACAATTGAAATTTTCAATTTTTTTAAGTATTTTTTTTTTAAATAACGATAAAATTTTTTTGGCAGCCCAGAAAATCTTGAAAATTTAATACAAGGTTTCTTATAAGTTGTTCCTTAACTGATAAAAAAAAAATCTAAAATCGTAAGTCACAATTTTTTTTTATAAGTGCTCAAAGTTCCAATTTATACGAAATATGTAAAAATCACGATAATTTGCAAGTTATTTTGTAGATAAAAATTCATAAAATTACGCATACGATAATTAATTAATCAATATTTTTCTTAAAAAAAGGATCTGGGGGAGATATATCCCCATATCCCCCCCATAATTACGCCACTGCATGTACGCAACTGCTAGGTACTGCTGTGATAGCATTTGCATAGCAATAATTAATATCAGATTAATAGCTTTTTATATTTTTTTACCTGTTTTTATCAATTAATTCAAATTAATTATATCAGTGTCTACATCAACGCTCATATAGTCATCACAAATTTTGACAATTTTACGGTGTATCTGTTAATTCAAAAATCAATAATATAATGGTACATACTAATATTTTATTATATTATTTAATTGTATCATTAAAACGACAACAAAACTTAAATGTGAAGAATATACAAAAAAAATAAAAAAATTAACTACCATGCCAATTAAAATAAACGGCATTACGTATAGGCAATTTAGGTACATTCATGACCACAACCAGCTACAAACACCATACACATATTTTTTATTCTATTCTATATTATTTCGAACTTCTTCATATTAAATATTTTAATATTACAATTAAAATATATACTTTCTTCTTCTTCTTCTTCTTCTTAGCAGTTTTTTTTTTTGTGTTAAATCACGGCGTGGAAGAGGGGGGTACTACACCCATGGTTGGGTCGTCCTTCCCCCTCATCCTCCGTATCGTTTATTGTCTTCTTAGCAGTTTAGCGGGCCTTGTAGGTCCATCGCTGTCACCAATAACTCATTCCATCGACTTCTGTCATTTGCGTCCTATATTCGTATGCTTTCATGGATTGTTTTTTATATCATTTTCCGCAGCATCTTCCAATAGGCCTTTTCCCTACAACACTTCCATATGTGACACATTTTATAATTTTTCTTCCGCTCTCCATGCATGTCCAGCCCACTCAATTTTCTTTCTTCTACAATACGATAAAATATTTGGCCTTCTGTACAGAATTTGTACGGATTTTTGGTAGGTCTTTATTGTGTCTTCTTTCGTAGGTTTCTGTTTCCATTTTATAAACTGGGCCAAATATTTTTCGAAAAATTTTTCTTTCAGTTAAACTCAATTTGGAAAAATCACCTTTAGTAGCCACGTCTTATATCCATATATCAGCACTGGTCTCAGGTTAGGTATCTCCGATTCTCTAGATTATAACTTCGACTTGAATAATTTTAATAAGCTATAATAACATCTGTTCGCATTAACTACTTGTTCTTTTATTTCTTCAAGTGTGTTATCTTTGTTGTTTATGTTTACCCCTAGATACTTGTACGATGTTACTTTTTCAAATATATATGACCCTACTTGTAGGCTCGAGTCATCATTACCGTTCCGTGATATGCCTATATATTTTATTTTTCCTTGATTAACTTCTAACCCCAGTGTCTTAGCTGCTTCCAAAAACTTTATTGTTGTCTGTACGACTTCCTCTCTCGTATTTCCCAAAATAACCACATCATCCGCGTAAGCAAGTACGACTTCTATTTCACCTACTTCTACTTTCCTCTTTTCGTTAGCTATTCTCACTATCCATTCAAGGGCAATATTGAAAAGCATTGGAGATAATGCATCTCCTTGGCAAAAGCCAAGACTTCACTTCGAACACTTCCGATAATTCATGTTGACATTTTACTTTCAACATTGTCTTACTGTTGCACATCTTTATAAGGTCTATGTACTTTTAAGAAATACCATATATAACTCTAATATAATAAAATAATTATAAATAGTTAAATATTATAATTTAAAGGGACATTCTGAGAAAAATGTCTAAACTTATAAGAATTAGAACCGATTTTATTCACAAATCTTGTGTAAATAATATTTACAGCGCACATATGAAATTATAAATCTCGATCTTTTTATACTCTTGACTATAAGCAATTCGGAAACATTTAAAAAACATTGTTATAAAATCTATATATAACTTTTTAACTTATGTCATGCAATAAGATTATATTAAATATAACATTGTAATTTTTTTATGAATAGCTTGATCCACAGAACGTATAAAAATCAATAACAATAAGTATAATTTATAATTTTATCGTTGTTCATAACTTGATTCGAAATTTCAAAACTTAAAGTTTTTTAATTGTTTTAATTTATGCTTTACAAAATGCACTAAAACATTCATTTTGATGCGTTAAACACAAGACCAATCCTGTCATACAATGGTTATGATCGGTTTAATATACCCATGTGTTATTTATAATTAAAATCATTTTGCTCCAACACTGTTAAACTCCACTACTTAACGTGACTTAGTATACGGTTAGACCATGACACATCGGTTTGCTATTTAAAACGATCAGTCGAATTAAAACGTAATAATCAAAATGTGCACTCACTGGTTTAAAAATATTAAGTAGATTTTAATCTCCAAAAGAATATTGAACAATTTTTATCATAAAATACCTCTTGAAATAATGATTGGTATTACTTTTTTCAAATATTCAATTATTGTGATTTAATAAAAATTATCAATAAACAATGCCATTACTACATAAAATAAAATACTTTTCCGTTGTGATAAAATTGTAATTTATTATTTAATTAAAACTATTTAGACATTTTTATCATTTGATATATTTTTATTATCGTATGTTGTTACAATGTAATAATAAAATATACACTAAGTAATAATTATAAATACAATAAACAGAATACATTACAAAACGTAAACTCCATAGTTATATGTTGAGTGACAACTTTTGTAATAATATTTTCAATAAAGTTAAAATTAAAATATTTTTGAAAAATAAAAAACATTTAAATTCATAAATAACTTGTACACTAGATATTGATTTCAAAAACAATAATGCAATATTAATTATGATATTAATAGTATAAATCTTATCCCAGATAGTATCCTAATCCATACATTCATTGATGAAAATTAAAGATTGATTTCCAAACTAATTCCTCGAAAAATAATAGTTTAATATTCTTTTTACGGAATTCTACACAATAATTTTATTCTGATTCTTATTTATTCAATAATTTTATGATATTTAACTGTTTCAATTAATTTCACCATAATACGTATTAGTGAAATTATCAAATACTATGTAACTAACTAAATTTATATCAACTCTCTTCAATAACAATCTATAACATGTAACTAGTGGAAAACTGTTACCTTTCCTGTCTTATTAAGAACATTTATAAACAGTCTTGGGAACACTGATTAAAATATTCTTATATTTTTTTATGATTATATTATATAAAATTCACATATTTTTGATAAGTTAAAATATATATTTTGTTTTATAATTGTTCTCTTCATAGTGAACTAAAGACATATATATATATATATTAGAAGCTCGTGTCAAAACCATTCGGTAATATTATCGAAACTGTTTAGATTGACAATACTAAATATTAAATTTAAAAACATTTTTATAATTGTACATTGTTCATTCAATAAAAAATTAAATTAAATAAATAAGTTTCAAATATTCTGTAGATCAATGTTGCATATGAAACATTTGGTAGTACCTAAACAGTATTAAAAACTTTAAAGTAAGGCCTAAAATGATCTTTAACCTTAAAACTCGTCCATAAATTAATAGTTAATTGAAAAGGTCCCTCTAGTCGGTTCTAAAATGGTACATAGTATGTAAATTAATGTAATTTTCTAATGTTAATATATTTTACATATAGATTGAGAAAAATTGTATTTTCATACAAAATACCTATAAAATGTATTAAAGTGTAGCAGTTTTGAATAGACATGACCACGAGGAACTTTGAAATATTTAAACCCAATAATAGTACAGTATCTATATGATGCAATAATGGAATAGATACCTAACCTAACCTTATAGCATTAATTCTAAAAAATATTGTATTTTCTTATGAATAGTTATGATATTTCAAATGTTGGAGAATAAAAATAATTGAGATGAAATCATGTACATTATAATGCGCATTTATGTTTATCTTTTAGCATCCGTGTGTAACACACACACACACATTCCATCTAATTCGGTGGTGATTATATGAGTGTATATGAATGTATGTATGTATATAGAAATACAAGAGAACCGGAAGGATAAAAGTGGCGGATGGCACAGAGATGAAGAGAATATTTCAGACTTCTAAGAAAATCGTTTATCATCTCTAATGATGGTTTCGTGTGATTGTTACTTTTGTAGTACCTACCTATAATAGCTGGCATGTTATAACAGAATTCCAGAGAATGCGTAAACCCAAATATAATACACACATGTACACATCTGTACGATAATAATAACCATTGTAGTAACTCAAAAATAAAAACTAATCTTATTTATAATCTTTTATATAAATAATAGATAACTATAATATCTGAGGAAGAAACTATTTCATTAGGTATGTCAGGTAACAGTTAAGTTAATTATCATTTTTTCCTGTGAACAAAAAACGATATATAGGTATCATACATACATATATACATATATATGATACATATATACGATATATATACAGGTATATATTTGTTTGAAATACAGAAGAATCTTAAAAGTGTGAATTTTAAATTACTTTTCCTCGTTGTAAAACTTAAAAATTGAATTATTACTATAATTTATAATGTATGATTAATTACATTTATTATTATAGCACATGTTATGGAATAATTTTGTATTCATTTGAACTATTATCCTGCCTAAAAATGTATTTTTCGTTGTAAAAAATTAACCTTCACAATCCCAATCAAATACATAAATTAAAATGTAATTTTTATAATTTCTCACTTGAGTGAGCCCTTTATTGTATTTCATTGAACCATTTATTAAGCACTTTATCTATAAAAAAGAATTTATAATATACTTCAATTAAACGAATCGCAATAAAAAGTTTCATTTGAAAAAATTGAAAAAATAACTTTATAGCTGTTTGCTAGTCCCATGACTAATTATAGTAGGAAAAAAACATATTTCAAATGATGCTATCGAATGAATCTTACACTTATAGCATAAACGGAAGATGCGCAATGGACTTTATAATTGGAATACTGAAGAGGTCCATTGTCCAAATAAATATATAGTACTTAAACACGGTTTATATCAGTACAGCTATAGCCAGTAACATAGAGTACTCATCCGTCAATCAAAAATTATGAATACACAGATCTAGTATGATCTAGTATGATCAAAATATTTATTCGTATCACCGTTTTCTTTCCAACCCGTTACAAATAATGACTTTGTTTTGCAACTACATGATTTGTTCCCTTTTTTTATGTAATTCGTAAAAACATTATAATTAGTTTAATTCAAAGAAATTAACACTTCCCTTTCATTACATACCTGAACGTTCACAACTTTAAAATTCAGTTTTATTATACGCAGCTATACTATATTATTTCTATTTTTCTCAGTTATATTAATAATTTTATATTATGAGATTTCGTTTTTAATTTTTATTTTTTAGTTATTATAGTTTAAAATATTTAACATAATATATTTACAATATTAACGATGAATAACAAGTTTACGATTTTAAATAAAATAAATTAACTTTGTAGTTTGGTCTTCTTTTATGTTGCAAGGGAGCTGCAACGTTGAATGTTCTAGTTCATATTTATGGACATTCCTCGAATACATTTTTTATTATATTGCGTGTTTAACATGTAAGACACATTTTCTCATGGATCTTTTCTTATTAGATGGTTAGGTTAAAATAATTTGTGATAAAGGTGTGGTCAATTCTTATTCGGGTAATGGTAATGTCTTAATATCATCTGAACTTTGGAAGTATTTATTATTGTTCAACTGAATCTTTGATAGTTTTTAATTTGTAAGTCAGTAGAAGGAAATTCCAATAGTACACCATGATAAGATAATTTTTGAATGAAAATATAAAAATATATTTTTAGGGCTATGTTTGACGGTGTAAGTAGGCATAAAATTTTGTTTGATGTATTAATCATGCGTTTAAATATTTTTTCAACAATATGATAACTAAAATTAGAGGAAAACGTGTGATGATAAAATATGAATTCCGATTGAAACTTTATTTTAATTACTACAACACACATGATAAAAAAGCAATCAATTGATTAACTTTTGATTGTTCGAATTCTTAAATGTGTTTTTTTTTAAAAAAAAAAAAAAAGGTAAACCCGAATTTTTCTCAATTTTTTTAAAAACACACTGTGTAAATTCAAATAATAGTACTTGATATTGAAAACATTTATAAAACTCTTAATAGTGGTAAAATATATTCATGAAATGTTATTAAATTTAGTATTCGGGAGAAAACGGTGTATTATATACATGATTCGAACCCTTCATATGTAATTTCACTTGGTTAAAATTCTGCATTAAAAAAAAAGAAACAATTTTACTACTCTTAATTATAATAAAAGTATCCACATTTAGTGTTAAATTATCATTTATTTCATAATTAACCTTATTCTCACAATAATATGATATTAATTATTACACATTTTTCGGAATTAAAATGTTTATCTTAATACGTGTATCAGCAAAAATAATTTAAAGTAGGTACATATTGTTACAAAAAAATTATTGTTCTTAAAACTGTAATAGTAACAAAAAAATTAAATTAAATGATTCAAAATAAACAGCATTTTTAACAATTCAAAATATTATTCTAAAAAAATACCTTTTTATAAGGTTTTGTATGAATAAAACTGTTTTTCCATCAATGTTGTATCTTTTGCAATCTAATTAGATCGTTAAACAAAAACCAAATTAATATTTTTATGAAAAATTAAGAACAACAAAAATATCCATTTTTACACCCATTGCTTAATTATGTATAAATAGAAGTATAGTATATTACTATTGATCGTAAAAATATAGTTTTCTACAACAAATATTTCATATGAATTGAGATGACTTTAGCAGCTGCGTAATTTATATATAAAAAGTTTATTACGTATTCAACAAATACATCAAACTTATTACATTAATGATTTCTCTTTTACAGAAAACCGTAATTGATTAATGAAAATGATTTTGCTTTCAACTATACTTACGACGACGGTTATGACTGTTGAATTTGATTTTTGATTTTAACGTTCGACGCACGTATTTCATATTCTTTCAACATACATGATGGATTATTTGTTCAGTTTCGATATTATTTCACTTTCAACTCTCGATGAAATGGATAACGTCTACAGTTACCTTTAAACAGTCTCATAAAAACTTGCACAGCACAAGTTATTACCGTAAATCAACACTATGAGGTATGATAGAATAATTTAGCTGGCAATTGTGGTTGAAATACATTATTCATAATAGAACAACAGTATTATAACATGCCCGCCACACTGTGCTCTGTAGTTTATAGCTTTATTCAATTTTGAGGGTGGATTTTAATGTACATAACAGATCTAAAATGGCGTTTTTAAGTCAACAAAAACCCAGAGGTAAAGCTTTAACATGTCGTTATACATACATATATATTTATGTGTGTGTGTGTGTGCGCGCGCGCGTGGTAAAATATTGAAAATTATCAATTATTTTTTTTTTTTCGAAAATATTGTTTTATTATTATTAATGACAGGAAAAATACATGAAATTCAATGAGTTTTTTTTTTCTATCAAACAACTTATTGTTCAAACTGAATCAACATAAAATAATATTCAAACTTCAACAAATTGGAATCCGAGTAACACACCAGCTGAATATATTTCTTTGGTTGTACCGAAAAATAAAATGAGTCACTTGGGTAAGTAATATACAAGTCAAGTTAATTAACACACTGAATATAATCAAACGGAAACGGAAATTTGCCTGTTTATAACTTACACAAAACAATTATTGATCAACGTCTTCTAAAAAATGTGTTGAATAGTTTAAAATTGCCAATTTTTTCCTTTATTTTAGTTTTTTAAGCAAAAATACCAAATTCATAAATAAAATCGTTTGTCAGTTTTAAACATTTTCAATGATATAAATCTTAAAATTCAATATTCGAATTGTAATTAAACTGTGATTAAAATAATTAAAATATTTAATGCAACAGTATAATATTTTATTTTTATGGAATGCGGAAAGGTACATAATTGTGTTGTAGCAAATATCATTAATTACAATAACACTACAAGTGTTTAAATTTAAGTAGAATACGTGGAATACATGTAATAATAAAAATCATAAATCTATAATTAGGGTATCCAAAACATAGATTAGGGATAATACATTTTTATCCATTTAAATCCTTGATTGAAGATATACTTCTATGAGCTCATTAATAAATGTCTCTTCAAATATTTTATTAAAACCCAGATTGCTATATTTATTTTTTTCGTATAAATAAATTTTCTTTTTAGCCATAAAGTGCGTCATCAGTTACTAAATTTATTTTTACTTAATTTTTACATAATGTCGCATACAGATTTTTTTTATTATTTTAATATTGCACGTACCTAGTTGTTTTTTTATACTTTAGAAATATATTTTAACATCATAACAATTATAATTTCTTATTGTGTATATATTCTAGAAATCAATTTATTGTAATTTAAATAAATATTATTACCACACATTCATGATATATTTTCCATAATATGGTTATAATTGATATTATTGTTTTTAATGCATTTTGTACAAACAAGTTGCACAAAAAACATAGTTAAGAAATGTTTGCATGTTGGAATATATAATATAATTACTACTGTCGACTAATGCTGAGGATTCATTTTTTGAATATTAGAAAAATATTGGAAGAATATTGATATTATGTTTTCATGTAACAGTAATTTTCATTTTTTAATTAAAAATTTTAATTAATCAACATTATAATGAACACTATAATGAAGCAAGTGATTTTACATTTATTAATTTAACCAGTTGTCCCTTAATATGGTACCATGACACCCTAAGATGCCGTGAACTTAAACTGAGAGTGCCGTTAAATTATTTGAAATATATTTTTTAAGAAAAACCGTTTTCGTGAAAAATTTCATATAATTTGTAGTTATACTGCGATCAGTCTATTTTAATTGTCGTACCTGTTAGATTGCTATTGGTTCGATGTGGACTGTTATAAAATTATTTAATAAGCTTATTCAATATTGAACAACTTATGACTTTATCTTATCTTTATTTTAATAAAACATGTACTTACAAAATAATAAATAATAGTTTATGTTTAATTTCACTACAATAAGTCAGGTATTAAAAAACACTACAATATATTCTATACTATAGAATATAGGTATAGGACACATGGGAATTTTTAAAAACTAAGAGAACTTTGATTAAAAAAGGTTGAAAACTTCTGAATTAGACAATAAAATATGGAAAAGATTTTGTCGTAGTTTATTAATAAAAGAAAACTTCTATAAATTATATTCAATAAGGGAATTCATATTTTCTCTTCTAAGTGATATCCTAACTATTTTTAATAGATTACACATTTTCGCATTTCATTTCATAGATTAGCACAAAATAAATATTTTCATATATTACTTTTTGAATATTGTCTCGAAAAAATAGAAAGTATGCACTCTACTTAATATAAAATATATTAAATTACTAAAAACAATTTAATAAACTATTATAACTACTGGTGTGATAATCACTATATTAAGTTTGTTAAAAAAATGTCAAACTGTATTTTCTAATATTGAACCAAATATATGAAAAGAGTTTTTTTTTTTTTTTGTCATTTTGATAATGGTTTTCTGATTTTTAGGTTACGATGGCAATCTAAAAAACACTGTAAACGGATAAAATGTCAGTAGGACTTGAAGACACTTTTTTAGAAGAAAAATCCCCTAAATATCCAAAATCCATCATTTAATGAAAAAAAAATGTCAAAAGATTATTTTAGAAACACAGTTTTAAATATTTTAGTAGGTTAACAAAAAATAACAATAAAATAATTTGAATATAATATAATTAATACAAAGAAATTTTGAGTTGTTAACTTCATCTATTTTTATTTATTAAATGTTAAATTTTAAGTTTTTTTAAAGGCTACTATTCTAAATTATTTTCTTAAATATAAAATAAATATAATAGTCAAAGAAAAAAATTAGCCATTTTATTTATTGATAATATTTTATGGTTTCAATGTAAAATTATTATTATTATTATTATTATTATTATTATTATTATTATTATTATTATTATTATTATTATTATTATTATAAACTAGGTATACTTTTAAAATCCAATCTCTTTCTCGTGTTTATCAAAGAAAAATAAATAAAACAAATAACTACGGTTTAAATGATTGAGCCATAACGTTTCACACAATTTCTAGTCTCTTTTGATGGAATTGTATTTTCTAGTTTTCCATTTGTATATCAGAGTTTGATGTAAAATGAAAAATCGGAATGAACAACCGTTTCATTTTTCATTCAATCATCCATCACCGTTCCACAACCTGAATTGACGTCAAAAGAGTTGGCTTATCTTTCCCTGTATAGACTGTACAAGTAATTGTAATATTCATAATATGCTACTGTAGGATTCTGTTGAGTTGATTGATTTGAAGTGATGCCAAATATTATGACATACAACCAAATATTCGAAGAATACGGACATTTATTTTTCTAGTAATTTTTCAAATATTTTTTACATACAAAAATCTTAATATTCAAAATTAATACTTATTAAAAATATTATAAATATTATACATACTTATGTACTTTTTTATTTTATTATATATTTTTTTTAATCATAATAATAAAAGTATTATATTAAAATTGTCATGAAAGTCAATACTAATGTATTGCCTATAACCTTCTTCAATACTGTTATATATAGAATACTTTTTACTTAAGTACTTAATTTTTTCTCTGAAAATTAACAGTAATATATAAAAGCAGGAAATCGAAAAGTCTGAATGAAAGAAAATAAAAATAAAGATTAATTACGAAGTAAAACGTATAATACAAAATAGTTATTTTTTTTAATTTCAATTAACATTTATGACCTTTAATGACCGATCTTTAATAAGTCGCTAACGTTTCTTTATCGTATTTAATAAAAAAGAAAAAATCATGATATTTAATTACTAATTAAAATCAAATAATATTAAAAATTGAATATTCAAATTTAGACTATTGATCTAAAAAATTTTTACTTAAATAATCAAGATTACTTAATAATTGCACATTTTTAAAATATAATTGTTATAATAAAAAATAGAGGTCAAAGAAACTTATTGATTTCATTATACTTATAGTTGTAGTTCAAAACAAAGCCCATACAAATTACATTTGTAATCATAGGTGTAAGTACAGATACGTGTTTGTCACATGTGGTTCGCTTCAATCTGGATAAGCTTCTCGATTATGATAATAAAGCAAAAAAAAATTGTTTAACAAATATAATATTGAATTTGTGCTATATGAACCTCACATCTTATATCTATACTACACTTGTGATTGGGTTATCAAACCCGTAAATTCAAACAAATAAATAAATAAATAATATTCCAAAAGTCGAGTATAACATAAGAATTATAAATAAATAAAATATAAATCCAGTTTTCATTTTCTATTAATATATATTATGAACAAAAATAATAAAAAATGTTATTTAGTAAAAATGAAAAAAATTTAAAAAATATAAATAGAATATAAGTGTAATGTAGTAAAATTGAATATTACTTACAGTGTTAACGAAACGGTCCACCACCAAAAAACAACATGAAAATAAAATTTAAAAACAAGTTTTATTTATTTACAACGATTGATTTGAAGAATACAAAAAATCAATACATATAATATTAAAATAAATGATGGCTATAATAGTAACTATATTCACTTTTAGTTGAATTTCAATCTTAAAACGATTTTTAGTTTTACTGTAATTCTTTATACGCAGGATGATATAATTTTTATTAGAAATATAAATTAAATATACTATTTTTTTATATCGCAAAAATATGATTTTCAAATATTACTCAATTACAGTAAAAGAAGTATGACAAAAAGTTTCTGGTAAGCTTTAAGTTGAATACTAATTTTAAAACATTTTAATTTTTGTGGACTACAGTGAGGATTTTTTCCCCTTTGTAAGCACACAAAAGCACCTACATAAAAAACTATAGTTTATTTATTACAAAATTAATTATTTCATTGTTTATAGTTTCATTTAAATAAACTTGTTTATGATTCACCTATATTCACCTATATTATGATATAATATATCATTAATAAAAATAAATTTAAACAATTTTAATATTTTTTTTTTCTAAATATTTATTGTTATATCTTTTATCTTTATATAGATAATACTCATTTTTATTATCTTTTATCTATAGTTTAGATACATTTTTCCTGAATAACTTTTATCTTTATTTAGACAAATCTTAAGTTACCTGTGCCCAACACGGGTCATTGTCCTTAAGCATTAGATGTACTCCATCATTAATTTATCCAATTTAGTTTACTTCTCAAAATACTATGGATATATGACCAATGGATCTGTGGAATAAATTATTTGAAACAAACTCTAATTTTTGGAGCAATTTTTACAGTTTATTTTTAAATTCAGTTACTTAACTACTTATTTGACAAAAACTACCGTTTATACCGGGATTATACAATTGAAAATAAATAGTAATAAATATTGACAACATTATTATCATTTGAGTATTTTAATGAAGAAAATAATGGATATATATAATACCTGCAATAGATCTTAAAAAATATAATAATTTCTTATTTTAATTTTAAATTGTAATAATAGTTTATTAAAAAAACCTCTCAGTACGTAAGAGATTTAATTATATAAATAAAATGTAGATAAAAACGTGAAGGTAGTTACTAAAAACCTGTAAATAATTTGTCACAGAGTTAACAGTTATTCAAAATTGTCATGTAGTATCATAGCCCATAATTTTTATTTAGAAAACCGTCGTGAATAAGATATTTTTATACGTTTTCATTATTATAAATATTTATGAAGATATTTTATAAATTGTAAGTAAGTACCACTTAATTCAAAACTTAATAAAATCATTATATATTTTCAATAAACTTTACATATTAATTAAAGTTAAGTTAAGCTAAAATATGTATTTACTTGACAACGAATTTAATTAAAAAATATAGTGAACTCAATTGAGTTAATAATTATCATTAATTTATAAGAACATTTTATATAGTATTTATACTTAAGTTAAACAGATTATAATTGATAAAATTGATGATTTATTACATAATATAAATAAGTTACGATTATGGTCTAATGGTATTAATTAAATTAAGCACTATACTTAACATTTTAGAAATTAAAGTCATGATCAAGTTCTAAAATATTAATACATAATATATATATATATATATATATCGTAAAAATAAAGTTTTAACATCATCAGTTCGTTTATTTTATTTAGATAACATTTTAAAAAATGTATTGAAAAAAATACCCTTGAACTCGAGTATATGAACTTCGATAAACTTATTTATTTTTTTAAATAGAAAACTTTATAATAAAAGAACATAAACTACTCGTACATATGAAATACACAAATTATTGCTCTATATGTTCTTAATGAAATATTTTTTTTTTAAAAAAAGAACAATATATTATATTGTCTTAGGGAATAGTAAACTGTATACATTCGTTTAATAGCTGTCTAAAAATTAAATTGTTAACTATTAATTTGGTGAATAGCATACAGATTGTTTACAATTAAAATTTACAAACTACTTCTTAGTAAATGTAACTTAATTGTATTACTTCACACAAAGCTACAAATAACTTTTCACATAAATAAAGCAACAGCTAGATTCTATAACATAAGTGATTTATGGAATAATATTTATATGTATCCAATGAATCATTTTCTATTTGATAACCACAACAATTTAAATACTAGTTAATGTACTATACTAGTTGATTTTTTTATTTTTTATCACTTAACTAAATTACTACTTCCTAAAATTAACATTAAATATTTGATTATTATTATTACATGTAAATAACGTAAACTACCTTTATGGTAAATTCAATACAATTTTATATTTCTAAATTGATTAGCAATGATTTCAAATAGTTGTTATTAATAATACAAACAAATTAACAACTAAAAAATTATTTCGTGTTTTGTATTTATATGTACTTATATAATTACTCATTACCTGTATTATATGTAGCACTCAAAATTAGACATTCACTGTAGACAAACATTTTGAACTGATATAATGTAAAAAACGTTTTTCTACCAACTAAAAAAAATAATGACAAAACTTGGAAGAAATAATACTTATAAACTAAAAATGAATAATCTTCATGAAAGAAATCGTAACATATTTTTAAAGTTTCTATTCAATTAGCTTAAATTTAGGCACTTAATCGTTTATTTTTATTTTGATTTAAAATTTTAATAAAGGCATAACTAAACTTAATCTAAAAATAAATGGAAGTACACCGTAATTTAAAAATAAGCTCAATGTACACCATAGATAAATCAAAAAAAAAAATGTATCGAATATAAAAGATGCCTTAGTTTGGTTTTGACCTAATACCTGGAATTTTACGAAGGAATAATATATACCTTAATGAATTTTGTCAACCGTAAAATATCCATAAAGAATATAATGTTAGAAAGGTCATACATTTATGTAACATAAAAAAGGAGTGATGAAACAAAAAGAGACAGTGAGATTAAAAATGAAAGTAAAATTTATAAAATAATGTTAATATTACCACAGGTTGGTACTGAAATAATCCCAACCCTACTTGATATATTGGTTCCTGTTTTAAAAAAAGTATTTTATTAAATTGAAATTAAACTTAATTAATTCCTGTTTAATTACACACATTTTCCTTCTTAATTGTATAGGCTTATGATAACTTTATAACTTTAAAGTATACTGTAGACTTGGTTAAAAAATATAATATATAAATTTTGAAATCGTTTTTTGGAAGCCAACTAGTCATCCCTTAAATTAGATGTATAAAATATAATAAATAAAATTTAAAATCGTTAATTTGCTGATTTGAAACAATTTTCTTTAAATATTCAATTTGCGTAAACCTCTTATCGATGTACTCAGTCATAAAGTTTTCCAAGTAAATATTATTTCTTTCCTGTTTTCTAATAAGATTATTTATATTATTATTTCTAAATTAATATAAATTAATATCAGAATGTTATATAAAATTTCCATTAAATAAAATACATTAGGATGGGCACTTAATTACTAAATTAAATTCTTTATTCAGCTTTGAATGGAACGATTTACAATAATTTGTAGTCCTTTCAGTAATCATGTAATATTTAGTCCATATTTTTAGTGTAAATATACTGCCTGTCATTATATATATATATATATATATATATAATGAACATAATCAAAAACTGATCCAAATTTATTTTTTGTAGCAATTATGTTTGTACAACCTACCTATTATTAAAAATTAAAATTAAAATTGTAACTATTTGACCTGAAAACAAACGTAAATCAATTCGGCTTGACCTAATAAAATAACTTTTTCAAACGAAAACCAGTTTGGTCACTTCCGTATCACAAACGCGTTGTTAAATGAAACTCTATTAGGCTTACAGCAAAAGGTTGATTTTACAAAATTAAAATTAAAAGAAATATTAATACATTTTTTACATATTTATTAATTTATATTCATTGGAAAATACTATTCAAACTTTAATTTGTTTTTATTTCAATATTTTTAAGTTTGTTTTCAAACAAATATAAAATATTACATTATAAACAGTATATCTGTTTGATTTCTGACGTAATATGATTCAAATAATTATATGCCTGTCAATGAGTCAACTGTTATCATTTTATAGTTAAACTAAGTAATAAAGTTCATACAATGTTATGAGAAAACTTTAAAAATAAAATGTATTTATTCATTTTAAATAATGATAAGCATATAAAACAAGATTTTGGCCGGGTTCTATGTATCATATAATTATTCTTCTATTATGATAATATAATTTATAATGTTATTGAATCATTTTTTTCATTTTGTTAAATAATTTTATTGTTGCCAAACGAAAATCTTATCGTAACAAACTTATTTTACTACCACCCTAATTGTTTATGTATAAATTAAATATAACTAACAAAATAAATTGCAAAAATAATATCACGATTTCAATTCCAGAATTTTAATCAAGTGTAAACATTCCTCAGTATATCAGTCACTAACTTTGGTGGTTGGAATTACAATTGAACGACCATCAAACAGCGTTAAATGAAGAAACTGCTTTTAGGTTTATGAATTACCTTTGAAATAGATTTTTTTATTTTTGAAGTGATCAAAAAATATCGAGATTGTAAATATATATATAAAAAATGTACTCACTTCAATAATGCAACAGATTGTCGATTGCCAATATAAATGTTAATTTAAAATCAGACGATTGAATACTTTAAAAATGCATTTCAAATGATAATTACATTTTTTTAATGTTAAACAAAACAAAATACAATTTAAAAAAAAAAAAATAACTTACCTTATATTTTTTGATTTCTAACAATATATTTAAAGAATTACCAAAAACTAAATATTATTACTGAACATATTCTCTACAATTCCGCTACATTTTTCTTGAAAAGAAACAATAATTCATACATTTAAAATGTAACCACCAAGACAGGAATGACAAATATTGCATTATAAAACTGTTCTGTACTAAATTTCTTGGTTATGTGATGGTAAACAGTGAAATACTGGAAAATATTGACACAGCAATAGCTTCAGATTTCAGAGCTTTTGGCATAAAATTGTTACACATGAAACAGTGATTCATTATAAATACAATTTCTCTACAACTAAACTAACTTAAATAAATAATCATTACGCAAAGTATAAAGCTTTTATAAAATTAAATTTGAGTTTCTTCGAGTTCTTAAAGATGAATTACTATTTTTAATAATGTTAGGTCATTTGAAATGTTGCATTTAGTTCACAATAATCATATAAAAATTAACATTCACAACTCGTTAAATAAAAAATGTTCAATAATCTATACTTATTTAAAGCTATACCTATAAGATGAATCTTTAATATTTAGATTTCAAATTCTAAATGATATGGAAATATATAAGAAAAATATCATAATCAAGTACATTAACTTACCGAAAGATTAATAATTAATTATGTAATACAACTATGACTTTTAACCATAATAATATTACTCGTATATTTCAAAATAACCAATAAACTATTACTGAATAATATATGACTATAATTAATATTTTAATACTATGGTATTTTGTTTTTTAAATACATTTTATAATTTATAAGGTACAACTTTATTTTACAAAATAATATTACTTAATACCTTGTTAAAACATATAACTTAATATTTGTATTTTTTTATTAGTCTATACTGATTTAGTATGAGTAGAGAAAACCAAGAATTTTATACCTTCCGAGTTTGTCGTATAGGTAACTGTGTATAGACTTTGTTGTGTCTACAGTTTATTAGGCTTTCATAATTTTTAATCATCATTTTTGATCAAAAAACAACTGACTCTAGATATTAGTATTTCATTATTTGTTTTGAATTTAAAAGCGTTAATGATTTATTTCAATTGAAATATATAATGTCTTACTTTATAAATAAATAATATCGTAACTCAAACATTGTGAATAACGAATTGTATGAGTTTGTACTAGAATTAATAAAACGCGTAACATGGTATTAATTTTAACGATACATATATAAAAAAATATTATGCTTAGGATTACATTTAAAAAAAAAAATCGACCATAGTATAAATATCGATAGCTATGTTGTTCAATTGTCAAGCATTATAATTAATTTACATATACGGCAAATGTATTAGTTGTAATTTTTAATTGTCGATTTATATATATATTTGTGCGCCTGTATGTGTATGTGTATATTAATAAAAAAAATTTACAATAATCATATAAATCAATCATAGGTTTCGTCTTTATAAAAATTTTTAATTAAACATTTATAATAAATATGTATATTAACCGTTTTTACGTACATAGAAAAAGTAATAAACTATTTAATTCATACTGAATTAAATACATTTATTATGTTTGATTAAAATTTATTTTATTTATAATAAATTTCCCTTCAAATCATTACTTATATTTCTTGCCAAACGTGTAGTATAAACTTCATAAAAGCTACGAAAAATAATAATTGGCAACGAAATTGGTTGTTATATATATATATATAATTTCCTTTAAATTGTTTATACTTTTCAGTTAACAATTTTTAAGATATTATAAAATTTATACAACGTATCATCAAACAATTAATTATAAATATAATATAATTATAAATTACTTTAAAAGTCCATGATGAAAAATAAACACAAAAGCCTATTGTCCTTAGATAAACATTGAATTTTCCAACTTAATGGTATATAATATTAATATATATATATATATATATACATATATATATGTAGAGTGTTTCACGATGAACTGACAAATGCAATTACTTTTGTTCTATTGAACATTTTCAATTTTTTTTTTTTTTTTTTTATTGTCAATTATCGTCTGCGTTACATTCAAAATATTTTTCAATTTAACATGTATGCAAAATTAAAAAATTAAAATTTATTCTATTTGATATTTAAAAAAATCAAGATAGCCATTTTGTAAATCCGATTTTTAGAAAAATGTTGGCGTCAAAAACTTTTACTAAGGTTAAGTCAATAATTTTTAAACAATTTTTGAAGTTTGTTTAAATTCTAATTTATTTCTTGTTTATCAGTGTTATAGCGATTATCGTTATCATGAATAATCAACAATTATGATACTAACGTAGTATAATAATATGAATGGTTATAAAAAGAACAAATTATTTCTTGAGAAAAAATAATTCAAAATCGCTAATCGCTATAAAATATTTTGAATGTAGCTTAGACGAAAATTGACTAGGTATTAAAAAAAAAGGTTGAAAATGTCTAATAGAACAAAAGTTATTGCATTTGTCAGTTCATCATGAAACACCCTGTATATATATATATGAATATATTATTATTTTTTATAATAACAATAATAACAAGGAGCCGCCAGTATTTTGCACAGTTCAATGAGTTTTTCCCCTAGGAGTTGAGAGCTTTCCTAGAAAATCAAATTACGGGGGTAAATATTACACGTCGATAACAAAAATATTTGTAAATAATACTATCTGGGTAAAATACCAACGTTTAATAAAATATAATTTATTTAACAAAACGAAAGAGTATGCAATTTTTACGTTAGAATGATAAAAATACGTCGTTCTTCTTACCCAATACAAAAATTCAAATATATTTTTATATACCTTACAGAATTATTGAATATTATCGATTGATTTATACAAATTTCATATTAGACTTAATAAATTATTCACTTCAGTATTTTTGGATAATACTCGTATACCTGATAATCTGCACAGCAAATAAAAAATACATTTATCGTGCTATAGTATTAAGATTATTTTTTATATTACATTGTTTTGTAGTAAATATACGATATTATATATCGCATTATGTTTCAAAACCACACCAAACATTGAAATTATAAATTAAATGCCAAAGCCATCACTCTAAGCATGTAAAAATTACTATACGCATATTTATTTGGAAATATAACAACAAAATATAAAATATTTTACAGTAGTTTCATCATTGTATAGTTTCGATTTAAGATGTATGATCGAATGCAATACTTGATTTTAAAATATTAAATTATACCAGTAAAATCCATCTCAAAAGTATTATTTTTTTTTCTCTATTTTTTTTGGTAATAATTTCATAAGTTAGTAGTATTATTTTCTATTATAATTTATAAAATATTGGAACTTTTATAAAACATAGTTACTTTTTAAAATTTAAAAGCCAGTGCACAGTAATTTTTACGTATATGTACTTAAAAGTTTCCAACCATATTTTTTAATTGTATATTTGTTACGGCTAAACAGTATTTGAATATTTTCAAGTAGCAAGAACTTAATATACAAGTAAATAAAATAATACTTAAAAAATGTAAAAGAATATTGTGATAATCAAATATTCTTATGATTATAATACATAAAAAAACTTAACGTATCGGCTTCAAAATCCTATATCGTATCTATCTGATTATATTCGCGTCTTGATAAATATCAAATAGTATATATTTATTCCCTGTATTTTCGCACTGACCAAATACCTTAATTTATATTTTATGAAATTTAAGTAAGGCTAAACATTGAAAAATGTTAGCTCCATCAAGCACAAATATTTATAATACTTGACTTAAAATGCACAAACAAAATTATTAAAATCTGACAATTTGACCCTAGAGATACAAAAATAAACAAACAACGTGTGTAATTTGCATTTGAAGCGCAATTGAATTCTCACATAAATAAAAAAATGCTATAGGAATTCAAATTTTTAAGTATTATTTTACAATATTCTTCAATTTGAATTTATTTTAACTTATGACTAAGCCACATACTTTGTATAAAAAAAAATAAGTCATTAAAGTCGATCAACATTTAACAATGAATAACTTTCTAATAGTTCTTTAATTTCTGTTTTAATTTAGACAAGGTAGAAAAAATAGTTTCCTTCATTTTAATATAATTAAACAAATTATTTAAACTTATAAAAATGAAAAATAATTAATAAATCCAAAACATAATTAAGTACAAAACTAAATTATCATACATAAAGAATGTAAGTAGATTGAAATATACAATAAAAATAATATAATTACAAACAACATTTTGTGTGGTATCTTTGTGCTCTTTAAACTATTCAGCTACTCTAATACAGCCAACAGATTACTTTTTCTTTGAAATAAATTTTATATTATTGATAAAACATAAAGTTTAAGTATGTTGTGAATTCTAATATCCAAAGTACATATTTTAATCAGAATTTAAAGTATTTCCTTTAAAAGGGTTCTTGCAATATCCGTATCAAACGATAAACATTAGACTCCGATAACTCTTTATATAACATACATATGTGATCAGGTTTACTACTTAAACTCATAAGATATATTCACTACTTAGTAAATTCTTTCTTAAAACGAAATTATTTCTATTAAGTAAATATATAACTTAATATTTTGCTAGTAAATTAACAGTTAAACAACAGTAAATTAACATTCCAATATGACTTTACCCGAGTATTAGTATTTACCCCTTTGGACCATTTAGACAAGTAACTAGGCCTTTATGTTAACGGCGGAATAATATTCATTAATACAGTAATAAAATAGGCCAATTTACATCATTATTTTTATTCTTAGGTGGTGTAATTATACAAAACGTACTATAGGATATAGTTCAAGATTATTTACTTAGCAAAGAAGTCCATGTAAGATAGATTTTAATCATTGTACTTTAGATGAATTTATTAATTGTATTTTAATTATTTTAATAATAACTTAAATACAATTTTCCTTTCTATAATATTACGTATTGTAATCAATATAATTAAATATTATGCTTTAACATTTAAAACATGTAAACTTATAAATTTTATTTTCTATTTCGATCGACTGGGAGATATTAATATGAAGTAATATATAATCAAATTAATAAAATTCTCTTAAAGATTTAAAGATTAAAGATACAAATTATTAATTATATACACCCTTTAAACCTTAAGTTCAAGCATACCTATACATTTAGAAATCATAGTCCCACACGTGATATCGTTTTATGTTTAAGCTTAGTGAATAGTTTTTTTATTTCCGAAAACACTCGCCTTTGGGCAGCAAATGTAATATTATGGTTTCCACTACGATCGATATCTAATGGCCTTTCGAACAATAGGAAAATGGATATAGCTGACAACATTAGAAAAGTTTCTTTTTTTTTTTAATTCTTAGTCGTCTTCTAAAATATTTACCTTTAAATCGTTAAAATCTTTAGTTTAAATATATGTTACGTTTTAAAATATTTTAAAATCGTATCCATCATATACATTGAAAAAAGAATTTGATATTAAGGTGTTATAACGGACTAATCACAAATACACATTATTTATTGTATCCCAAAATATTTAAAATTCATTCGTAGTAAATTGTAATATAATTTAAAATATTAATGTAAGTTTAATAACTAAAAAATAGTCTAACCGATATAAGATAGGTTTAAAAAATCAACCACAATCGAATTTTAAAATACAACAAACATTAGTAAAATTAGTAACATTCCTAAAGGTTTTTTAATGGCAATATTTTATCATTAATTTCAAACTTAATACAGTACACAAAATTGTCTTATCTTATGCAAAAATTAATAAAAATATAAATACCCAAAACCTCATTATTAATAATTGATTCAGTTTCTGAAATATTAATGTTGTATTAAAATTTTAATTTACTAAAAAATATGTTTTTAGAGTCAGAAATATGTTTAAATTGTCTAGAATGAGGTTAACTTTTGTAATTTATAGAGTTTTAATAGTTAGCATGTAAAACCATAGTACCGTGCGAGCAGCCGTACCTAACGCACGCCTGTTTCGTCGCTCCGTTAATTACCGCTGCTTATCAGTATATATTATAGTATATATAAAAACTTCTTTTTGCCTTTTATTCTATCACCATACGTCTTTAATTCACTATTACAATGTGAACCGAGTTCAATTCGTAATAGTTTCAAGTGTCAATTACCTGCTTCGTCGCGTATCGACTACGCCACGCAACAGAGGACGACCTTTGTCCGCGAGATAAACATGCCGAAATCGCCAAAGGTACAAACTAATAATACAAATAATAGTATTACTATCAGCAAAAACAAAACTATACAGGATGCTCGCCAAAACAGTCCTTCAAATAAGCCCGATTCAAACAACATGAATAATGCTAGCCATTCAGCACAAACGAATAAACGTATTCTTTCCAGCTCCTCCAATTCAGCTTCCGAACCATCATCACCGAATCCAAATAAGAATATTATTTTAACAAAACATAAAAAAAAGATTTTTGTTACACGTAACAGATTCGAAGTATTTGCCCAAGACGATTCGTTTGAAACTAATACTAATGAAAATATACCTAACTCTCATCAAACTAATACTAATACTAATACTGATGCTGTAACTTCCACTAAACCTCCTCCACCTATATTTATCAAAGGTGTCGAAGATTATCCCGAACTATGTACGACCTTAATTGAACTAATTGGTGTAGACAATTTCATGTGCAAGTCTACAACTAACTCATTGAAAATTCAAACCACGGACCCTAGTGCGTACAGGGCATTAATACAATTCCTCAAAACTGAAAAAGCTGAATATCATACTTACCAATTGAATGAGGACAAACCACTACGGGTAGTTATTCGTAACCTTCACTCGTCCACGCCTTTAACACTAATAAAAGAGGAGTTAGAAGTTCGGTGTTTTGAGGTAAGGCAAGTTACTAATGTTTTACACAAAGTCAATAAGAACCCCCTTCCACTATTCTTCATCGATCTTGAGCCAACACTGCAGTCTAATGAAATTTTCCAACTTTCATCACTACTTCACTGTAAAATTAAAGTTGAAGAACCATATAAACCAAAACAAATCAGCCAATGTTTCAACTGCCAACAATACGGACACACCAGAGGATACTGTGGATACCAACCTCGTTGTGTTCGTTGTGGAGCGGATCACCAGTCATCTGCATGCCCAAATTCACGAGATGTCCCTCCGAAATGCGTCCACTGTTCCCAAAACCACCCAGCCAACTACAAAGGCTGCTCAATCTACAAGGAACTTCAACGTCGAAAGATACCCAGCGCACCAAGTAATCGAATAGATAATAATTATAAAACTAAGTCCACTAATGTACAAGGTAGCCACCCACCTAGTCACGCTCACTCTAATCCACAAACGCAAACTTACGCTCAGGCTACGTCCAACATTCCTGCTAACGACACTTCACCTCCTATCAATGCAACTCATCCTCCTGATTTAAATAAATTAATGTCCAGTTTTCTAGATGAATTTAAAACATTAATTAATCCACTTATAGCTCTATTAACTAAAGTAATTTCCAAGCTCCTCGACAAATAATGGCCAATAATTATAATAATTCCGTCACTGACAACTCGCTCCTAATATTACAATTTAACGCTAATGGTCTCAAAAACCATGTCCATGAACTCGAATCTGTTCTTATCAACAAACGCATTGATATTGCCCTCATTTCCGAGACTCACTTCACAAAATACTCGTATATCCATATTCCTGGTTATACTTTAATTAAAACAAACCACCCAGATAACACAGCGCACGGTGGTGCTGCTATTTTTGTTAAATCCACTATAGAATTTTATCCCTTGCCTAGTTTTTCCCAAGATTTCCTCCAATCTTGTGCTATCAATTTAAAAATAAATAATACTCCAATCACTATTGCTGCTATATACTCACCCCCTAAACATACTGTTACGGACATAAAATTCTCTGACTACTTTAGCACATTCAATAACTACTTTATAATAGGTGGCGATTTTAATGCCAAACACCAGTCGTGGGGGTGCCGAGTGAATAACCCGCGAGGTGTCACCTTGTACAATTTTACCAATCTAAAAAAATTTAAAGTTCTAGCTCCTCCTGATCCAACGTACTGGCCTTCGTCTTCCCGGAAAAACCCTGACATTCTAGATATTTTTGTGACCAAAATTCCAAATAGCTTATTTAGCACTACTAAAAATTTACTTGATTTAAATTCCGATCACTCATCAGTGCTCTTAACTCTCAATACTTCCCCTACTTATAAAGAATCTAATAATTTATTTAATAAATTCACAGACCATTCCAAGTTTACTGAACTAGTCGATAAAGAAATACATTTAAACGTTAAACTAAAAACTCCCGACGATATAGATTTAGCGATCCACAACCTTACCAATGTTATACAAACGGCAGCCTGGTCAGCTACAAGTACTTTTCTAGCACCTCCCACATCAGATCCATTACCTGTGACAATACGTAACACAATAGTTGAAAAACGGAGAGCTAGAGCTCTCTTCCAGCGCACTCGGCTCCCTTCCCATAAACTAAATTATAATAACCTGGCCAATTCCTTGAAAAAAATGCTAGCAAAAATTAAGGCAAATGTTTGGCAAAATCACTTAATGAAGCTTACTCCCAAAGATGGTAGTCTCTGGAGGGAAACCAAACAAATTCTTCGTTATAAATCACCAAATCTCCCTATTAAGAAATCAGATGGCAGCCTTGCCATTTCTGACTTCGAAAAAGCAGAACTCTTTAAGGAGCATCTTTCTCAAACTTTTCAACCACACTCTGAGATAATTGACAATGAAAATATGAATACGGTAGAAACGTTTCTGAATGCTTCCCTTCCTCTAACTCTCCCTGTCAAGTCATTTACACCAAACGATGTTAAATATGCCATACTAAAATACTCACTAAACAAATCACCGGGCTATGATCGCATTACTGCGGAAGTAGCCAGATCCCTTCCAACTAGAGCTATCGTTCACATCACTCACATATTTAATGCTTCACTTAGACTTTCTTATTTTCCTCTACTTTGGAAATTCTCCACTATAATCTTGTTCCCTAAACCAAATAAACCGCCGGACATTCCATCGTCACATCGACCAATTAGCCTTCTTCCATTTTTCGCTAAAATACTTGAACGATTAATTCTGAAACGTATTATACCTATCATTACTCAAAAGAATATCCTTCCAAATACTCAATTCGGCTTTCGGGCATCTCACTCAACCACACACCAAGTGCACAGAGTCGTAGATGCTATTTCGTATTCCCTGGAAAAAAAACTTTATTGCAATTGTGTGTTCCTAGACATCGCACAAGCCTTCGATAGGGTGTGGCACGATGGCCTTTTATATAAACTTAAGAAATTCCTTCCACCCACATACTATCTACTTATCAAATCCTATCTAACGGATCGATTTTTTCAAGTTCGCCACGGTTCCGCTCTATCTGATTTAGCTTCTATAAATGCTGGTGTGCCTCAAGGTGGAATCCTATCTCCAATTCTCTATAACATCTTTGCATCTGATCAACCTACTACCCCAAACACATCTGTAGCTGACTTTGCTGATGACAAAGCACTAATATCCATTAACAACAATCCAATCTTAGCGTCAATAAATCTTCAAACTCACCTTAATGCTATGGAAAAATGGTTTACAAAATGGCGGTTTAAAGTTAACCAGAATAAATCCGTTCACACAACCTTTACCCTAAGACATACTCCTTGTCCTGGTGTTGTCCTATATGGAATTCCAATTCCCTACTCTCCAAAAATCAAATACCTCGGCCTTACGTTAGATCAAAGATTAACGTGGGCCCATCATATCAGAACCAAAAGATTAGCATTGAATCATCGTCTTCGATTACTTAAACCCTTATTATCCAATAATAATCACACCTCTCTTAGAACTAAACTGCTTATATACAAAACACTATTGAAACCACTATGGACCTACGGCCTTCAGCTTTGGGGCAATGCGAAAAAGACAAATATTTTGAAAATTCAAACCTTTCAAAATATCGTGCTTAGAAAATTAACGAATGCTCCACCTTACGTGTCAAATCATACACTACACACCGACTTGAAACTTAATAAAATAAATGATGAAGCTAAAATATTTTACAAAAGATTCTATTACCGTCTAAATAATCACCCTAATCATTTAATAAAAAACTTGGCCACTCCCACAATACCTGGAAATCCTCCGAGACGTCTGAAGCGTAAGTGGTGTAGAGATCTCTTAAATTAAATTAAATTAAATTCAAATTAAAAAATAAAAAATAAAAAAAAAAAATAAAAAAAAAAAATAAATAAAAAAAATAAACAATTATCAAGTTAGTAGATAGTGCTATCAATGGGTGGCTTCTTTCAACAAAACCTCACGATATGTAACCTTTATCATATTTTCTTATTGTGTCTAGTATGGATACAGATTGTTAATTACTTTTGAATATTAAAAAAAAAAAAAAAAGCATGTAAAACCAAAAATTGATATTAAAATATAAATAAAAATTCAAAATAAAAAATAAAAACTTTTTGCTATTGGTTATAAAGTGGAAAAATCTATGAATGCTTAATCTTGAAAAAAATAATAACTTTTATTTGTATATTTTACTAACAAAAAATTTAACATTTAATGCAACTAATTGTCTTGTAGGAATAAAAAAATATAAAAAAACTAAATTATGTGTACGTTTAAACAACTTCCAATTATAATATCTCATGATTAATATTTAATTTTTGAAATGTTACCTTTGATTTTCTAACTTCTACGATATTTATATCGTATATACAAATACTTTTAAAATACTTAAAGTTTACTAACTATTGTGAAATTAATATATTATATTATATTTTTACCTCTTATAAGTATTTACTTACAATAGTAGTATTTCAGACTTATAAATTAGTATTTCATACAATTATATATCATACATTTACATATATTATAAAATGCAGTTTTGATTTTATTATTCTAAATACACCACTCTTCGTTTTCCGTTTATCTAAATAAAAAAGCTTTTATTTCTTCCATCGATAAATTGATATTTATATGCGTATATGCATTTAAATATAATAGACTCAATAAACGTATGTTCATAATTTGAATGGTAAACCTCAAAAAGTATTATTTTTACTGTGACATGAAAAAAAGTGTTGAAGTCCAAGTTGAATGATAGGTAGTAGAGAAAGAAGAACCATAGTGAAACGAAGAATACGAAGCGAAGACTTAGCGAGGACTAGGCAATAATGATGACGACTGCGACGTATAGCCGTAGAGAATATCTCTGTCAACATAAAACTGTCACTTTAACAAATGACACTTTATTACCCTTCTCTACTTATTCCTATGAATTCATGATAGAACTGTATGGCTCCCTAAACATAAAGGTTTTCTCGAGAGATGCAAAACAGTTAGAATTATCGTGTAGTATATATATATATATATGTAGTACAGATTATGTATAGTATACTTATTATATTCTACGTTTTTACATGAAGACTGATAATACTTACCGTAATACTGTATTTATTATACATTGTTCGTATTTTGTTGTTTCAGTTTGTTCTCCGACCTCAGGACCATGTCTGGCACAGCTTTAATGTACATGTTGGCAAATATGTTTTTGACGCAGTTATTTTATGTAGTTGGTGTTGGTGGAGTTCAGGTAATATTTCGTTTTTTGATTAGAATGCATTTTGAAATTATGATGTTTATTTCCAAGAGTTGAATTACAACGATAATGTATGTTTCCATTTAACAAATTAACATATGTATTATTTCGTTATTTCTATCAAATATAAATAATCATGTAAATCTACCTTCATCAAAACATCCATAGAATCTTCTTCTTCTTTTCCTTCGTCTGTCTCCTTTTTTTAAAAACTCCTTAAAATATTATATTGTTATTTCAGAGTTAAAAATTAACTAAATAAATAATAAAGCTTTTTTATAAATACTTAAAAATTATCCATCTTAATCACAAAAAATAACAAATATTTTTAAATTATAAAAAATCTAATCTTTTTTTAATCTATAAAAACATATGTATTAATAACTCCTTTGATATTTTCTTCCAAAATTTCTATACTTACAGATCTTTTTAAATATTGATGTTATATTGCCTAATAATTTTACTTGTTCTACAAAGCTATCTTTCCCAAGTATATAGCAAAATTCAAAGCTTAATCGTTAAAAACTAAATTAGATAGCGCTTTATGTACTCAATTATCTACAACAATTCGTATTATATTCGCATACGTAATTTAAGTTAATAAAACACAATTATCATACATATTTTCAACTAGTTGTGGTAATTTATCACTACATTAAAATTTTAAAATCCTCCCAAAATGACATACCTAAAGTATATAAATTATAGGAAAAAACCCTATAAAAACATGTTACGAATTAATACCTGAATATAAAATTCAAAATTATATTGTCTAATCAATTTGAATTTTATACAAATATTAAATAATTAATCCACATCAAACAATTCAGCCATAATTTTAAACATTATCTAAAGTTTTTCTGTGATAAGTTAAACATTTGTTGAAAACAATAACATTTATTATGGTTTATTAGAAAATTTTATCATATAATTATTATCTATAGCAATAAGTCCTAACTAATTGATCGTGGTAATCGCTTGCCAATGATAAACTAAGTACATTAAGACATAATTTTTATCCAGATAACTTCACTTAAATCCGAAAAATATTAAAATTATGTTTATTAATTTTATAAGTGATTTAAATAAAAAAATGTATTTTTTCAACTAACATAAAACGTACATTAATGAACGAACACAACCGTTTGAACTAAATAATTTTGATAACAATATATGGTTAACTCTATATAATCTGTAATAATTATAAACAGCTTATATTATAGTAAGATTTAACATGAATTAGTTTTATTTGTTCGAAAACTGAAAATAGAAAATTTTTTAGCACTTAATTTTTCAATTTTCTATGTAGTTTCTCTAAACAAATAGAAAAACTAGTAAGAAATAAGAAAATATTTGATTAATTTCTAAATAAGTTTTATTTTTATTTTGATGACTGAATATAAAGTAAGTAAATAAGTAGATATTTCATATTCAGTCATCAAAACAAAAATAAAACAAATATAATAATTCACGTTACACATTATTATAATATAAGCCGTTTATATTAAGTAAATAAGTAAATAAATAGATAATTCTGATTATTTCGATGGCTTAAATGTATGAATACACATCAAGTAAGGAAAATATTCGATTCTAGGCTTTTAATCTAGATACAGTGAATCGTGTGAAGTATGCAGTGTTGGGACTAGATAACTAATAATTTATCTAGATAAAGATAAAGATTACTATACTAATTCTTATCTAGATACAGATAAAGATAGTTATTCTAAATTTCATCTAGATAAAGATAAAAATAAGTACATTTTTTTCTAGATAAATATGAGATAATTTCATGTTTGATTTTGAAAATATTCAGGATACTACAGCTTACAGATATTAGGTAAAAAATTCATAATTAAAAACATTTTAAAATAAATATAATTTTTAAACTCATTTCAAACATTAATAAACATAAAATATAAAATATTTTTTTTTTTAAATAAACTTCATAAGAAGATGACAAATCATTCTTTAACTTAATAATTTAAAAATCTTAGATTTGAAAAATAAAATAACAATACATTTCTATCTTTTTTTTAACAAATTTCAAACATTTTGAAAATAAACATATAATATAAAGAGTTTTTTTTTTTAAAATAAACTTCATAAGAAGATTGTCATCTTGTCAGTTATTATATGTGTAATAGGTACAGAAAAATGTAAAAATGAAAATATAAAAACATTTTAAGTTTTCAAATTTTATTTTAATTCCATTTAAATAAATTATCTAGATTGGTACTCATAAATAACAAGATTTTTATCTAGATGAAGATAAAGATAACTGAGTATAAATTTATCTAGATAAGATAAAATAAAAATAATATTTATCTAGATAACTTATCTAGATACATTTATCTAGATATTTCCCAACACTGGAAGTATGCAACATTGATATACGTATCGCGTGTGTTATACCATTTCGCATAATGTACAGCTACACGACTATTTTGTCTCAAATCTCATTGAATTTCAGTAGCCCACCCAGGAACGTTCAGATTTTTAGGAGCTGCTAAGTAGCAGTTTCTACTTCTCTATTCTGGAAAATATAATTATCTGGGTCATGGACATCTTAAGGATTACTACTGCATTAATAAATAATAGTAATATTATAATGGTAAATAGCTTAGATCGTGTATTTTTTAAGATGAGAGTGCAAAATTTGCGCCCCAAAAGTATAGACGCTTTGTATTGATATACTCAAAAAGTACATATGTATTTTATGGATAGTCAGTACCAGTTATAAGTTACTACCATTGTTTGAAATTTAGTGTACGTCACGGCTCTCGTGGTACTTTATACACACTACAATCTCATACTATGAGTACATTTTGGTGCAATTTCAATATCCGTTTTACTTCGTAAGACCAAAGTAAAAAAGACAAACTTAATAAATGCTTGGAGTTTAGATCGCATAAATTATTTAGAAATTAGTTCATTTAAATCATCAATAACTTAAACGAGTATTGTAAAACATTATCCTTACAATTGACCACGTAAATGGATATCAGTCGGGAAATTATATTATTGTAATAAACCCAATCACGCCCGTTTATTAAAAATAACTATCGAATATTCACATGAAAATATATGAGCAATCGAAATATTATGCAATGTAAGTACCCGGAAAGTGTAGTTGACCAAACACGCATAAGATATCAGTAAGCGTTTCTTCCGAGAAATGTGTTTATCATTAAAACTTGTTTATCATTAAAACTCATGATCAATATTTACAGGAGGATAATCTTTGTTTATGCCTGGCGTTTGGAATACATTACCTCCGTTTGGCCGTCATCAGTTGGTTGTGCGTGATGACGTATGATATGTTAATCACGTTCCGAAACAACGTGAATCTCAACCCTCGACCGGAACCAGTAAACGTGCTGATATCGAGATTCATCAAGTACAGTGTGTTCGCTTGGGGCGTGCCATCATTGTCGGTGATATCCGCCAGCGTAATGCGAGCCACCGTGAATCATCAGACCGTGAACAATCTTAACCCGTACAACTGTTGGTCAGTATTGAATGACATGCTCTGTATACCTACGTTTGCGTGTCCCGTGTTCCCCGATGATCGCGAAACGTCCAAAAACGTTTGGCGTAGAAAAATTATTGCAAATTTATTTTGTCCACCACACGGTCGTCGTGGATCCACATTCGTTTCATTTCGAATTAACCTGTTGTTCTTCTTCTTCTTCTTCTTTTGCTTCGCCTTCCTCCCAACTATTTGGGGTCGGCCACCCTTGTCCTACACCTCCACTTTACTCGGTCAATCACATCTCCACTGCACACACCGACAGCCCTCATGTCATTCTCCAAAGTCTCCAACCATCTCTTTTTTGGTCAACCTGTTGTTCTTACTGACTGTAAAAAAAAAAAATAAAAAAAATTGAATGGGTGTGTACAGTACGTGGGAGTTAGTGGGAAAAAAGACACGGGGGGTGGTAAATATTTAGCCCCTTGTTGTGAAAAGATTTCTTTTCACGCGGAACTACTGACCAATTGTATGACTTGACTCACGTCGTGTTTCAGGTTCTTCGAGAAGACCATCTACAATGTGACATTCGCGGTGCCCGCGCTGTGCTGCTTCGCCGCGATAGCCGACTCGCTGATCCGCAGCTGGCTGACCGCCCGGGCCACGGTCGGTCTTCAAGTGGACAAGAAGACCCGGCTGAAGATGCACCGGAAGCGCACGCTGCAGCTGCACCTGTACGTGAAGATCGCCACGCTGCTGTTCGCGGTCAACGTGTTCGGGTGCGTTGCCAGGAATGGGTCGCCCGCGTCCGACCCGGTCGCGTGGATCGCATACAACGTGGGACACTCGCTGCAGGGCATACTGGTCGCGTTGGCCGTCACGTGCAACTGCCAGGTGCTGAAGATCTACACGAGATCGTTCTCGCGGCGCCGGAGGCGACGGCCGCGCAACGGCAGCGCGACCGCGTTGTTCGACAAACGCGACAGCGATATTAGCGACACCACGTACTTGCAGAACCTCACGTTGGACCCCGTTCCGCTGCCCGTTTAGACAGCGGTGGGGTTTGAAGAGAAGAGCGAAATATAAACATTAAAACTATTTTAAAATAATAAGAGTCAGAAGTTCGGGACACCGTGTTCAACGAGGGTCACCCGCGGTAACCCGGTTGCCGAGTGGTGGTCGAGCGGGTCGGAACACATCAGCCCGACTATGGCGACATACACAATATTCTTTTTATACCATAATAGCGCACGGAACCTTCCCCCGGCCGCCACTCGATCGCCAACCCCTTAGCCCGACCACAAGACTCCCTTCCTCCCCTCCCCCCCAGACACCTCACTGCGATCGCAACTGCAACCCCGTACAGTCTTACGATAGTAATTACTGGCCTCTTTACTCTGCCAAGTCGTCGATCACTTTGCAGCAATAACGTGTGATTTATCGCGTAGAACGTTCGAAATATTGTATGTTCTTCTCTCCCACTATTTTTCCGTTTACCACCAGTTACAACAGCCTAACATCAGTTTCCCATTAATGCAATAATCTCGGTTCTTAGATTTTCGTAGCCATAAAGTTGAAAAGAATCATAAATCACTTAAATATGATATTTATTTTTTGGACGTTACCTGGACTTTAAGACAATTATGATAAAAATGTATATATAATAAATTATTAACTAGTCGGGTTAGACACCAATTATAGCTCCAATCAACCAATTGAAAGGTTAAAAACCAAAAATAAAAAGTGAATTACTAAGAATTAATTAATTACTGAACATGAATCACTTATTTATTTTTATTCAATTAAAAGCATATTTACATTTTTAACACACTGTGTTAAATAATTTTTATAATAATATGCTTCTGTCATCGTGACTGGTGGCTAATTTCGATTTTAGCAGAAGAAAATCATGCGTTGATCGATTTAAATCGTCGACATCAAACGATCAAAATTACACAACCTACTAGTCATGTACATCAAATATATTATAATATTCGCTTTTATTTTTCACTTTTGCTCCTAAACTTTATCCGGCTAAGAATTTATCATAAAATTTATCATTTATCATCATAATAATCGTCATAATGCTGAGTTGTAAAAGTCGCAACATATGTACATATACAAATCATATCAAGCGTAGTCACTAGTCCGAATTTATCATTAATATGGATCCGTGCATAGTCATAACTATTAGAAAAAGACTTGAGAATCCTTGACTACTCCGATATTTTTTAAACCCCTTCAAAAACTATTTACTAGTTTTATTAAATGATTCATTGGTAGTATATAAATAATTAATAAACACGTATTTTTTTTATTATATTACGAGATAGTTGTTATGACTATTAAACAGAAACCACATTTTATCGAAAGAAATACATTATTATATATTTTTACTATTGCCCTTTTAAATAACATTTATGAATACAAAATAGTTTTATTATATTTACAATAAGTAAAGCAAATAACAATACGAAAAAAAAAAATTGAAAAAAATAAAATGTTTAGTAAATTATTACCTAAAAAAACAATCATTAGCTCGATTCCACCGGATTCAAAGACCTAGTTACACTTAAATTTCTGCATGCCCTCCATAATGTTTTATTTTTTTTTTTTTTACTGATTTCAAATAACACACATCGTACTATTCACAAGTATTCAATTTCATACTAAAACACATATCACAGTACAGAACTGGTGAATATTTTAATGTCGAAATCACGTTTAATGAAGTAGATGAATTACTCGTACGTGTTATATACTATATTTTAGAGGATTGTATTCGGTTAAATACGTATCATAAACCACTGAAGCAGATAGGTATTAATAATAATAAATCTTATGGTGTATAATACAACTGCTGCAATAGCAAAGAATAAACGAAACGGAAAGAGAATATTGAACGCAAATAAAATATAGTTTTATTGTAAACATTATAAATTACAATACAATTTAAAGGATTATATAATAATCTAGATGTTATAGTTTGAAATATTGGTTTTCGTTACACAGCATATTGTTATTTATTTAATTTCTTTCGTTAAATATTACTATATAAATATAAATGTATTCATGTATAATATTGTGACACTGTAAAATGTAGAATTATTATTATTAATATAAATATGTAACAATGATAAAGTTATGCAATAAATCATTTAAATTTTAAAAAATTAGTACAAGGAACAATATTGACATTTACATATATAATAAAAGATGAACGTGGTTTTGTGTTTTATTTACTTACCATACATTTACACATGATTAATAATAATTGTTAATCCAAAATCGGAAAGATTTATTATAATGAATTGATATAACCCACGAATATAAACATGACTAAATATGTCATATAAAAATATGACAATTTGAAATGTCTATTTATATTTGTATAAAAAAATAAATATTCAATGGGAATCTAAGCCATTCTAAAACCCTTTAAATTTATTAAAAGAGCGTTAATGTGTAGAAAAATGTTATGATTATCTCTACGACAAGATATTATTTTAGATTGTGGTACAATACAATTTTACGTAAATGGGAAGTATTATATTATAAATAAATATCTTGTACCAACTGTCAAAATTTTTTCACCGAAACAATTAAAATAAATTCTTAATTGTGTGTCTCAAATAGGGATATTTTTTTATCACTTTAAATTATCTAATATTTTTCTTTAAACTAAAAATAATAAAAACTTGTGCATTCAATAGGACGTACGAAATCTTTGTCTAATATAATATAATATTATAAACCTTAACCATAAAAGCGTATATTATATTAAATTCGCCTGTTTTTTTTTTTTTTTTGGGGGGGGGGCATAGCTCTGAATAACTCTTATTATTATGATTAGTAATTATTTACATAATTGATTATTACAATTTGAAGTATTATGACAGCGACTATTGTACTGAACAAAAGCTATGAAGCAAGTACATATATTAGTTACACATTATCCTTTATACACAACACTAGAAATTCCTTGTTCTCTTGAAATGTAAGCAATTGTTTCACGTAAAATTATAACTCTATCATAATTAACCTCATCAATTTTACAAACAATTAGATGCTATAAGCTTTACATTCGCAGAACTTTATCATCCTTTTATTATCTCAAAAATAGTGACAAATTGATAAAAAATAAATTAATTTTGATTCAGAATTACAGCAATTACATTGGTAGAATTTGAAGGTCCTCAGTCTATTTTAAGTACAGTTATTAAAATACAATCACCAATTTTAAACTCAAGAATTTTTGCTCTGTTAACCTATAAGCAAAAGTAATTAAATAATAAAAAACTTTAAAAAAAAATTAAAATTAAATTAAAGATAATACTGTTAGCATTTTTTTCTGCAGCTTTTCCCAATCCTTGAAGCCCAAGTTGACGTTGTTTTCTAATTTTTTCATCAGTTTCGCATGGATCACAACTAATAACTCCGGCAAAATCAACTTTAACCTCTAACAAATACTCATTTTAGATTCTGAACGGAGTGATGGAATCTATTGGTTTTACAATGATGTGTGTTCTTTTTATATTTTTTTTTTTTTGTGTGTCTGACAACACCTTTTTTGGCAGTAAAAATGCTTCGATTTGCTTAAACAACAACTTTTCTGAAAAGAAAGTGAATGTAGATGGTATTTTGGCAAGTCAAAAATCCAACTTTTTCAATACTTTTTAAAAAAATTGAAAAAAACGATAAAAAAATTACGAAAAAACCGGAAATTTTACGCAAAATCACGTTTTTACAAATTACATTTTTTTAAAATGCTCTAACTCAAAAACCAAAAATCGCAACAACTTGAAATATTCACCAAATCTTTATATTGTCGTTCTCTACACATGGTTTAGTTTTCAAAGTATTATGACATATTTTGACTTATTTAGACAATTTAAATTTTCGATTTTTGTAAAACTTTTGTTTTTAAACATCTATCAAATTTAATTGGCAGACCGAAGACTCTTGAAAATGTAATACAAGGTTTATAATAAGTTAAACTTATCGTAACTAAAAAATATCGATGATCGGATGCTCAAATTTGTATAAAATGTGTAAAAATCACGATAATTTGCAAGTTATTTTGTAGATAAAAATTCATAAAATTTGTTCTGTTCATATTTAAGGTTCAAAATTTTAACACTAGGTTATCTATAAGCAACTCTTCAAAAATATTTAAAAAAATTTCCACCGGACTTAGAGGAAAAAATTTTATGACTGTTTGAATTTTAAATATTTACGAAATTGCATAAAATAGCGATTTATTCTCAAACGATTTTAAATATTTGTTATAATACAAAAAGTATAAGTCGCAGATTTTTTAAATTTTTACCAGCTGTTAAGATTGGCATTTCCTTTATGTCATATTTTTTCAAAATATTATATTGATTTATAAGTCACTTATAGGCATTTAAAATATTCAATTTTTTTACATTTTTTTTTTTTTTTATAATTGGTGATAAAAAAAATTTGGCTCGTACAAAATAATTGAAAATGTATTAGAAGATTCCAGAAGTAGTTCTTAGTGTCATTCAAAAATTATTAAAACCCATAGGCACAATTTTTTTTATAAGCGTTTGAACAGCGAATATTGACATAAAATTACATGTAATGAATAATATTCTAGACTGACAAATGATATCGGTTTTTTTTAAATGTCCTAACTCAAAAACCAAAAATCGCAACAACTTGAAATATTCACCAAATCTTTATATTGACGTTCTCTATACATGGTTAAGTTTTCAAAGTATTTTAACATATTTTAATTTATTTATAGACAATTTAAATTTTCGATTTTTGTAAAATATTTTTTTTAAATATCTATCAAATTTAATTGGCAGACCGAAAACTCTTGAAAATGTAATACAAGGTTTATAATAAGTTAAACTTATCGTAACTAAAAAATTTTGGAGATGTTGAAATCATTTAATTTATCAATTACATAAATCCATTATTAATTTTAAAAGTCGCAATCAAGTATCAACGTCAATGTCGTCAACATGTACCAACATACATTATACGATATCACATATATAAATATTAAAATTGATACTATATGTTAATATAAGGTATTATTATAATGACTACATGTATTATTTTTAAATAATTTAACTATATCGCTGTATGCAACTGCCAACCCATTCTAATTGAAAAATATATTTATCGTTTCAAAATAAAATATTTTTTTTACAATATTTATAAATAACAATGTATTATATCCTAGACAAACATTTTAACTCCGTTCAGAATCGTTATTCGTATACAAGATATCTATCATTGCATTCAAATTTAACAAATCCATTGTAATAATGACCTATCCTATAAACGAGGTGCACTCCACCCCCAACTGTACAGCAGAGCGAAGCCCATCCGGTTCTTTTTATATTTATATATGAATATATTTATATTATAAAGATAATAAGACTATAACCCAGGTTTAAAATATTAAAAAAAATGTTACTACTTGAAACTCACATCATCAGTAGTAACAAACGTTAAATTTAGTGTCATTGTGATTCATTATATTAATAGCACATTGTTTAGTACAAACTGTACAATAAGTTTTCATTACTACTCAGTACGTATAAAAAAGTGTGAAGATTTCAAATGCAGTCATGAAAAGATTCAAAACCCGAAACTGAGAAAAAAATTTTACCAAAACCAGGGTTGACATGTTTTACACATGAAATGTAAAACAAATATTTAAAAAATGTTTTAAACATCTAAAGTAATCAAACATGGTTTTGTTTAAAACGTTTAAAACAAATTATTTAAACAGAAAAAAAATCATTCGTTTATAACATTTTTTTTTTATTTAATAAATAACAAAAAATGTATAAAAACTAATTTTGCAATCAATGGAATAGGTTTTATAAAAACAATGATATTTGATATGGTAGTATGGTACTATGGTAGGTAAATTGGTAAACGTTGAATATTATGTTAGTATAATAGTAAGTCATAGTATATCATAATATTAAGTATATTAAATATTTAAATATTAATATATCTTACATTTTTAACTGTACAGTGTACAGACTACAGTGTTGGTACATTCAACCTAATAATGTACCTATATATAAAAATCGATGTACATTTTGAATAAATTTTATAGCTCAAGATCCACCGAACCGATTTCGATAAAAATTTTAGGGCATATTAAAATTGATATGTAGATGGTTTCTGTGAAGTTTAAAAAGGGGATTGACCAACCCCGGGAGGTGCTCAAACAGAAATTTTGAGATTTAAGATAGAAATTTTTATTTATAAATGGTTGCTATGGGGGTAATAAGATTTGAGAATAATATTTATTTATAAGTGGTTGCCATTGGTAATATATAAAATTAATATAATAATTATTTGGTATTTTGTTATTTGTTAATTGGCTCTCATGATTACTTGGCTCCCATGATCTTGGCTCCCATGGCTGAGTTGCACTTACTGCAGTGAGTTACACCAAAAAGGAGTTGAACAATCATAATTTTTTTGTGAATTTTTCGGGCCACGAAGTGCGCAGGATTTAGCTATATTATATATAAATGAATGTTTGTGTGCAGATCTGTGGGAAGAAGATAGGCTAATTTAAAAAAGGTTAAATTTAGTTTTTTTTATTCATCGGATTTTAGTACGTTAAGGCTAGGTTAGGATTATGTATTAATTAATTATATTAATCCACCGTAATTTGTCAAACTTTGTATAACTTTGATACTTTATTAGAGTTAAATCATACACTTATGTACAAACAGCACTAAATCCGCGATCTACCGCAGGTAGATTGCCTACCTGATAATATACTGCTGCGAATCAGAATTTTTAGATTTAGGCCCGTTTCGCCGAATCCCATCTCGCCGAATCCCACCTCGCCGAAAACCCATCTCGCCGAAACCCATTTCGCCGATACCCATCTCGCCTATACTCATATAAATTTTATTATCGTCAAATAAAATCATATAAAGTCATATAAGACATAAGCCTAAAAACAATAAAAAAAAAAACCGGATGGGCCTCGCTCTGCTGTACACTTGGGGGTGAAGTACGACTCTTCATAGGATAGGTCATTATAATGGATTTGTTAAATTTGAATTCAATGATAGGTATCATTGTATACGAAAAACGATTCTGAACGGAGATGATATGTTTGTCTAGAATATAATGCAATGTTATTTATAAATATTGTAATAAGTATATTTTATTTTGAAACGAAAAATTTAGAAAAATCGAAAATTTAAATTGTCTATAAATAAGTCAAAAAAATTGTGCCTATGGATTTTAATAATTTTTGAATGACACTAAGAACTACTTCTGGAATCTTCTAATAAATTTTCAATTATTTTGTACGAGCCAAATTTTTTTTATCACCAATTATAAAAAAAAAAAAAATGTAAAAAAATTGAATATTTTAAATGCCTATAAGTGACTTATAAATCAATATAATATTTTGAAAAAATATGACATAAAGGAAATGCCAATCTTAACAGCTGGTAACTCCCGTTTTTCCCTTATTTTTTTAGGGTTTTTCCCGTCGCATTTAAAAAATATTGAAAATTTTTTACTTTTGACCCCTCAAAGTACTAACTAGATTCACTTTCCTTTCATAAAAGTTGCTACATAAGCAAATCAAAGCAATTTTACTGCCAAAAAAGGTGTCGTCAGACACAAAAATAAAAAATAAAAAAAATAAAAAAATAAAATAAAATAAATAAAATAAAAAAAAAACACACATCATTGTAAAACCAATAGATTCCATCACTCCGTTCAGAATCTAAAATATATCATTTTACATATTTAGTAAAAAATAAATAAACATTCGTCAAAAGGTTTTTTTTTATTCTAGATGAAAGTGGTAGATGATCGCATCTAGATATTCCATAATTGTTATTTGTCCATTTCCAAGTCTGAATTAATATTTAAAACATAATTGTAGGAATTTATAAGCTCTGATGAGTTTTCCTCGTAATAATATATAACCTAGCGTTTTCGGAAAAATGGGATTAGGAAAAATAGGATTCGGCCAAATGGGATTTATTATCAATCCATAATAAACTGGTTTTTTTGTCGGCAAAGTGGGATTCGGCGAAATAGGATTCGGCGAAATAGGATTCGGCGAAACGGGATGATACGAAATTTTTATTCCGGGCAACAGAAAACTTAAGATAAATCTAAAACATCATCCACCAAATATTAAATAACGAATTGAACAAAGTTTGAGTCATATAGAATTAGTATATTTAACGAGCAACGAAGTGCACGGGATCAGCTAGTTGTTATATAATTTTGTTAAACATTAAAAACTAATAACAAAATAATAATAGTTAAAAAATACAGCCTTTTAAGATTTCCTTTTTTCTAATAACTAGACTTCAAATTAATAAATTACCTTTAAATTTATAAAAATGAGCAATAGGAAAAAAATAATAGCTCTCAGTCCTTAAACTTTTAAGTTTTAATATAACAAGTATAACATATTTAACTACTTAAGAATTGCATTTAAAAACTGATAACTGTCTTTTAGGTTTTCTTTAACCAGACTTTAAAACAATAAATTGACAATTCAAAAAAAAAAAAAAAAAACAAAGTAAGTACAAAACTATTACTGGTACTCTTAAAATAAGTTAAACATCATAAAATTAAATAATTTAATATTTAAAGTATAACATTATCAAAGTCTAAGGTAATATAGAAAATATTGTAAGTAAAAACTTTATCATTTTAAAACATAAATAAAATGGAAATTATTATTTTGGATTTAATGATTTGAAAACTGAAACTAATTTTGAGGATTTTTCAACACCTAGTCTATTTCTTTAATGTGGTGTGAATAATTCCAAATGAAGAAAAAATTCTTTCAATCCCAGCTGAGGCAACTGTTGAATTCATTTAGTTTTATTTGAATTTTTTTTAAATAAATTTCATATTAATTGTTTTAAACTCGATGAAATCATATTTAAAACAGTTGAAACAAATAATTTAAAAAAAAACATGTTTTAAACGATTAAAACAGTTTTTTTGATTTTTTTGAAATGTTTTTTATCAACTCTGACCAAAACAGTTTGCAGTCCGTCGTCTGTGGGAATGACCTTAAAACCCGTTTACAGAACGACAGCAACCCTACGCCATTATTCAAGTAATGAAAAGGAGAAGACATAAAAATATTTTAATAGTAAATTTAAAAAATAAAAAATAAATATTTCTTTTTAATTTCATTATAACAATATTCACTTATTTTCAACTAAAATATGACTAAAAAAATCTTCTTTCTAAGTAATGTATTGTGATTTATTGGGCTCAGACATGGACACCTTTAGATACCCATCGCTATTAGCCTGAAACGTGTACAATACCATGGAAGTCTTGTTGTTGCACCCAACCCTGTACACACAGGTGCACGTAGTCGCCAGATCGGTCTGTTCAATTGTATCACCGCTATTGGAGTAGTCACAGTATCCTTGCAACAAATTCACATCCACGGGACCATTAGTAACCATATTCTTCTGGTACTGGCGACACACTTCCGAACACACCTTCTGGCCTCTTTCTGAAAATCGTATGTTCGACGCGATGTTTGCTTGCAAAGTGATCAATATCTCACAAGTGTTTATCGACTTGCTCGTAGGAAACAAGGGACCTGTAGTTGTTGTGGAGACCATGTTGAAAAAAAATACATTTAACGTAGCCGTCAAAGTATAAATTAATCGCAGTCGAAAATAAACGATTTACTGTTCAGAAAACACCACATAAATGGGTCCGCAAAACTATATCAACGCTGCTTTTATTTATTTGAACAATACACGTATCATATTATTAAAAAAACGTGCACGCTTGGTAATAAATACTTGACGAGAAAATGATAATGTGCTTTATTAAATACCTTACCCAATACTTCCAAAGGATTTCGGAACAAACCGGTTCCGCAAGATGGATATCCCATCGTGATACCCGAATTATCACTGCTTCCAATGGGGTTGTCGGTGCTGGGCGCATCATTGTATCGTTGCACATTATGGGTCGTGGGAAATTTAACTGCGGACTCGGCGATAGCTACAATAGAAAAATTTTTTATCTTGAATGTGACAGTTAGGACATCTTATAAAACTATTGTTATCATTAATACTTACGTATTGGTCGGCACCAGACGATCGAAAATAGTTGAAACTTCAGAACCATCACAACAATCAAGGAAACCAGAAACATCTTACAGACCACGGTTATCTACTAATAGTAAGATATGTAGATAACCGTGTTACAGACTAATGAATCCGTAAAGCGTAAAATGTATTTTAATTTTCCATATGATAAATCTTAGAATCTGAAAAAATTTTCAAATAGTCAACTTTTAATTAGTTTATTTCATTTGTATTGAAATAATTTTTGTTTCCGCAATATCGTGTTGCATGTATTTATTATTTTAACAGCATGTATAGCCAGTATATTATATAAACTTCTGATTAATATTATGATTCTAACTCTCCACACCATGAATATGTCATTTCTGCTTTGGATCTTAAGCATATGCGATGTTATCGAAAGATAATGTGTTTAATATAACCATAATGAGAATTATATATTGCGTGGTATATGTTAGATAAATTTATCTAGATAATTATCTAAATAAAAATACAAATTATCTATTATTTTATCTAGATAGAAGTATAAACAATATATGTTAATTCAAGATGAACATTTCAGTTATCTAGATATTTTATTTTATATAACTTTAATAAATAGTTTTATATAATATTTAATTAATATTTTTAGTGCTTCGGGGACCCCAAGATTTTTCACCTAGGTGTCTGAGACAATAAAATTTAATAATGAAAATATGCAATTACAATTAATATAACTGAAAAAGTACATACCCATACGTTTATAATTATAGCATTTTGGGCGATAAATAACAATTAACAATCATGATTGTCATCATCAACCGTTTGTTATTGAAAACTATTAAAATATTATTGTAAATAAATCTCTCTGAGCATTTTTTTTCGTTAATTTTATTTTATTTTAAATTGTAAAATATCGTGATGCGTTAAATTTCCAGACATATAAACTTGTTGTCCATTCACCACCAACAATCATTCGCTAGTGTTTGTCTAGCATAATCGGTCTTACCGAGGAAAGCGTTAACGCTTAAATAAAATTTAAAAAAAATATATATTATCAAATTATCATAAAAACTTTTTATTAAACAAGTAAAACACTATAAAATCGAGACATATTTCAAACGCCTTAAACAAATACAAAATGTTGTATTCGTGATAAGTCTGATTTTTATTGACTTTTTGACAAAATCTTTGATTTTTAAAAAAATATCTGTTAGATGAATAATGATTATCTTTTATAAAAATAATTTTAGTTGACCTTATTTTTGTCTTTATCTAGATTAAAAAATATTTATCTGGACTCAACACTGATAATAACCCGCGACCTCAGTAGTTGTATTATCTATTTTCTATGGTTGTAAGTAAAATATACTAATAATGATTGTTATCTATATCTGAAAGGCCAACGACTCCAAAATGTGATAACAATAAATAAATTATTATCAATCTCTTTAAAGTGCACTGATAATTTTTTTTTTAATTTTTCACAAGAGACAAAAACTTATTTTTATTTTTTTTTTTTTTCTCGAATCCATGATAAGTTAAGTATTCCTGATTTTTATTTTTTTAAACATATCCAATCACCTACTTATTAAATAGTCTAAAGGATGTCTATAAAACTGTTCAAATATATTGCCAATAGTTGTTTAAAAAGCAGAACAGTTATGCGATTTATGAGTACTACAAATAATGAAAAACTGTAAGTAGTTTCATAATTTTAATTGTCCATGTACAATTAATTTAAGTTTTTTAATCTTCATTTCATAGTAAATAGATACTCTTATTACTTTTGAACTCGTTTGGTTTAATATAAAATTATTTTTTTATAATTCAGACCAATTTAAAACTAAAAATTATCAAAATGTCATGGCTAAATGTTTAAGAATAAAATCTTTGAATTTTTAAGAATTTTCGAAAGAAAACTAAAAATATTACCATTAAAATGATTGACTTAACTGGTTATTTTGTATAACTGTTGATGTTTTATTGATCAATATAATTAATATTTAACATTTTTGTATATTAGATACTTTATCTCAGATCCTGATATTTATTTTAAGGTCATTATCACATGATTTTTTGTGGTTTTATAAATAATTTCTTGTTGACTCAAAAATACAATTATATTTTATCCCATGTACAAAATATCTACTTTATATTTTCAGAATTAGAGTAAGTTTTAATAAAGCTAATGGTGAAAAAATCACTGCAGAAGGAAAAAAAGGAGATTCTCTGCTGGATGTTATTGTCAATAATAACTTAGATTTTGATGGATTCGGTATAATTATAAGCTATTCAATGAAGTATTCTTTGCTATTAATTTTATTTGAAGCTATTCAATGTTTAACTTTCAGGAGCATGTGAAGGTACATTGACATGTTCTACATGCCATGTAATTTTAGAACAAAAAGATTATGATTCATTACCTGAAAAACCATCAGATGAAGAATTAGATATGTTAGATTTAGCATATAACTTAACTGATACGTAAGAATATAGTTATTGAATTCATGTAACTAAATTAATATTTTAAACTTATTTATGTATTATTAAAAAAAAAACAAATGACCAACTGTCGTATTTATAAACAGTACTTTAAAATGTGAGTAGTAACTTAGTATAAAAAAAAATATATATATATGTATATTTCTATATTGAACTTAAAATATACTAAATTTAATAAAAAAAGTTATATATTAGTTTAATATCCAATCAAGATATTATTCAGACAATTTTATTGTAACAAAAAAAAAAAAAAATTATAATAATTTAATTATTTATAAGTAAATAAAGTTATTACAAAAGATATATTAATTGATAAGATATATATGAAAGATATATTTATGTAAAATATGACTATATCTGAGTGACCCACTTTTCTACCTATAATTTAATGACATAATATTAATTTTTAATTAGCTTCTAACATTCTATTTCTCTTATTTGAACACTAAATAATTAGCTGCTATTATTAATGCTGATTTAATATAGAATTTTTACGAATTAAGCGTTAGGATAAAAAATATTCTGCTTTGAATTATGAAATCAAAGTAATCGTTTAAATAAAATAAAACTTAAAATACTTATCATTGTATAAAAATTATTGTTCTGCTGACATTTGTGTAACGATATCTTCAAAGTTCAAATTGGGATTAAAAAACTTTTTTTCAAAAACATACAGTTGATATAAATTATAAAAATAAATAAATATATTATTCATTGAAATAATATATAATAAATTTTAAAATATATATTTAATCTTAAATATATAGTACCTAGACGATGAATTATAACAATATCCTGATTCAAATATCTTAATATTCTATTTAATAATTTAATACATAGTTTTTTCTTAAATAAATAATTCTATAAAAATTTATTTATTGTAACTCTTATACAACAATCAGTACTAACAAATAAGTATAACATGTTATATTATAAGTTAACCATAATTTACTGTTATTCCAACTTTAAAGTTGATTAATTTTGTTTCAGATCTCGATTAGGATGTCAAATAATCTTAGAAGATAAATTAGATGGCTTAGAAGTTAAAGTACCAGCAACAGTTAATGATGCTAGGTATAATTAATTTAATATAAAATTCATATAATAAAATATAATACCTAAATAGTGTTAAATTACAAATTTATATTATTATTTTAATAAACATGGGTCAAAACTAATAGAAAAAGGAATTTCAATTTTTACCTAAAATAAACTGTAGTTAAATTTTTTTAATATACTTATTGATAATTGTCTTATAATAATATTTGTATAAACATCTTAAAATATTCTTTTGACTCTATTATGTAAAACCAAATTATAAAATTTCAAATATAGGTTTAGGAACCTTATATCTCTGTTGTGTCTGCTTGTGTCTATCTGTTGGCTACCAATGCATAGTTACAATTGTAGATAGAAATTAGTAATGAAAATATAAAATTATAAAAATATGAGCATTTAACTTATATTAATTCTATCCAGTTTTAAAAAAAATAAATACTATATTTTATAAATTAAGTTATTTGATTCATTTAGATTTCTATATATAAGCTTATACAAGTTTTCAATTTATTTTTGAATTACATTTAGTAACCAGAAATTGGACATATTCGCAGAAAAAGCTTTCCTATTTTTTTTAAATGTAGACCATTAAACTTAAGATAACATACCATTTATTTGTGTATTTATATGAATTGTATATTTTGACATTTTGAAATTTATTGGATGGATCTAAATTATTTTATTGTTAAAGTTGTACATTATTTTAATATGACTTTATCTTAGTTCTGGTCTATAATATAAAAACACTGTAGACCAATAGCTTATTTAGTCAGGATACCCTCCATGAAATTTTAGAAAATTTTATGTTTTAATTTTAACTAATTCTTAAGTACCATAAAGTATTTCGATAGCCTAATTTTATAATAAAATACATGATTTATTGTTTTAAATATTTAATACTTATGTTGCAGCTACCATATTTTTTTCCTAATGTGATATGTAACTAATGTTTTAATATTGCTTATAAATATTTTTATTGATAGATTTATATTATACCAAAATATATTATTGGATCCAATCCCATTTAATTTTCAAAAATTAAATAAATAATCAATCACCTCTCAAAAAAAACTCCTGGATATGACACTGTTCTACATGATGTTATTGATAGTATACTAAAAATAGTTTAAAATAATTTTAAATATTTATTATTAAATAGGTACACTTATAAATTTTTAATTAAAATATGTTTATTCAATTTTGCAGAAATTGTTTAAATTAATATGTATGTGTATAATAATTAAATATTAATAGTAATAATGACAATATTTTAGAACTATTATATTCAATATATAACACCAAAATAGTTATGAAAATAATATTTTTTTAAATGTTTAAAAATTAAATAATTATTGTGACAATTAATTAATTGATCATTGAAATTATTAGATAGTTTTGATTAAAATTATTATTTCATAAAAATAGAATAGGAATTTTAAACATTTATACATGTTTATTTACAAAAACAAATTTTTATTTCAGAGACTAAAAATATGCATGTGAAATTACATTTAGCTATTAATGTTATATGTATGGAATGTTAACTTCATTGTTGTAAGTAAATATAAGTATATGTATATTTGTTAATGAAATTTAAATCCTTTTTCTGTAAGTGCTATTTTTGCTTCCTTAATTTCCTATGAACAAAAATTTGATTAAAATAAATATTCGATGAACTGATTAAACTTTAAACTTACCGCTTGTAACTCGGAAGCAGCTGATTTGCAATCATTGAAAGCTGATACTCGGTATAGTATAATTCCCAATGAAACTACCTAAACATGAAATATTACCGTTATGAAAATGACATGGCCAGTCAATAATCTTATAGTATACTTACCCCAAAAAAAATTAGTAAAATTATTGGAATAAATTGAATAATAAAAAAATATTCATTATCATATTGGTTAATTAGTAAACTGAACCATAATACACAAAATATATTAACCCCGAAAATCCACTGCGATAATTTATTCATTTTAAAATTATTCCAGTATACTCACAAACAAATAATTAAGTATGAAATTGATGTACTTATTTGCAGTTACTTCAGAATTTTAAACTGTTATTCTTTTCAATTTTTTTTTTTACCTGCTCGATGATAATTAACACAAAAATTCTTATCATATGTTCTGATAATGATAAAAATAAAATAACATTTTTATTATCTACACTGAGATCGATAAGAATTCTTGTCATTATGAAAAATACCTTTTGTGAGTGATAAGAATGAAAGTGGTTTTAGTGGATTTGAGTACTTAACGTAACGATGTTCAATCGTCTAATTGATTTCCTTAAATCAGTATTATGCCTTCTTGTCAAAGGTCTTAAGCTATGTAATTCAAAAAACGATATTGACATTGAAATTGTATATAAATCTAATGATTATATAATCGTCAACAAACCAGAAGACGTGTTTATAAACAATCATGATAAAGAAGTCAGTTTGCCCATCGACATTAGTATCGCCACAGAATAGATTAAATTAATAGTTTATTATATTAATATTATTGAGAGACATCTGGTATTCAATCTATTATAAAATAAATCATGCATTTTGTTTTTACAGAGACCGTCTTTAGATTTACTGCTAGGAAAAAAGTATCCACATTTAGTGAATAACAATTTAGAACACGGTTTCTACTTCATCCATCGCTTGGACTATGTTACAAGTGGTTTGCTGTGCATTGCACTTAACAAGCGGGCATGCAGTACAGCATCCTGCGCTATGCAAAATAGAACATCCCGAAAGTATTACATAGCATTACTCAGAGGACACATATCTACGAATAGTATGGACTTAATGAACCCAATAGGTAATTGTATAAGTTACAATGAATACAATATTAATAGAGGATTGTATATGACTTAAAGGAAAACTGCAATGTATGAAGTTTTATTGTAAGAACTACAGTTGTTAATATGATATCACATTCATGATTTTCCAGGATATTGTTCAAAAGAGATTAATGGAAACAACAAAATGTGCACTGCAGACCATGAATGTTGCACCAACCCACGTAATGCCCATACACGACTAGTGGTATTGGAGCGTGGAGTATACATGTCGTATCCGGCGACCAAAGTACTGATGTTGTTAGTTACTGGACGACGTCATCAGATACGAGTGCATTGCTCGACCATCGGTCATACCATTATTGGGGATTATACATATAGTGATCGCAAAGATACAAGTCCTAGCAGAACATTTCTGCACTCTTATAGGTATTTATTATATTTCTTTAACAATGGAAATATTTTATTTTCTATAATATTGTTTGATACTGTTTTAGACTTGAATTGGGTGTTTCAAATATAAATGTACAGACAAATGATCCCTTCACGAGAAATAAACTTAATGGTTTATGGACACCTGTAGAATTTATCAACAAATTAGGAAAAAATTGCTTTGAACTGTTTAATTGAGAATTTATTGTTAATTTATTATGTAAGAATTATGAGGTATAACTAATCTATTTTTGATAATTTAATTAAGTTTTACATTTATTAATTATCATTGTTAATACATTCTACTTACTATTAATTTTTCTAATAAATTATCAAGATCAATTTAATATAATAGTGTTTATATTCTCACATATATTTATAAATAAATATATGTACTGACTTATTGTTCAATTATATTTGTGATGATCATGATTTAAGACACATAAACATATAATTACTATTAAACTATTACTATATAAACTATTGGTACATTTTTTTGTGACACTGAAACATCAATTAACATATTGCTTGATTTTTGAACACTAATTATGTATATCATTGATAATTTTTAAAACTGTAACTATTGTAATTTTTTTTTATAATAACTTGTGATAATTAAAACATAAGAAACCTAAACATAATTATAAAAGTGATGTTAAAAAAACAATTAATTATTAAATCAATAAATTTTTTCTTTTGGAGTTCAAACATTTTGAATTGAAAATCAAAAATTCTTAAGTTATTTTTTTTGTTTTTGTAAATTATGTAAAATAATTCAATAAATTTAATATTTATTTAGTTAATGTAATGAAAAAATCTCATATCAAATAAACGCATTATATTCAACTCAAATTATTAGTATTTATATTAATTTGTTAATTGAGTAATAAGAGCAGTTCCTTTAAGGATCCAATAATTATCTGGAAAGTCAGTTGGTAGTAAAACGGAAATCACATAATTGTTTGTATATCTTGTCGTTGAAATAAGTTCACCTCTGCTACCGGTTATATACATAGGACAATTATATCGCTCACAATTTTCATCTAAATCAACAACAGCCACTAGATGTATGACGGGCAACAGAGGATTCATGTCTCCTTCAAAGCAAACATTAAGCTTATCATTATTATTTTGTTAATTATTTGATTAATAAAAATGTGATTAGTTTCTACCATGAATAGGATCCACGAGACGTTTAGTATTTAAATCAATACGTCCACCCTCCAAAAACAGACCATGTATGTAAACTCCGTCATCTTGTGTCATTAGACCTTTGTAAACATTGTGTTCCTCTTTCAAGCTAACCGCATGTGCAGCGGCAATTTCTTCTTGAACCAACACGGTAGTAGTAAGCTTGAAATCAATTTTTAAACTGTCAATGGGTATATTGTGTTTTCTGGCATGTCTCTGTAGGCAGCCGGTCATAAAACCTCGTGGAAAATATAAGCCAGATATCCAGTAAGAAGGAGGACTTCCAAACTTCATCCAGATCTAAAACAGTTTCAATAAATTCGGAACATGTAAAATGTAGTAAATTAATTTGTTTTTTGTTTGTCAACCAATATCAAATAATACTAAAATTACTTTTTCCTAGAAAAACTTAACTTACGTCGATGAAATCTAATCTCAATACTAAGTCTTTGACCCAACTACCCAAAGTTTTCAATGAAGGATATCCTTTGTTGAGCCACGTTTTTGGTACCTATTTATTGTTTTAATTTATTAATCAAAATACAAAAAAATGTATTATAAATTACACTATTTTTCATTAATGATAAGTAAACTTCTTCTAATTCTGCAGACATTACCACGTGCCCTTTGATCGCCTTACGTAAATCATGCAACGAACTGTGTATGACGTCAAGTAATTCTTTATAACGACCGATCTCTTGTAATAAAACTGTGGATAATGGGAGTAATCGTCCTTTTTCGTCCGTTTTCATTATTGTGAAATGTACCTGTTCGATTATTATAGTTTTCATCAGTTTTTCAGAAATATCTGTGATCATTTCTAAAACAATTTCGTCGTCTGATTTTAAAGTAACATGCATAATTTGTGATTTTGGATAAATCTCAATGATTGTTTTCAGCATATCTTTGGTCTCTTTAGCCTTGTAAACGAAATTATTATTAAGTATGAAATCTTTTTCGCTTAAAACGAACTACTATTGAAAATCTATACTTGATAAGCCATGTTGGCGTTTTCATGCATCCCAAATACTTCTGGTTCTTCGATTACCGGTAATTGATCAATAAATATCAAATAGTTATCGATAGTGGCACAGTTCATCGATTCCGGACAAAAGTAAACACTTGAATCCGAGGAATATTTATAATCTAGCAAATACATAAAGTTGAAGTTACGAATTAGCTCATAATCGTTCGTTATACTTTTATTCATTACTTGTCTCGAGAGTTTGCGGACCGAATACATTCCTGAGTAACGCCTTCAAAATGTTTTGGTCCCAAGGATCGATGATTCTGCCACCATAAACGATCTCTCCAACGATATATTGCAAGACATCCCAAGGTATTTCTTTTGCGGTTAAACAATACATGTGTGACAAGAGCAAAGAACATTCGTGATCGCTGTCCGTAAATTCATGTGGTATGTTCCAACCGAACGATCCGAATTTCTTTCTTTCTAACACGATGGCGTGGAAAAAACACAGTCCGAATATCATTTTTCTCCAATCGGATTTAAAAGCTATCATGAAAATGGATTGAAAAAAGTGTGTTTTTAAAGCGAAATCACATAATTTACCATTATCTTCAAAGAAATCGACATTCATGTCTACAAATAATCTTTTCAGGTTTGCTCTTAAACCTTTTGGTGGTTCATAAGCAATTTTTAACGAATTTTGCAGTATAAAAACGGGAAAGCTTTTTGATGGCATTGAACTAAAAAATAGTCTAAAATCTTCTCCGATACTTGATGGATTCCCGATCAATTCTTGAACTAAATTTTCCATTTGAAGCATCCACGATGATTCTAAATGACAGTTCTAAAAAGAATTTAAAATATAATTTACATTTTACATGATATTCGTACTATTCTATCACATTAATATATAGTGATAACTCAAAGGCTCTAAGTCCTATTTTTCACACTGGATACTTAAGAAACATTTTTTTTATTTTTTTTTTATAATGGAATCGATTGACATACAATCAACGGTGATGGCTAGTTGAAGACGAGAGATGTTATATTTTTAGCTGGCCCATGATTATTTGAAAAAGTACAACCTAATTAAATTATATTGTGGTGGATAAATATATAGAATACTATTAAGTAATACCTGCAAGAATATCCAGTCTCCTTTTTTTTTTGCATTCTTTATTAGTTTCTCTGCCTTAGGTCCCTGGCCTTGACCCAATGATATTGCATGTAACTTATCTATCATTCCAAATTCTACTGCAAACTTTTGGAATGCTACAAATGGATCCGAGCCTGGACTTAAAATGAAAATTAGTGGCATCGTGGATGATGTGTATTTGTACAATGAATTAATCGAAACGTCTGAGTTTTCGATAAAGGATTTTCCAAATTCTATGCTCACGTAGTTAACTATTGCGATCATTAATTTCTCATTTACGAGACTTTTAATAAGCATAAGTTTTTCAAATGAATTTAACAATGAGTTCCAATTCACTGAAATATCACTGTTTTTACGGTCTAAATGAATGCTATGGATAAAATCACCTAATTTAATTTCTATATAATTAGTGCAATGATCGGGAAGGTCTTTAAATTTGGGAAAGACTTCTGCCATATAGTTTATGATTTTCCACTTTTCTTCTGACAATACTACCGGTCCCTTTCTATTTTCTCGCTTTGTAGTCCCTACTGGCCCACGTAGCAAAAAATTCCATTGAGCATTTGTAATTTTACCTACATGTAAATTAATGTTTACAATAAGTAGAAAACTAAATATCAATTTATGACGTTCAAACAAGCCTCTAGAAACATTTATGTACACATCTATAGTCATATTTTTAACTATGGCCTGTATTTTCTCATCAAATGTATTTTTATTGCTACTGTGTTGGATCGCGTTACAAAATATCTAAAATGAAATGTAATTATTTACTAGAAAAAAATAGCTTACGTTATTAAGTTTAAAACTTACGGATTTAAAATATTTCAAAGAAAATTGGTACATATTCTCAATCTCAGACAGTTGAGCTACAACGAAATAAAGGCATGAACCTCGTTTTGCAATCGCACTGTAACGCTCTCGTTCGTAACGTATTTTTCGTTCCGTTTCTTCTAAATCTATTAGACGACCAGAAATAATCATAGATGTCTCCTGAAAATGATATCAAATATTACACAAATATTATAAATACTATAAACAACTATTTAGTCTACCTTGCTATTGTTTAGCGTCTCAATGAGTTCTTCATCATCCAATATATTTCCTTCTGACATGTACAACATTCTCAACGTTTTATCTTCCATTTCATTTAATAAACTATTATCATTATTCATATTTACAATTGTCTGAATTCGTCTATTTTCTAAATCAGACTTTTCTAACCGCACAATTTCACTATAAGTATTATTAATATTGTATAATATATAATTTAAAGTTGTTTAATTTTTTAAAAATATAAGATTATATACGAATATAAGAATATAAATATTTACGTCAATAGTTGATCTTCTAAACCTGAAGGTGTTATTGTAAAATTTACTAACGTAACAAGTATACATATGTCTGGTAAATAATTTGGATTTGCTAATTTGGTTGTTATATAAAATCTAAATCGATTATCATATTCTATATCCGTGATACCAATGCGCAATAAGGTTCGTTCGCCCTAATAATTCAATAATAAATAATATAAAACGCTAAGCTTAAACATTATTTATGACCAGGGCTAGGGACTTATAGCATTTGCTTATTTTTATTGTTTGACATAAAATGTAGCAGAGAATTATGGATGTGTATGTCATGTTATAACACATTCAATTATAAAATTTGAAAGTGCTTTTTTCGCTTTTTTCGACATTTTTTTTAAAAATATACTTATTTCTTGTTTTCCTGATTATTTTTGCTATTTTTGCATATTTCTGCTTAATTATAAACGATGAGGTAGGCTAATGACCTCCCCCAGATTTTTTTTAACTATTTAAAAATATAGTTTACATTTTAATTTTCACAACATGCCTTGGAAAATCCATAAAAAATAATGCAAAATATCTCTGAAGTCAAAGTTAAACTTTTTTTATGATATAAAGATTTATTTATTTATTTTTTGATTTTTTAATTAAAAAATTATAATATGGACTACATTTTTTTGTTTTAATATTTTTCGTAATCTTTAATTTTATATTCAACACAGTTTCAAAATATGTATAGTACTTTATCGTGTTAATGTAAAAATAAATTTAGAAATTTTTGCTTATTTTTCCTATTTTAGATAATTTTTTTTTTTTTCATTAAATATTTTTATATAAATTTAAATTATTTAAATGCTTATTTGAATGCTTATAATATTGTTTTTAAGTGGTTTTTAAAGTGTTTATTTTAATAATTTTAAGTTCCAAGCCCTGTTTATGACTTTCAATTACTTGTATTCTTATATTATTTTCCAACACTTGTCTCAATATAGGATCAATGTGTTCTCCTATACCTTCTATTAAAATTGGACATCCTAGTCTAATTGCATTAACAATTACATTCACCAAATCCTTATCTGTACTTTTGCATATTTTTAGTGAATTTTCAACTTCTAATGATTTAATCCAGCTACTCCCTTGCTCTTGGGGATCTATCATAAGTGGCCTTCGACTTGTTCTCGTCACAATTATGGCATTATCCGTTAACACAGAATCTACAGAAAGACCACAGATATTCCACAACCGTAATTCAAACGAATTGATTAATATAGAACTCAGTGAATAATTAGAGGAATGTTTTATGCCATGCTCGGTCAATTGTGTAAGCCATAATCGAGTTATTTCTTTACGATAATTATCAGTAAAAGCTCCCAGATAGTTCACACTCGCTGCAGCTACTAAAGTGTCGCCGGCTATAGTTGATAAACGTTGAGAAAACATCTAAATAAAACCAAAATCACATCAACTTAATAACAACCTTGCAATTAATAAAATAATTTACTTTAATATTTTTTTCCCATTTATGTTGTTCATCACTCAATGCAACAACAAGTAAATCGGATCGTTTTAATCGCGTTTGTGTTCTTTCAATATTTAACTCGAGTTCATTTTTTTCTGCAACACTTTGATCATAAATATCTTCAAGTTTTTGTAAACGTTCTTCGGCATCAGCTAACAATTTTTGCTTTACTCTTAGTTCTTTTAATACTACATTTAGTTCATCTTCGGCTTCTTGTTGTCTAGAATCACAATATCAATTTAAATTAAAATATGAAATGTTCATAACATTTTACTAAGGGTAAAAAACTATACTTTCAATTAAATGAATAACTTAATATTCGAGATTTACTAATGTTAGAGTTGCATTTTGTATTTTTGTGATAAATCATTAGTTCTTTGTTGACAATTATTTAAATGATTCGTAGTGAATTTCAAATAATAAAATATGAATAATAAAAACTTACTTTTTTCTTTTTGGCTCTACAATTCGATATACTAAAGAATAACTGTGAACAGCTCGAACCCACATACATAATGATTTAGCAACTTTAGATTGAGTAGCTACTTTCTGTGGATTAAAATCTGGATTTTCTATATAAGGTTTTAATTGGTTTATCATTTTATCAGATATATTATCTGTATCATAAGCTTGTAGAGATTTAAGAAAATTAACATCACCTAGTACGACCTTAGCAGAAGTCCAATCCGTTCTATAGAAATATTAAAACCATTTTATTATAACAATAATTATTAATACATCATTTATTTGATTTACTTTTTTGCTAATAATAAACATACTGCTTCTATGACAGTTTGTACAAGTTTGGGAGGCTTATTGAATACTCTTAGCTCGTTGATATCATTTTTGTTTAGAGATTCTAATGCTTTCATGGCAGCTTCCATTGCTGGCATTGCTAAGGTCAAATCTCTTTGCGCATCTTCAGCTATTTCTTGAGCAGCAGAGGCTTTTATTTTTGCCGCGGTTTCTTCCATCATTACGATTTCTCGTACTTTATCTACGCTAGCTTTTTCTTTTGTTAGATTTTCGATTAACTTTAATGTAACTTCATTTTTTTCTAACAACGCGGGTGCCATTTCTTTCAATTTTGTTTTCATTGCGTCAACCATATCAAAAGTTTCATACAATTTTTGTAGACCATTTGAAATTCTCTCTGATTTATTTTTAATTTTATGAATTTGAGTTCCGTGAGTTTTCATGTAAAATTTTAAAAATTCCAAAAAACTTTTCGGTGTAACATAGTTATATCTTTTCATTTGCTCATAAAACCTGTGCGTATAATGCATAACTATTTCATGCATATTATTACAAACTTTTGGTAGACTTTTAATAGTATTGGAATCTTCCGATTTTTCAAGTATCTCTAAGCTTTTATTTGCAATTGATAAAAACACTTCTGTTGGCCAATCATCAAACCAATCAATAGTCAAATTATTAACCAACGAAGGAAATAAACGACATCTTCGTCTAAATGAATCACCGTTTGGGCTCATACATATGACAAGATGCAGTTTTAACCGTACCCGTTGTATAAAAAATGTAAAGATAGCATCTCGATGGTTACTATTGATTCCTGAATTGATAGCTACTTGCCGGCATGTAGTTATAATTTTCTCTAGGTCATCAATTTTAAATAAATTTGGTACCTCCCCTAAAATAAAACTATAATTATTTCACTATACATAATTGAATTTAACAAAATGTATAGATTTACCTGAACTTAAAATATTACTTAAGTCTTCTAAAAATTCTTCTTTTATAAATTGATTATCAGTGAACAAAAATGTTGTGTCTTCAAATTCAACTCCAGTTTTATAATATAGATTCACTAAATCTTCACGAAAAGAAGAATAGTCATAAGATTTCATTAATTCAATTTGAAAAATTCTATATGTATAGCATATTGTTAATTAAATAAGTAAATACATTTATTAAATATATGCATTTATTATACTTGTAAGTGTTAAGATGTGAAGCTAGTTTAGTTAATGATTGCTTGCCAATACCACTAACTCCTATGAGTAAAGCATTTCCTCTTTCCAATCTCAATATCCTTGCTATACGTGTTATATGCTCAATTGCATTCATAAAAAATATTATTTCTAAATCTTTTTTATAAACCATATTAAAATCCATTAAATTTTCTGCCAACACGATTTTTAATTTTTCAATATTTGTTATTTCATCGTAAATTCTATTCTTCTTCGAAATTGGGTTCATAAAATCACCAAACAGCAGAATTGGAGCACCTGTTTCATCATATTCAGAAAATTCTAACACAATATTTTCAAAAAACTGAGCACACACGGATTTAAGGAGCTTGTGAACATATGATTTGTCTTCGTGGCCAATTAAACGATCATGATACACTCGTAATGATTCATGAAACCAAAGCCTTAATAAAAAAAAGTACAAATTTATTAATTTATTAACGATAGAAAGCATGGCTATTACGCATATATACTAAATGCCATGGCTAACACGAACCATATTCTTTTAATTATTTTTTCAATACAGTCTGAATGAAGCCCAGAACATAATAAATGGTTAAATAATAGTTAGTAATTAAGTATTTGAATAGACTTATAACAATAAATACATGACAGATGTTTATAGGTAACGAATAAAAACCATAATAATAATAATAATAATTATTGTTAATAAATAATTATTAAAATTAAACTAGTCAGAATACCTACCTAGTTTAAGATAATTTGTAGGAATAATTAAAAGTGGAAGTATTTATTTTGAAAACGCATAAAAGAATATTATGATAAGCTTATAATATAGTTAGATAATGAAAAAACAAATACAAAGAGAAAAATGATCCTTGTATACAAAGGAAGAACTTAAATATTTATTTGTGCGAGAGGTGTAAGATAATAAATTTAATTAGATAACATTTTGGAAAGAAATGTGAAAGTACCAGAGTAATTCTGATCATCATTCGTCTAAATTTAGAAATTTAAAGACTGAATAACTGTTATGAGGAGGATACGGAATCTTTAGTAAATACGCAAAAAAATATTAGAATTTTTATTGAACTCTTCCTAACGCTAAAAAATCAATTGAGATATAATTGAAAGTAACAAAAAAATAAATTGAACTAAAGCGTAAAGAAAAATTTTCAGCGAATAACTCAGTTTGAAATCAAAAGAAATACAATGGATAAAACCAGTGACGCTGATATCTATTTCATATGGTATTTCATAAAAACAAAATTTAATCATAACTGTAATAAATACTGAGCGTATTGAGTTATAATTGAAGTTTTTAAAATCTTATATACAAAATCTAAATTTCTATAACTTTTACATCCTAATACCAGTGTATTCTTGTCAACCACGGGACCACCCACCTAAATTAGATATTGCATTCGTAACACCTACACGTAGAGATCACCACCTCTGGATAAATTCACGAATTCTTTACTTTTTTATTTTCAACCCAATCTCCTGTGAGTGTAGTAAGGGGGAAGAATAAGCGGATAAATCATATCCTCTATCTGCGATATACTACCACTGACAGCAGAATAAAGTGGTGGTAAGGAATGCACAGTGCTGAATTAATTTTGGTCAACAAACTTTGTGTTCTCTTGTTGTGACATTAAATAATACTCAATAAGTGTAAATACACAGTATAACCTAGTTTATAAATCCCCACATTAACTGTTTTTCTCGATCAAACGCCAATACTCGCATAGAAAGAATAATATATATAGCAATCAAAAAAAGCACGTAGTATGGTTAAACAAAAAAAATTAATCGAATTTTTAATCTTATAATTTTAAATACGTGTTTATATTAATAATTTTCAAATGCATGAATATATACATAGTAGAATAATATATAATACATTTAAAAGAATGATCATTTCATAATTATTAAAAAAATAATAAGTTATATGTTAAAAAAAGTTTGTTTCTCGTTTAACCATCTTTTCGATTATCCAACAAGGCTCTGGTCCCGAAATTGACGAATATTCGAGGTCCAGCTGTATATGTATAAGTATGATTTTAAGGTAACTATATTTACCTATATAAATGTATTGGCTTTGATATTGTGACGATATCTGCTTGCAAAATACCTCGAATGGTATTTGACAAATCTCTGAGGTTAAATACATAATGTGGCTTTGCAGGAGTTGGTAACAGATCTTTTGAAATATGTAAATAAATTGCAATGCTTGCCTTTACTATATTTATGCTTAAATTAGCTATAGTTGATGGAAATTCTGCAAAAAATCCATCCAAAATTGATGTAAATATAGTACGCATGGCATTTTCTGTGGTAGTAGGAATAAAAACCATAGAAAAGTGTCTAACGAATCTTGGAGTCAATACATTTCTACCTCCTCCTGGAGGTGTACATACTGTGCATAGAATTACATTATCTACGTATTTCCAAAAGAACTTTTTACGATCATATAAGCCGCCAGTATCTAAAAACTGTCTTAACAGTTCAATAGGAGGTTGAGCTCCGTATTTTTCAGGTTTAGGCATGTTAACGTTATCAATAAAAATTGCTAATCGATTATTTCCTGGTGCGCCAAAACTATTTCGTTTTTTCTTTTCCAATGTCGTTTCCAATATTTCTTGGGTTCTATTACTACTGGTTTGTGCGGAAAACATTACCATCTTGGTAATCCAATCATTTGTCTTCATCAGATTTTGCATTACAAAATTAGCCACTGATGTTTTACCTACTCCTAAAATAATTATTATGTTCTCAATTTAAACGCTATCTTTAATTTACAAAAAATTAATCATAGCTTACCCAATACGCCTGCTAACATAACTGGTTGGTTCATTTGGATTAACTTTTGTATTATATAGATGTATCGTATGCTATCTACTGTAGGTACTAATAATTTAAAATAAGACGTCCCTGTTTTGCATTCAAAGTCGGGAACAATGGTATTCCAATTTTCAAATGTTTTATTAGCTGTATTTAGATATACGCTGAATAATTTAATTTCAGGTAATATTTTAGCTTCAGAATTGGCTTTAAATTGGTTAAAGACAAATTCCTCAAATTTAATTTGTGAAGAATCAATTAAATTCGAACCCAAAGCCCACAAATATGAAAATATAAAAGACTGACAAATATATTTTTTAATTTCTATATTTTCTGTTTCTGCGTCAAAACTTTTAGGATCACTTAAAAGAGATTTAAAGATAGCACACATCATAGTTGCTTTACTAATTTTAGTCTGAAAGGTAATATTTGAAACGTTGAAGTAAATACTTATGTGTAGATTAGTATATTTACGTAATTATACCTGTTTAATGGGTTCCAAACAATGTCTGGCGATGAATGAAAAACCTTCGTCAACATAAGTCTCAAATAATTTCAATAAATAGTTTTTCAGTTCAATACTATTTCTAGTTACTTCATTTTCAAATTTATTTACCCACGATTGTACGTATGGTAACCATCCTAATTCATCAGGATGTATATGAACCATTCCACATCTACTAACTGTAGCAGGCGACGCATATGATAAATCATCAACTTCAAAAACCATTCTAACCTAAAAATTATTGAATACGTTATAGTTTTTGATTTTGTTTAAGCTGTATTCAACATTAATTTATTTAAATATATATATGACCCAAACACGAGTTATCTCAGTGGGCCCAGTATTCACATGTATATGAAATTAAATAAATCAATATATATATATGTTAAAAAATTTACCCAGGAGCTTAATTTAATGCGGTCTGAATTTGCTAGACACAACATCTTGTTATCGTCAAGCATAGTGTTAAGATTTTCGATCCATATTGCATCTACAGGGCCGTCACATACCACCCATTGAAACTCTTCTTTTGTTGTTTTAACGGTTTCTCTAATACATTTTCCAAGTAACCCATCCCTCCATTCCATTGTGAGAGGGTTTACTTCACCGTAAAGTTCACTCATTGAAACAGCTTTTGGATTTATATGATATATTTTTACGGGTCTATAATATTGGTCTTCTATTTTATTATTGTAAAGCTCTATTAATGTTTTGCTAAGTATTTTTAAAACAGTAGTTTTCCCACCACCTGTTTGACCAACAGTCATTACACCGTGCCTAACAATCATTGTCTTTAATAACTCCAAAACTTTAATATAAATACACTCTTTAATTTTATATCCTTCATTTTCCATTATATTTTTGACAGTCGAGTAAAACATTCCATAATCTTGATCAGGTAAGACAACACCAGGAAAAATATCATTTAAGATGTCCTATGCATTTAAATTATTTTATTATATTATATTGTATATATTTTACATAATAATATAATTTTTACATAATACCTGAAATAATAAAGCATCATCTTTTAATAATTTTGGCAAATTACAATCCCTTAATGCTTTAATTAAAATGACATTTTCTTTTATGAAAGGATTTTCTTGCTTTAAAGAAATTGCCATAGCCAAAACACTTTTAACGGCTCTACAGTTAAAATTATTTATTTATCATACTCGTATTTTATATTCAAAAATATATTAATTATACCTCATTTCGAAATCGTAATGATACTGAGTAGAAAGTTGTTCACTACACAACTTATACATTTTTACCATTTTATGAGCCAACATTTTTGACGATTCAAACCCTTCGGAATATAATATAATCTCAGCAATTAATTCATAATTAGGTACGATCATTGCCATGGGTCTAAACAATGCTTGTAAATTATCTGGTAATTCACTCCTTCCCGCATAGCTTGGGTTCATTGTTATAAATACTGCACATGTCTTAATAATTCTTATCTCTCGACCTTCTAGTATGAATTTGCTAACATTATTCATCTTTGCGTTCATAATAGTAATTAACTGCTGTGCAATAACCGACAATACTTCGATCTCTATGTGGTTGAATTCGTCAAAACAACACCACGCTCCAGACTGAGCCATACCAGAAAATAATTTACCCATCGCCTACAAAAATAATTAATGATTATTTTAATGTTTTACAAGCCAAAGAATATAGAATGAACCTTGTAATCTAAATCTTTAGAACAGTTGAATACAACGCATTGTGTCGCTAATGCTTTTGCAAGGTCCTTAATTGTTTCGGTTTTACCAACACCAGTAGGCCCAACCGGTGCACCACCTAGATTCAATTGAAGTGCACCTAGTAAGCACAAGTAACATTTGTCAGTTAATGGTGTGATTACTAATCGAGGAGATGACCCAAGGTATTCAAATGCATATAACCAGCGAAAATCAATCATGTACGCAACACAACTATCCACTGCAGTGATCCAATAATAACGCAAATGTTTTAGCCATTCGAAATTTGTTTCGCTATTGACTTGACGTTTAACCATTACAGATACTATGTCTCTAGAATGGACATTGACTGTAATCAAAGCACATATTGCCGATCGTTGAAGTTTAGTTAATTTTCCTTGGACCATAACCACTAAATCATTCAGATCCTACAATAAAGAAAAAAATCGTTTAAGTTAGATAAGTATACTATATAATTTCATTTAGTTTTGTTGATTTTACAAAGATACTTAATTTAAAACATTTTTGTTCGAATTTAACTAAAGCTTGCTGTACATTGGTATCAAGTTTAAAAATACGATGTACATCACGACACCACATTAACTGAGAAACTGTCAGCACTAACTATAAAAACATCTTAATTATGCATATTTTTAATTAAATATATATTTAAATATCGTAACCTGAGTGGCATGTAGTAATACCCATTTTTCTCTTGGAATTTTTTCATAATCTTCAATAGCTATGATCATAAGTGATTTTAGTGTATTCATCATTTCATTTTCTACTTTAGATAGCCAAAATTCAACGTTTCCCTGAGCTTTAACAGGTGACAAAAATTTGACGACTTCTCTTTCATGAGATATCATAGCAATGATGTTTGTAGGTGAACTATCTACTTCATTTTCCGATTGCAATGGATTTCCTTCTTCGTTATCTTTTTCAAATTGTATTCTCCAAATAGCATCAAAACATTTACTCATATATGGTTGTACAGTTCTAGCATACCTAGCTTGAGTTATTATTTTTATAAGCTCATCATTAGACAAAAAATAAAACCGCGGAAATATAATTCGTTTAGATTCTAAATACGCTTCTAAATATAGTAAAATCTGTTCTATTTCTTGATTATTTTTTATAAGAATTTTTAGTAGATTGGGTTCAGTACACGTACTTATAGCCAAGGGATATTTTTTGACATTTTGCATTATATTTTTCCAAGAACTATTTACTTGATTAAACAATTTAGCTTCATTTGGCAGTTGCCTTTGAATGTCTGGAGCTGCGAATATTGACTCTAAATATATCCAATTATTCTGACACAATGTCCACTCCGTCTAAACAAATATTTATATTTAAAAATTGCATACATTTTAACAAAAAAAAAAAAAAAACTCTTATACTTGTAATTTATATATTTTTATAATAAAAAGTATTTACAATTAACATTATAACTTACAAGGATATCATTCATAATATTCATTGAATTTATCCAACCTTCAACTCTTGTTTTAATCATTTTTACATATTTTGATGTAATTAAAGTATTTAAATTTATATTTGCTTCTTCTAATGTTAATTGGACTTCTTCTAATGAACCAAGAATAAAAACATCATCAGCATTTTTATAAGGAAGTACAATTAATTCAATTTTTTTCCATGAATCTTCAACTTTGTTTAAAATTGTTAACATAGTTGCTTCAGAACTTGCATGTCCAGAAATTTCAATTAATTCGAGACCATGGTTAAACGCACCTAATTCTTCAAGCATAATTAAAGTAAGAGACTTATTAGTTGGAAATTTTGTTCCAAGTTTTTGTTCTATTTCAATCCAATGATGAGGTTTAAGATCCGGATTTCTTAATATTTTAATTATTGACATCTTTTGTTTAAATGTTTCCACTTTGTTATTTAAAAAATTAATGTATTCACAATCTGGGAGGCCTTTTTTAAACTCCATTACATATTTTAAATTAAGTGTTAGAAATGTATACATTTCTTCCACATCCAAATTATGAAAATTGTCTTCTTCCCAAACAGACATTTTCTTTTCCCATTCGTCTAAGCAATCCCAAAGTAATATTCTAAGTCGAACCGATTCACTCGCATTTTTTAAAACATCAAATTTTGCTACCTCTACGCCAAAAAATTGTTGATAAGATGTATATAAATTTGCTTCTTCTTGGCGTTCCATTAGTCGGTTGTTAAGCTTAAATAAGAACAATTTTACTTCTTCTTTATTTGAACTAATATCAGTTAACCATGAATCCTATACAAAATTAATAATACTTTAGAATTAATATATTTATGTATTCTATTTAATACTATAAGTTTATAATAAAAATGTAATTATTTAAAAATGTTGTTTTAACTCTAAAAATTATTTTTATACGCATATTAAACATTATCAATACATTATTCAATTAAGTAATTAGTAATTATATTAAATAATGTACTTATTACTCCACACAATGTTACAACTAGATAAAACTTTTATGTAGATGGGCGATTGCATTTCAGTTAATGAGAAATATTCATTATTTAGATCATCATACTCGTATTTCTCAAACATATTTTTCTGCATAAACAATAAGTAATACTCATTCGGACATTTCTGATAAAGTAAAACATCAAGTATCTCGTTAAGATGTTCGGATTTGGTACACAATCCAAATAAAAGTCATAACAAAAATATTTTTTCAAAAAATGTAGTACTTATTAAAAATGTTTATCAGTGTATCACTGAATGTTACTTAGCTCTTAACATGCTACTTCTTCATTTAATAGAGCTTTTGGCTGAAAGATAGGCTATTACTTCTGCATAATATTATTACAATATATATTTTGTATACATATTATATATAAGTATAACCGAAGACAGATATACAAATTATAAAAAAAAAAAAAATATACTCCTGCATAGGAAAATTATAAAAAATCTAAAACAAACGTTAACTATTACATTTGCTTCGATATTTATCTGGTTAACTTCTCGAAGTATGTCTGCTATATGGATATCAATTTTTTTCACAAATTCATCCATAAGTTTATCTTGTTCATTGTTAATTTCATCAAATGTTGTTTGTAAATTAGTCAATACGATTGAAAATTTCTAAAATTAAATATTATTACAATTATCAACTATCAATTATTTGGTCATTATAATATTTACATTATAATTTTCAATATCATCTTCAGGGACAGGTATTTCAAATTCATCAGCCAAATCATAAAGGTCTCTAATATAATTCAAAATATTATCTATTTCTTCTAGCTAAAATATCGAAACAAGTTTTATTAAAATTTTATTTTTAATTTGTACAAAAAATATTATTTTAATACAAACTCTTTTAGAACATTTTTCTAAAAACTTTTTATAAACAACACATTGTGCAGCAGTAGATGGGGGAGTGTGAAGATATTTAAGAGAGTCGTTTATTTCATTCAACAGCTCATTAACCAAATTTTTCCCAGCTCTAAAAATGTATTTGCAATGAAATAATTGATGTCATCAATATGTCTACAATGTGAAATAAGAAATACACATACTTAACCATTGTTTTTTCTACCAATTCCAATAATTTTTCACATGACGATTTAGCAACACTTTTAAATAAATTCAGTTTTAAACAAAATATAGCTAACATTTGAGCGGGTGTTATCTTATCCACATAATTTCGTTGACGTCTATATTTTTCCAACATCTTTCGAAAGTTAATTACATCTTAAAAAAAATTAAATACATGATAAAATGTAATAATATTTTTTAATTTCTATCTTTAGTATTGTAAACATAGGTATGCGCACGGGTAGACAGGATGGGCAGCTGCCTGCGGGCCGAACTCTTTTGCAAATTAATATGAAGTACTTGCTACTCGTACTTGAGTAATCGCCTTCGAGAGCTTATGACTGATATAAATTATAAATACAATAACAATTTACCACGAATCTGTGATATGGGAAAAATTATCAGTTCAGAATTATAGTTACCAATGATACCGACAAACAAGTTATCTATTAAAAAGCACGATTTTAAAGAGTTCTTTATAACTGCGTCTGTATTTCGTACAGTGACAATATCTGAACATATACTTGTACATAAACATATAATAATAATACATTACATAATACAAATGATATTGATGAATACATGTTATATTAATAAAGTAAACCTATTTTTATCTTCTCCTAAAAAATATTGTAATATGACGGTGAAAAAAATTTACCTCCCTGCAATTAAGGTCTGCGCATGCTTATGATTATAAATATGCATAAATAAATCGTATAAGTACTAGTTTCGTTTTCAATGGTTCCTGGATCCAATTCTTCGTTTTCTCTATACATAATGTGGACATATTCTAGACGTTTTAAATATTTATAGACCGCATCATAATTTGCATCAAAGTAGTTCAATATTTTCTCGGTAGAACTCTGATACATGTCATCAATATCAAACATGAACTGTAATAATGTACCGTTTCCGCATATACGATTGTTTTGTTTACCACAAATTTTTGGTCTAAATTGTTATAATTTATCAAAAATAATAAATCGTATTTACTTATATATATACATATATATTACTAAATGTTAAGCTTACTGAGTGAAACTGTTAAACTCGTTGTCGCTCAGAAGTGGAGGAATGTGTGTAACCATATTCCATTTCCAACTTTCCAATAAAAATGATATGTAACTGTTAAAATCATGTTGTGTACTATTGAACTCGATACCAGTTTTTGTTAATAAGACCTCTAGTATAAATAGTGGTGACTTGTTGGAAAAAAAATAAAAGTTAATTATCTTACACTAAATAAAAAACATTTAGTGGTAATATATAATACCCTAGGATCGTCCGAACACCTCTCATTTTCTAGTATAGTTTCCACGTTAGAATCGTTCAATAAATCGTTACTAGGAATATACTTAAAATGATTTCGTACGTCAGTCTCAAAACGCGTAATATGATTTCGTATAATTGTATGTAAATGAGATTGTAATATTAAGTCAATTGACATGATAAATCGACAGATTCTTTGACAACATTTGAGTTTGGCCCTTTGTTTTGCAAACGGCATCGCGTACGTAGTATCCCTATAACGTTCTATCTTCGCTTTCTCGGTCATTTTAGAAATATACAAATTGGAATCATCTACAGTAAACCCAGACTCCTTGAGTGCTTTTAAACATGCATTTAATACCAGATCTTTGATTGTTTGTCGTAAGTGTTTTAACTTTAGTATAGCTAGTTCAGTGCTTTTTTCCTAAAAGTTTCGTGTTTAATAATGAAAAAAAATTAAAATTAGATGCTATAGATTAGATTCATCAATTTTAAAAATGATAAGTCTTTAACAATTAACTTTATAATATAATTAATTGTTTATAAGCTATTATATATATATATATCTTACCAATATTGTATTTATATCGTCAATAAATAAACATCTTAAATAATACAAGTATAAAAATATACAATAATAATTTATAAAATATTTGTATAGAAATGTGTTATTATACAGATCGTGCATGATATTTAAATATACATATACAATTAGGATAAGACAGAAACAATTTTGTACTGAAATTTGAAATTTGAAATAACAAAACTATAAAGTTAATTTGTATATCTTTAAGATAATAAAATATAATCATGTCTAACCTGTTGTTGTTTAAAACCTTGCAGAGTGTTTTCTTCAGTAATCGAACCGTCATATAATATAATAATTTCTGTAGTTTCGAGTAAGGCATTAAAAATGTCTACTGTAGCATGACGCAAACAATCGTAAGCTACTAGTAATTCTTCTCGTGCCCAATAAAACTTGTTCCTTGAAATGTGCTTATACCAAAAGTAAAAGCATTTCCAAAGTAAATAATTTTTAAATAGACGCAACTGTAAATAATAAATTAATTTTATCAAATTTGAAGTTATTTTATTATATACACGTTAAATCATTATAAATTATATTTAAACTAAAGACCGATAAAATTGATGAAAATAATTCAATATCAACAGAGGCTGATTTATCTTTTTTTACGGCTATAGGCAGCAAAAATTTCCCGCCCTTATAATAGGTGAACAAGTTACAATACCCCTCCAAAATACCTACTCTAAATATTAAATATATAGACAGGATTATTGGTCATCCATTTGAATTTAATTAATTTTCCAATTTTTGATACGTTTGATGTTTTTTAACAAAACACTACAGAATTTGCCACTCCCAAATTTTGCCGCCCCAGGCAGCTGTCTACAGTGCCTAATGAGAAATCCGTCTCTGAATGCCAATTAATTTTTTGGATTTTTATAATTTCATAGAGCAGGCAGATTACACATAAAGGAAACCTTTAGCCAGAAAGCAAGAAGATGGTTTTACAAGAGAATACAAGAGAGAAAAGACATTTGAGAAGACCCCGAATGCTAGGGGAGAATTGTATTAAGAAGGATGTAACAAATTTCTACTTGGATGACAATTGACGTATGTTAGCGTAAAATCGTAATGGGTGGAGACAGTTAAGTGTATATATGTGGTATGAAAGACTAAAAAAAAGAAAAAAAAAAGACAAAAACTATTATTTCATGTTCATATTGGCTTACTTTTACAAGTTTTTGATAATTATTGTAATCTTCTTCGAATCTTGTCAAAGGCATGAATGTTACTTCATTTTGAATGTTTGACATCATACCTTTGTTACTTAAAGTAAAAAAACAATTTTTATCGATATCCTTGAATTTCACAATTTTAAAACTATACGGTGAAAAATATTTAGATTCTTTGCTGACAGCGTAAACTAAATAAATAAATTTGTATTCTTTCGCTGTTTTAAAGTATTTTAAAGCTTTCTTTAAGTTGAATATTTCCGGAGGTTCATCTTTACACATATCTTCTTTGTGAATGATACTTTCTTGGTCTGATTTATAACCCGTTATAGATTTAGAATTTTTAATGCTCGATCCATTTACTAAACATATCACCCAACACAATCAAATTATTATTTTACAATTATAATTGTTTTTTATTTAATATCTAATAAATTAAAGATTCTTGTGTGTTATATTCTTCCTATAGAGCCTACACATGTTATCAGGTTATCATCTTGTCAGTCAGTGTTACAATTTTATATAACATAATTTACGGCTAATATCCGTTACCCCTCACTAAAATTTTTTTGTATTATAACATTAAGTATCTCTAAATTAAATATTATTTATAAAATTAAGAATTAGTAATAAAAACACGAATATAATCAGGGGTTGACTGAGGCCTTGAGGCCCAGGTGGGTATAATTTTTAAAACTACCAAAGAAGCGACTCATGTTACAATTTTTTATTTTAAATAAAATAACTTTTTAAGGAACTTATACCAAAATGAAAAAAATCCTGTAGGTTTATACTCAACTAAATTGAATATAATCAAATAAAACAAATTACTTCGACTTTACAATAAAATTTTAAAACTCTATTATACCAATAGTATGAAAAAAAAATAAGTTCAACATAATGAAAAAAAAAACAAGTTACTTCAATATTTAAATCATAAATATTTTTAAAAATGTATACTAATAATTTAAAAAATACATTTTATGTTTTTAATTTAAATACTATTTTTAATACTAATTACTATTATTGTAATAAAAAATTAATAAATTATTAAATGTTCCAGAACATCTATCAATAGCATCTATAATTATATCTATTTCTGGAAAAATATCTGCTTCTATGCTAATCAGATTTTAATAACTCGTCCTTCATTGCACTCCTCAATCTGTTTTTTATTATTTTTAATTTTAAAAATGCACGTTCGCAGTTCACTTGAGTACAGGAAAAAGTGAGAATATATTTGTATGCCAAGTATAATTTTGAAAATACTGATGTACATAAATTATATTTTTATAAATATTCCAACAAATGTGTACAATTACAGCAGCCTACTTTTTTTCCAGACTTACGAGTAATTGTTTCAAAATTATCACTAGATTCTGCTGAATTATCGTCAAAACTTTGAGATTTTGTGTTACTTTTATGTGGAATTTTGTTAAAAGTCTGATAAAAAAATGATATAAATTGAAGAAACCTTTTTATACGATTCCAGATTCGGCATTTGATTTAAGAGCAACGTATTTTAAATTATCGTCATTAATTTAATGATAATTTTTGCCGAATTTTTTTAAACATTGTGTATTAAATGTACTTAATACTTCATATATTTTTTCGTGGTATGGCCACCTACCCACCCTGTCAGTCCGCCCCTGAATATAATATTAAAATATGATATGTTGATACAAATATCTGAAAACTAAAAAAAATTTCAATAAAATAATATAATTTAAATATCATAAATAATTAATTAGTTTAAACTACCTAAGTGATATTTTTATGTAACACCTAAATGATTTTGTTCATAAAAAAATAAATTAAATAATTATGCTGTAACAAATCAACATTAACAAAATTGTAAAGTAAGTATGATTTAAGTACAAATAATTTCTCATTAGAATACTTGAACTTAAATAATATTTATATTATTGAACAATCGTTACATTGTTTTATTTATATGTTTTGAATTTGTATACGTTATCTGATACATGATATTTAATTGGAAATATTTTTTAAAAATAACAATTTTATTTATATTATATAATTTCAACCTTCCCAATTACAAAGTTTTAATTTTCCTTATACATATTTTAAATTATTAATTATGAACAAAATTGAAAATAAAATACATACAATCTTCATTATTCGAAGCCTTTTCTTCCATTTTTCGTATATTGTAAATAGCCAGACTGTAATCAATGTTTGCAAGACTTAAGAATTCAATTTAATTTCAATTTATTGTAAAATATTAGTAATAAATAACAAAAAAAAATTAAAACTCATACCAATAGTTCAGATTGCTGTTTGCAGAAGCAAATTTGATTTCTTATATTTAATATTTTATAAATCACTTAAAAATAATCATAAAATACTTATTACATTAATTACAATTTATTGTCATATAAAGAACGTTGTACTTTTCATTAATCTCGAAAAAATTTTATAGTAAATAATTTTTAGAAAACATTTTTAGAAACATTTATAGAAATATTGTAAATCGCATTCTACTACTATGACTTACTAATAAGTTTCAAGTTTATGTAAAATAGGCTTTCTAATCTTTCTTTATTTAGGTAATAATGTATTATTGATTCAATGGTTATGGGGTCGTTACTAAGGATACGCATTCCTTGGAATTCCGTTACTTGTACAACTGATATAATATGTTATTACTAGGAATTACAAAGGGTTGTACTTTCGAACTAAGAAATGTTCTATTTTATATTTTCTTTTAAATTTAAATTTTATTTACAAATTAGAAACATTAATTACTTTATGCAAAACCGTTTTAAAGGTTTTCTTAAAGTTGGGGAAAATTAATTAGGGGGTCTCTCAATCATCAAAATAATACACAAATATGATAGAAAAATACAAAAAATACACATCAAGTTTGCGATATGTTAGTAAATATAATTTTTTTTAACTTCAACCAATCAAGTTCATTTAAATGCATCTAAACAATAAATTACATTTAATATAACTTTTCAACAATGTAATACCAGTTACCACATTTAATTAAAATTAAATTTATTCTAAGGTAATTTATGAACAACCATGGAAAATAAGAACTTGGATGTTGTCTCGTCGATAGTTGCAATACTGAATTTCCTACGTAAATTTGGATGAAATTATGTCATTTTTCACACTCCGGCAACAACCATAATAAATTACAATTATAAATACTTAAAAATTAGAATTATTGAAAATGTTACCTTAATAATAGAGCTTAAATATAAATTTAAGTTAATTTTATTTAATTAAATTAATTAATATTACAAAAAGAAAAATAGTTTAGAAATAATATATTATTATCAATAATACCTAATAAGTAACTTCAAGTATTTCTAATCTGAATTTTAAAAAGCTTTCTTTAAATTTTCCTAGACTGAAAATAGTCCTTTTACCACCCCCTCCTCCACTAGTGACAGCCCAGACATTATTTCACCTTTATGTCATATCTCATGTATCACCAATATCATCCTATAATATTCAAAAAATATTTTTCAATTTTTTTGAATGTGCTTTATGTGGATTTTTTTTTTGATATAATATCTAAAAAGTAAAAATTAAAATATTAAAATGAATTTAATTTTTCTAAAACTAATTTTGTTTTATTTAAAACTGTATCTATAATAATTTGTGGATGTGTTACAGAAATACACATGTTTTTATTAAGGATTATTATAATAAGAAAAAAAATGGTTCATATCCCATAGGCGTGCACACGGGTGCAGCAGAAAGTTCATGTGCTGCATCCGCCACATTTTTTGGGCCGATTGATTGATCAATAGGCCGGTCGGAACAATTCATTATATAATAATTTAATATAAATCATAAGTAATTCTTATTTAATGAAAAAAAATAAATAAATAAATAAATAGACTAATTATTCTATGATTTCATGTTATACAACTAATAATGTCTGGTAGTAATTGTAACTTGGTGTTTTCAAAAGCAGTGAATAAATGTAAGGAAGTATGTTTACATTTGTCAATCGTTAAAAAAAAAATTATTACACTATTATAGCCACTTTGGTAACAATAACACAGCCTATATAAAATTTGATCAATCATTTTAACTGTTCAACAATAATTTGGCCGATTGTTAAAAATAGGCTGTTTTATTTAATATGCTGCAACTGCAATTAAAGTCTGCGCACGCCTATGTCATATCCTACTTATCAAATTATATCTTTATAATCGTTTCATATTTTTTATTATAGATATAGATTTAAAAACATATGAAGGCACTCTTGCATAACTGGTTGCGTCCAAAATTTAATTTTCAGGAAATTAAGCAAGCTTTATATTTTTTAACAATAGAAGAATATTAAAATGTTTTAACATTTTTTGGATTCCAAATCGTTGGTTGTTACACCGAATTTTATATGAATAATGTATAAATCTATAGTATAAATATATGTATAATAATAAACTTATGGTTCAGCCGATAACAGAGCTGAAACAGCATTATTTCTTGTACTTGGTTACAAAACCGGGGGGAAAAAATTATATTGATAAACTCATAGATATTATAAAAATTCTTATTATATCTATGGATGAACTACCATGGATAAAAAACTGTGATAACTATTTATTATAAATCTTGTTATCAGCATATCAATATTTAGTGTTATCAGTTTATTATGTATCACTAATAAGAGTTAAAATCATCACTATTTATGATTTTTTTACTTTCGTTATATTTTTAATTGAAATAACTAAAATGATTTCTTCAGGCTTCAGTGGTGCTTTAAAATTAACAGATTTAGACGATTTTATTACGCCATCTCAGGTGACTTTATGCCTACTTTTTGTAATTTAATCATTATAAAATATTAATATTTTATAGGAGTGTATTAAGCCTGTACAATTCGAAAAGTCAACTCTCGGGACAGGAGCTAAGATTAAAATTGGAGATGATGGCTCATATATTCAAGAATCAAAAGTAATTGTATAGATTAAATAATAACCTGCCTTATAGCCTTTAACAGAAATCCAAGAAACAATTTATATTCAAATCTTATAGAACAACTTAAAATTCAATTGTTTTTGTTGAGTTAAATTATTTCATTGTTTTATATTTAAAACTAAAATTATCATATTTGTTTCATGAGTACATAACCCAATATACCTAAATAAAATTTTTGTAAAATTATTGATTGTATATATATATATATATATATAATAAATGCTTATATCAAAAACCTTTTAACAAATTTTACTGATAATTTTAGTTAAAATAAAAAAAAATCATATAACACTGAACTGCATTCCAGATATAAGTATACTAATGCAGATCTTGAGCATTATATTATAAGAATATTTAAAATAGCTTCTTGATATGATAAATATTGAGATATAGAGTATATTAATACCTCTAATTATATTCTAATGAAACTTATTATAATTAATACTATATAATTTTTAGATAAAAAATATAATATATCTTACATTTTATAATTTATCTAATATTCTTCCCCATCAAATTTGATAAAACAATAAGTAAAAAAAAAATTGTCTTAATATTTTATTAACAGAATGGCAAAAGTGAAAAATTGAAACAGGTGGAAATTTCTTTGACCGATTGCTTAGCATGCAGTGGATGCATAACTTCAGCTGAAACTGTTCTTGTTCAACAACAAAGTACCGATGAAATGATGCGTATTTTTGATGCACAAAAAGTAAATGCTTAAATTCTTTTACATATACATAATATGTAATTTTTCTTTTGATTTGTATTCTAATTTCTTTACTATTTCAGGATCTTGATAATAAAAAATTTATAGTTGTTTCTATTTCTATTCAATCTTGTATATCAATTGCAATTAGCAATAATATTACTGTTGAATATGCTGCTTTAAAATTATGTGGTAAGTTCAAACTTATATATATATATATATATATATATATATATATATATATTGATAATTTGTATAGTTTCTTTTAAAAGTATTATAAGTTTAATTTAACAAACTACTTTACTTTGAATAAGTAAGGTTTAGACTTAAACAAGAAATATTTCATAATTTTGTTCATTATAATTATAGTTACCTAACATATTTAATCTAAATTTTCCATTAATATCTTATGTATTATACTAATTTAAGATTTATAATACTTATTTACCAGGATATTTCAAGAAATTGGGAGCAGATATGGTATTAGACTTAAAATTTGCAGAAGATTTAGCATTATTAGAATCTCAGAATGAGTTTATTGAAAGATATAAATCAGCTAAGGCCTCAAAATTTCAAAAAATATTACCTATGTTAGCATCTTCATGTCCAGGTAAAGTAATTAATATAAAAAACAAACAAATATTGTTTCAAAATTATTAATTACTTAATTTATAGGTTGGGTATGTTATGCAGAAAAAACTCATGGACATTTTATATTACCATATATTAGTCGTGTAAAATCCCCTCAACAAATAATGGGTTCATTTATCAAAGATTATATTTCAAAAATTAAAAATATACCTAGAACCGATATATATCATTTAACTGTTATGCCTTGTTTTGACAAAAAATTAGAAGCCTCCAGAGATCAATTTTTCGATGTAGACACACAAACTAAAGATGTTGATTGTGTAATTACATCTAGTATGTATGAATGCAATAAATTATTACAAATATTAAATAATTATTATGTTTTTCATTTTAAATTTTAGTTGAAGTGGATTCATTATTAGTAAAACAAGACATTGTTTTCAATAACATAGTTCCTGGAAATTTTGATACTGGGCTGAATAACATACCAGAAGATGGTTTTAAGTTACTTACAAATAATGGTTCTGGATCTGGAGGATATGCACATCATATATTTTGCCATGCAGCTCAAGAGTTATTTAATATAAATATTGATAAAATTGAATTTAAACCTCTAAGGTTTGTACTAAATACTATATTCATTAACAATTTATTATTATTTAATCAATTTTTATAATTATATGTAATAGGAATGTTGATATGAAAGAAGCCACTTTAGAAGTAGATGGAGTTGTTGTACTACGTTTTGCCATAGCTAATGGATTTAGAAACATACAAAACCTAGTACAAAAATTAAAAAGTAAAAGATGTCCTTATGATTATGTTGAAGTAATGGCATGCCCTTCAGGTAAGTTATTTTTGTTTTTATTTTCAATCCTTATTTCCAAATCTATTAGTAATATACTAATAAACAGTATATATAAATATATAGATTTATTATGCTATACTTTGAGTTATATGTCTTAATAATCAAACTACTTATTAAAATATTTATATTTACAATGATTTATTGATAAATTGGTTTTAATAGGTTGTCTAAATGGCGGTGCTCAAATGAAACCAGTGGAATATAAGCCAAATAGAGAATTTATTAATATTTTAGAAAACACTTATGATGAATTACCTAAAAGTAGTCCAACAAATAATAACAGTGTTAAATATTTATATTCAAACTGGTTAAATGAAAACCATAAAAGTGACTATTTGTTTACAACATATCGAGAAATTAAAAAAAATGATCAGCTGTTGAGTATCAAATGGTAGATAAATATCTATAATGGTTTTAAAGCAGTATATGAATACATTTATATTTTATCAATATTCATACCAAATCAGTTTATTGTTTTTGTACAGTTTATTGTAATATTGATAATAAAATATTAGTTTACAATTGTTTTAAATAAAGTACTTTTTTTTGTTGAAATTATCATTAAATGATACAAATTTTGTATTATTCATAAAATAGTTAATAAATGAATTAAATCAAATAATATAATTAATTTCTTTATAACAAGAAAAATAATTAGTTTCTTCTAAAATGTTAACACTTTGACAAAATATTAAAAAAATTTGGTCAGTATCGAATATACATAAATTTATGAATATATGAATAAATTTTTATTACACTTTTGAAGTATAAAAATAAAAATTACCATGTTTAAAATAAATAGAAAACCTTTTCAACTCTGAAAATAAATATGATTTAATTTTATTGAAAATTATGCCATGGTTATATTGTTAAATTCAAGACTGCCCCTGAACTTTACGGGGCTGTGAGCAAATATATTTCTTGGGGTCATTATAAAAAAACATTCTCATTCACCAACTTATAATAATATCCAAACAATGTTTCATCAAATTTTCTTTATTTGTTTTAAAAATGCTATCAATATTAAATAAAAAACTAAAATAATCATCAATATGTTAAAATTTTTTATAAAATTACTTCACTAGTAAAATTGAAATATGTACCAGAAATTTCATAATGAAACATTCTTTTAACAGTTCTTTTGCTAGTAAACTTTACTGATCAGATATAAATTATAATTTGATAATTATTTATGAAAATTGTAAATTCAGAACTAAGCGCTGGGCCCAGGACCAGGGACGTAGGCACAGAGGGGTCTATGGGGTCAGTGGCATATTTGAGAGTTCATGTCGGTGGGGGCGAATTTAAAAAGAGTTTACCCAACTATTCACACAAACTTACCAAGACATAATGAATTTTATATTGCACCTGTATAACCTATAAAGTAATAAGTTAAACAAATATGATAAAAAAAGCAACATATTAAGCAACATTATTAATAAAACAAAATCTATATTTCTATTTTTTTTATTAGCAAATCTATTTATAACATCATCTATTGATATAGTATGATGTATTTTTAGCAAAGCCAAACCAGTCAAGCGTTCTTGCCCCATTTTGGATCTTAACCATGTTTTCAATCTAACAAAAATAAGCAAAGAGATGAATTATAAGTTTGTTTTTAATGTAATTTAAGAAAAAGAACAAGTCCTTAATTTTAAGCAATGTAAATATAAAAATACATATATACGACATGTGTACCACAAAGAAAAATGTATGTACATTTTTACCATGGTTATCTAGATAACTGTGATTTTTACCAATAATTTGTTATCATCAACAAAATTTTTCGGAATTTTTGTTTTTTAATGAAATACTCAAATACCCTATACCCATTAGTTATATAAAATTTTCCTGGTCTAAAAATTCTCGGGGGGGGGGGCGATTGCCCCCTCCCCCCTCCCCTCAAATACGCCACTGTATGGGGTCCCCCCCCGAAATGTCATCGACGAAATATTTTTTAGAATCTGATTGAAACGAAAATGCTAATGTTTTTACAATGATGTTTTTTTGCACTCGTGAACCTAATAATAAATTATGTTATGGAAAAAATTACAAAATGATACGGTTAGCACACAAAATAACTTGCAAATTATCGCGATTTTAACATATAATCGTGTATAGAAAAAGCCAATATAAAGATTTAGTGAAAATTCCAAGTATTTGCAGTTTTTGTTATTGAGTTAGAGCAGCGGTCCTCACTACGCGGCCCGCACTAAAATAAAATTGTACATTTTAAAATCCAAAATTCTATAAACAGTGAACAAAATCGTTCATTTTATTTAATTATTTTTTTTATTTATCTTATCTTTCTATTTTAAACTTGTATTGAATTACCAGTTAGACAGATAAGTAGGTAGGTACCTACAATTATGAGTTTATTCATTTCCACTGCGTAATCTTGTGTGAACAGTTTATCCGTTATCGCTTATTGTCCGTTTGTATTGATCACGTATTGTTACAATATTTAATTCTGTGGTTTTAACATTGTGAGTACAGGATTCTGTGAGTAAGCTGTTAATTCTCTATCATGGCAAAACGTAAAATCGAAGATGAACACAGAATATTTCAAGACAGTTGGGAGATTGAATTTTTCTGTATTTCTGGTAAGAAACACGATGCTTTATGTTTAATTTGTCGTAAAACCATAACTATTATAAAACGTTATAATAATAATCGTCATTACAATACTCACCATACTGAATTTTCTAAAAATTATCCCAACCCATCTAAAATAAGAGAAGAAAAACTAGTTGAAAAAAGGAATTTTTTCTGAAAAACAATCAATGTTACGGTTCACTAATAAAAATGAACTTGCAACAAAAGCATCGTATGAAGTAACACATATGTTAGCCAAACGCATGAAACCATTTTCGGATGCCGAACTAATAAAAAATTGTATGGAAACAGTAGTAAATACTCTGTTTTGTAATTTTTCCAATTTTAAAGAAATACGTGACCAAATTTCAAATCTGCAGTTATCTGATGCTACATGTGTTCGTAGGACGAACATCTTGGAAATCAAGTATTCGATTCAGTGATCAACGATTGCCGATTTTTTTCTTTAGCATTAGATTCGTCAGTAGATATAAGCTCTACTTCTCAATTAATACTTTTTGTTAGGTTTTGTTCAAAAGATAATATTATTAAAAAAGACTTTTTGAAAGTCATACCGATGAAAAACCAAACTCGTGGTGTGGATTATTTTGAAACAATTTTTACATTTTTTGAAAAAAATAAAATAATATGGATAAATTTAATTTCCATATGTACAGACGGTTGTCCTTCAATGATTGGAACTAATTCTGGTCTTGTTACTCTTATTAAGAATAAAATTGTAAAACCAAAATTAATCAATTTCCATTGTATTATTCATCAAGAAAATTTATCATGCAAATTTCCAAATGATTTTAGTGTTGTCATGAATAAAGCAATTAAAATCGTCAATTTTATCAGAGCTAGAGATTTAAATCACAGAAAATTAAAGAATTTCTTTCCGAACTAAATTCCCAATACAGTGATATTATGTTTCATATTGAAGTACGATGGCTAAGCAAAGGTAAAGTCTTAGAACGATTTTTTTCCCTTCGTGAAGAAATTAAATTATTTATCCACGAACAAAAAGGTGAATTTCCTGAAATAAACTCATTAGAATTTTGGTACAAACTTGCATTTCTTGCAGATGTAACAAAAAGTTTAAATATACTTCAAACAAATCTGCAAGGAGAAAATAAACTTATCCCTCACATGGCCAGTCAGATTTTAGCTTTTGAAGAAAAGCTCAAAATGTACATTGAAGAAGTATCTGATAATGATTTTTCAAGTTTTTCCAATTTTGATGTAATGAAAAAAGAAAATAACATTTTTTCTGATGATACTGATATAGAAACTCTAAAACCACAATTGCTTGAACTATTGGTCACTTTAAAAAATGAAATAAACAGTCGTTTCAATGATATTAAAAACTTAAGAAATGCATTTCGATTTATTGAAAATCCATGGGCAGTAACTACAAAAGAAATATTTGAAATTAATATTATGAATCATAACATTGGTTTATTGAAAAACGAATTAATTGACTTACAGGAGGACATAACATTAAAAGATATTTTTAATGATAAAAATAATGCAATGGAATTTTGGAATACACTTGAGGAACATCAATATCCTTCACTTTTATCAAATGTAAAAGCTATTCTAACATTTTTTGGGTCGACATGTTTGTGTGAAGCTGCTTTTAGTAAGTTAACATTTATAAAAAACAAATACAGAAATCGTTTGAGTGATGTGCATTTGGACGATTTACTGCGGTTGTCAACATCAAATACACCCGTAAACATAAACAAGATCATAAAACAAACAGAGAGGTACCGTCCATCAACATCAATACAACATTAAATCAAATAAATTAATCAAAAGCTAAATTAAAAATTATCAATCTAATAATTTAATAAATATATATTTTACTAATAATATAAATGAAAACATGTGTGACTTTTTCCTACAATACCCTTTCCTAACAAAATGTATAATATGTATGTATATATAATTTTTATATTTTTAATTATTATCACTAAAAATGTATGCGGCCCGCAAGGAATTTTCAAAAATTACATTTGGCCCTTTCTAAAATCCTGGTGAGAACCGCTGAGTTAGAGCATTTAAAAAAAATGTATTTTGTCGAAACGTGGATTTGCGTAAAATTTCCCGTTTTTTCGTAATTTTTTTATCGTTTTTTTCGACGCTCTTAAAAATTACTGAAAAAGTTTGATTTTTGACTTGCCAAAGTACCATCTGCATTCACTTTCTTTTCAGAAAAGTTGCTGTTTAAGAAAATCGAAGCAATTTTACTGCCAAAAAATAAGTCGTCAGACACAAAAAAAAAAAACACACATCATTGTAAAACCAATAGATTCCATCACTCCGTTCAGAATCTAAACCACTCATCGTCGTAATAAAGTAACCTTCTAATAGGTTTTTCACCCCTTCATAATATAACACAATTATCAGCTATAATATTATGTCATTATTCTTTATAATTATACCTAGCAGTCCGGGAGTACTTTGATGAGTTACATACATTGTTATAGTATTACTGATTACTATTGTTAGGCAATTGTTACATACGTATTATGAGATATAATTGAACTGTTAATTTTCCCACCATAATTAAAAAAAAAGTACTAATAATACGCCGATAGCGTACGTGTCAGTTCTCACCTAAAACCACTGCTGTCGAGTGGATCGAAAAGAACCATAATAATAATACGTGAGATATCTGGCGAAAGTGTTGTAAAGGTTTTTTTTTTTGGTTGATGACCAACTGATGTATAATATAAAAATTTTAGTGTTTGGGAGAGCGTGTAGTAGGAGAAATGTGTGCCAGAGAGAGATTATATTATTATATTGTTCGTAACGTGGGTTCTAAGAACCTGTTCACCTAGGTACAGGTATGCACCGATTGTATACCGTTTATAATTATTATATACATACATATTATATGTAACTATTGCAGATGTAATACATAAAACATATGAATAGGTATAATATTGTGGTACGAGCCCACCACGATACGAGTATGTGCGAGAAAACACCGTGACTAATTCCGGACACACCGACCGATAGACACATGGACCGGTGACCTTACCTACATGTTTCTTAACGAAACGTTAGTGTTGTTTTAACGCGCGTCCGAGCTGTGCGTACACCATACGTACCTTCCTATTTACATGTATAATTGTTCAATAGATATAGCCGTTTATACCTGGTACGGTTCACGCTAACATGTGTCGAGTGTTGTTGATTTTTATTACGTTAACCATGATGCACCACGTCAAATGTCAGAGTTTGGGAAAGTGCCCGAAAAAAGATACGATGAAAACGTTCGACCCGAAATTGGTAAGTTGAAATTTCTATTGTACTAACTAATTGACCGTAATCAGACATTTAAAACGTATGGTAAATCTGTAAATTTATAGTATTAACGGATATCCTGAACCGGATTAAAATACAAAAAAAAGCTTTAGTTCCCATCAGGGGTAAATTTTTGAGAGCTGTTTTCTTTGATTTGAAACATTTATTTTTCAAAAAAAAAATGACAACTCAAATATTTCTTATAATTGTATTATACTATAATGTCTCATTCAAGTGTAATAATTTTTTAAATAATTAAACTTTTATTTTTAAAATATAAAATGAATAGCTTCTTAAATTTACAATTGAATCAATATGAATTCAAATCTTAATTATAAAAATATCAATTTTATTGTTTTTGTTCCGATGGGATGGGAAAAATATATTGTTTTTATAGAATGTCTTAATTTGGTTCTATATAAATCACTACTAAACTGATTGTAATAATTGTTGTTATAACACGTGTTGAGTAACGTCTGTAAAGTCGAAGTTAGTAAAGCGAAAGTGTATGAATATAGTTGAGTAAATATAAAATATTTCCAAAAGAAAATTCAATTTTTGGTTAGCAAATGTTTGTACTTTTTTATTTTTTTGATAAAATACTCATAATTAATATTTAATTTGAAAATTTGAAAATTGAATACAAAATTCTAAATATCAATAGCTAATTTACTTATTGTTAAAAAATCAAGAGATTCGATTCAATAAAATGCAATATTTGAAAAAAATGTCGTTCATAAAGACACATTCACTTGTTCACGTTTATATTTTGCGAAAGAAACGTGACATCGCTCGCTTTTTTCAAATAGAACACGAACGTAAATCACATTTATATTTACAATAAATTCGAGCGATTTTTGAGACGTTCACATTTATTTACCGTTTAAAAATATATGTATAAATAATAAATATTGGTTATAATATGTGTAGGTTTTAAAATTAATGTAAAATATACCCAATACACTTTGTAAAAATTCTATATGTACAGAATGTGTGTAGGTGATTCATAAATAAAAAAATAACAAAATTCTAATAAACGGCCAAATGAATGCGTTCATTTTTTCATAGAACTTGAACGTAAACGTGTTCAATTTTAAAAAAATGAACATGAAAGTGAACGAGTTCTTTTTTTACACACTAAACGTGAACGTGAACGAGTTCAATTTTGAAGTGAACGTTGTAAGCACTGGTAAAATATCTATAAACAATGATATTATACTATAAATCATTTTTTTAATAAAAACAAATTATTACTTTTTTATTTTAAAGTGATTTTTATAAATACTTTTTTTGTATAAAATATTTAAACAAATAATTGTATGTTCTTTAGCTTGCAATTTTAATACAAGTCCATCAAATTATTGTATTATTCAATATATTGACGAATATAATACATTTGACTTATTAGATTCATAATAATTAAATAATACAAAAAAAAAAAATATAATATATTCGTATGATAATTAGACCAACCTTCACTCAGAACCATATTTTTGAATGCGTCAATTAATCATTCCTTTCAAATTTATTGAAATAATACTAGTAAAACAACGAAGGACGTACACTCGAACCACTATCTCGGTGTCAAACCGGCTTATAATCCTTGGAAATTTATTCCTAGACCCACCCTTATTTGTATGCCACTGTACATAAGTAATTAGATATTCGTTAAATAGTTAAATTTGATTATCTTAGTGTTTATAATTTGTACAGTTCGAAGGCCAGTGGTACGAAGTGGAAAAAACATTCTACATGATGGAGATGACTGCTAGTTGTACAACATTTAATTTCACTTTGAGTCCCGACGGAACCTCATTCAAAGTTCAGATTGGAACAAAAAATAGGATGTAAGAATTTGTTATTCAAAACATTCGAAAGTATTTAAACCTATTTGCATGCAATCACCGTTGAATGCATAGGCATGCGCATGGGGGTGTCGGATGTGCCACGACACCCTCTGAAATGTTGTAAATGAGGCCCGTATTTTAACTGATGTAACTAAAATTAAATGTAATTTATCGTATAATATTTGGTAAGAAATAAACGATGTTTCGTAATAGAAAAAATGAAAAAAAAATGTTCTTAATGTTCATGCAAAACATCTATATTATGATAATATAACAGCTACAATTGACTTCAAAATTAGGTACAAGTCATAAAGAATTGAAGCTATCTGAGAAAAATGTATAAGATTAAAGGAAAACATATTCATTGAGACTAATATACCACAATATTAAATATACTTGCACATTTTGTTAAGATGGGCCCAAAAAAATTGTAAGCACCCACTGAAATACAGGTCTGCGCATGCCTATGGTTGAATGATGATAATAACATAAATCAGAATATGAAGTATACGAATATACAGTGGATTTCGCTTAATATGGGAACCAGTTAATATAGACATCCGCATAATATGGTCCAATTCCAAAATCAAGGTATATTAACAAAGTTAAAAAACAGCCTTATATGGGTACATGGTTCAGTTTATGTGGGAAATATTTATTTCATAATAGCATTTGAATACGTATTAACAACTAATATAATTGCGTTCGTCGTATCTAGGAGATTGTGTTTATCAAAAGTAATAAAAATAATTTTAAACCATAATGGAATTTTGTTGTGAATTTAATTGGATGTACAGGAGTGTTATCGAGATCAATATAAAAAATAAAGCGATAAACTTGCAGATTTCTTCCCCTAACTAAACAACAATCATTTCAGTTTTACCTTGAATTTCAACGTGATCGTGAACATTTTATACTATGTCTCAAAAAGATCTTTCCCTCAAGAAAAAGTCATAGTTTTGGGCAAAATGAAGTATTTTCCTTCAGGCACTTACAACGTAAAATCGCTCAAAAATTATGCGTCCATTGATTATATTATTAATTATTATTTTGTTAGTATGTTTATTTATCTATTGATTTAATTAATATTTTTTTTCAATTTTATGATTTACATGTAAAAAATGAAAACTTTTCAGTATTAATAATTTTGATGTTTTTGAACTAAAATCGGTTAATATGAGCAAATGGTCCCAACGTGTTCACATTAAGCGGAATCCACTGTACATATGGTCATAGTAATTTTTCGAGCACGCCGAAACCTTTACATCAGGCCCTGTAAATGCGATGTATTCATGTACCCAGTTTTATTATCGTTACAATTACTGATTTCTAATGTTATATGTATATTGTCGACAGAACAGGAAATCCCAATATATTTTCCGGAGTAGCCACGCTCGTGTCAAAAAATAAATCCGTGCTCAACTATCGAGCCGAAAGTCGACTGCCCGGTCTGTTTTCCCGTATGCTACCGACCACTGGATTGTATCACATCATGTATTCGGATTACAATAACTATACAATACTGTGGTCGTGCACGAGTTTTGGACTTTTTCATACAGGTAACGTATAACGTGCACATATTACGATAAAATTGAAGAAACAGCCGCATATTAGGTGTTGTGTTTGGGTGCTAAAATGTTATGTCACATATATTTGTATATATAAAATATATTGCTCATATTTTCATTATAAATCACTCGGGCACTCTGATCACTGATGGTGCTTATTTTAAATTAGATGGTGAACCCCCAAATCAACATGTATACATCCCTGTATGTGGATAGAAACTTGACATGCGTTGAATTATGCCAACTATAGTTGTAATAATATTTTTAATACAACCCAGTTGTTGAAGCCTTTTCTTTAATAAAAAATAAAATAAATATTGTTTGCAGATATTATTTGGGTTTTGGGAAGAGAACGAGATCTCACGGCGACATCTCGTGCCGAGCTTTACGGCTTGTTATACGAACTGAACATCAATCCCGACCGACTAATACTGACGAAACACGAAAAATGTGACGATTTTTTTTAATTAGAAATATTTTATTTAAAAGAAGTACATATATTTTACTTTTAATACATATTGAATATGCTAGTCAGTACAGTATAAACTAATCTCAAAGGATTCATAGCAGCCCTATGTATATACTATCCTAAACTTACGCGTAACGATTTTTATAGTTTTAAAACAATGTACGGATTTTTATTTTGTGTTCAAAAATTACTAATAATAACATGAATTATTAGGTTTATTAGTAAACGTAGTAAAATATATAATGCAATATAAATAAGAAATAAAAATACGATAGTACATTCGAGTAATATTCGTTTAACGAGCCGAAAAATTGAACGTTTTTCATGTAAAACTATATAAGTACTAAAAACCCTTGTTATGTGTATTTATTTTTATATTATAACCTAAGTTAAACCTAATGTAAATTCTATATAGTGTATTAAGGAAACGAAATCGAAATCGTAATAATCTTGTAACTATATATATACCTACTTAACATCTATGATTTCCTTTTTTCTGTACATTAACTTTTATTTTTTTTTTTATACATCATAGATATTTGAATATAGTATTTTAAATATTTTCCGATTTCTTAGTTTCTTATGTACGCAAACATAACAGCATTGTGAAAGTAGCACATTAAATATTATTTGCTACTTGAGCTCATTATGTCTGTCGGTTCGACATTTAATACCATGCAGAACCCTTCAGTCAACCCTAAATATAAAACAATAAAAAAAACTAGAGCATACGTATTTACTTAAGATACATCGTTTTTATTGTATTATAAAAATCTGTATCGTTAAAAATCATAATAAATAATACATTTGTTCGCCTATTTTATTTATTACGCAGAATTATAATTCTTCGTTCACCGCCATTCACTAAAAAGTATTCATATTTTTTTATATTTGGTACTCACCCGGTGAACACTATTTAATCACATGATAATAGTATTTAATTGTTTTCTCGTATAATACTGCGTTTAGTCCAAACGGACCGATGATACGTCATTATATCGTACCGATAACCTTATCCGGTGCGAATCGTGTCGAACCCAGGATGCATATGCATATTCAAAGAAAATAAGTTGAACGATAACGAGATCATTGGTAATACAGTTTCCGCGCAGACAAGTTGAATAGGCAGATACATAAAAGCGTGTATCAATTATTCAGCAAATATTTGCGATGATTGGTAAGCAGTTTAAACGTGCAACAATATATGGGAGTTGGTATAGCACGACAAAAATTACTAAATAAATAATTCTATATATAAAATTGTAAGGGGTTTTTTACGACCGCGCTAACCGAGAAAACTACTGAACCAATTTAGCTGAAATTTTCACTGTTATATCCGACATTCTGCGTGAAATTTTAGTAACACTTTAGTCAATAAAAAATAAACATAAAAATCGTCGTGCAGTTAGAAAGGACATTACAGAAAATGTTTTAGGCATAAATTTAGTCCGATAGTTAGTAAAAAAACTTATTATTAATTAAAATAAACGTGTAAAGTGTATACCTAACATCAAAAGATCTTAAGTGTAATAATAAGTTTATGGGTAGTATAAAATTTGTTTTCGCTGGTGATTTCCGTCAAACCTTACCAGTGATCCAGTAGCGTAACAAGATTGGAAAGGGCCCCGGGACAGTAAATAAATTAGGCTCCATAATTCTATCTATAGGAAAAACCACATTAAACTTTATATTGTTTTTTTAAAATATAAAAACCTCTATAAAACCATTAATTAAAATAATAAACAGATAATTAATTGATACTCAAAATAAGTTAGGTACTAGGTACAAACATTCTTATAGTTTATGTTGTTTTATTATTATTTAACTATTTATATTGAATAAAGTTAAATTTTTGAAAAAGTCTATTATGGTGTTAATAAGTTATTTAACTATAAATTCTTACTAAAATTGTTAACAATATAATATATTATAAATTCACCGGTATATCTCCATCTAGATCAAAGTCTAGGTTTTTTTAGACACACCTACAAATATATTTATATGTTATGTTTTACCTATAGTTGAATAGTTCATAAATACATTATATATCTATAAGTAAAGGTACTAACCGTGTATTTATTTATTCAATTTCCAGATACCTATGTGTCTATTACATCATGAGTAGTAAAATGGTTACGAAAAACACGAGAATTATTAGTTAAGGAAATACCTAAGATATTTCCCCATTCAGACCGTAAGGCAATATTCATTGGAACTTAGAAAGAACTTATCTTTACATATTTGTCATGTGAAGGACAATTAGGTATACAGCACAGCATTTTAATTTTTAGCTCAGTTACACAATTTTAATACAATTAAGCATAAAATTTTAAAACTTTATGAATAATTATTGTTTTATCTTCTACGGATGAAAATTTGTATATATCATAGATGATAGAGCTATGGACTACGATAGATAGATATTGAAGTATTTATCAGGATTCAAATCGTGGTTTTTATAAAAGTCTATGAGTATGAGAGTAATATCACAGAAAATTTCATATAGTCTGTGGCAATATTAGAAAAATATTTGATACTAGTAAAGCGCGGGAAAAAAATAATAAGCTCGTAAATTCTGCTTCTATATCGGTACACATCACGTTGCAAGGGCTAGTGGTCAATGTTCCAGCTGTTCTAGTTTATAACGATCTTATCATAGGTCGTCGGGCAACCATACTATCTTAAACCGTGCTCCGTAATTGAACACCGATCATTGCTTATAGTGTGTATTTATAGGTATACAATATTCATATTAAATTTCTAATATTCAATTATCATATTAAAAATATCCAACCTTTTTTTCAATTTTATTTCAATTATTTTACGAATGTATTTTTAAAATTTACCAAGAGCTCTGAGGGCCCCTGAGCTCTAGAGACCCCAGGGCACTGCCCTGCTTTGCCCGATGATAGCTACGCCACTGCAGTGATCCCTAAAAGTACTCGAGCTAATGTCGTTAATGCTTGCTTAAAATCTTCCCCTATACGTAACATTGTTGAAAACCTTTATTTACGAACAAACATGAGAATTTATTTATGCGGAGGGAACGATATTTTTCCAGCACAGTTGTTGAAAATTAAAAATCGAACTTCAGAAAATGAAAATGGTTACATTTCTGTCAATCACAAGATTGGACGAATGGTAAATAATGTGAAAGAGTTGATTTCTGCAGTTTATCCTGATATTTTTTATCTGTCCAATAAATCTTACCAGTGGTTATGTGAAAAAGCTATTATCTCTCCAAGAAATGTACAGCAGAAGAAATCAATGATAGCATCCTTTTAAATTCGATGGACACTCATGTGAATATCTATCTATTAATACAGTTACATCAACAGATGATGCTATTCATTATCCTCAAGAATATAATATAATATAATATATTACCTATATAATTATCTCAATTCTCTCTCCTTCTAGATTTCCTCCACATAAGCTAAAATTAAAAATTGGTGCTCCAATTACATTATTCCGTAATATTCAACCACCGAAGTTATGTAACGGTACAAGATTACAAATAAAATAGTTGCGAAATAATATTATAGAAGCCGTCATTTTTACAGGGCCAGCAAAAGGAGAAATTGCATTTATTCCAAGAATTCCCATAATTCTATCTGACTTGTTTTCTTTCAAACTGTTTCAGTTCCCTGTTAAAGTTTCTTTTGCAATTACAATAAACAAAGCTCAAGGTCAAACTTTCAGGTACGTTGGTGTAGAACTTCGAACAGAGTGCTTTTCACATAGACAATCATATGTGGAATTTTCTCGAACTGGAGACCAGAATCATCTTATACTAACGTCATATACTCAGAAGTTTTATAAAATTCTTTATTAACCATAAATTACTCAGTATTTTTTTTGTTTCTGTAATCATTTTTAATAAAAATATATTTGTCATTAATCCCGCTAGAAACATTTCAATACGTTTTCATTAACCGTTTTAGATTCTGAACGGAGTGATGGAATCTATTGGTTTTACAATGATGTGTGTTTTTTTTTTATTTTTTTTTATTTATGTGTCTGACGACACCTTTTTTGGCAGTAAAAATGCTTCGATTTGCTTATGTAGCAACTTTTCTGAAAGGAAAGTGAATCTAGTTGGTACTTTGGGGGGTCAAAAGTAAAAAATTTTAAATGCGATGGAAAAATAAAGGGAAAAACGGGAGTTTTTACGTAAAACCAGTTTTCGACAAAATCAAATTTTTTATTTTGCTAAAACTCAAAAACTATTTGATGTAAATACTTGAAATTTTCACCAAATGTTTAGATTCGCGTTCTCTATACACCGTTAAATTAAAGTATTTTTTTTTAAAATAACGATAAAATTTTTTTGGCCGGCCAGAAAATCTTGAAAATTGAATACAAGGTTTCTTTTAAGTTGTTCCTTAACTGATAAAAAAAAATCTAAAATCGTAAGTCACAATTTTTTTTTATAAGTGCTCAAAGTTCCAATTTATACGAAATATGTAAAAATCACGAAAATTTGCAAGTTATTTTGTAGATAAAAATTCATAAAATTTTTTCTGTTCATACTTAAGGTTCAAAATTTTAACACTAGGTTATCTATAAGCTACTCTTCAAAAATCTTAAAAAAAATTTATACCATACATAGAGGAAAAAACTTTATGACTGTTTGAAATTTAAATATTTACGAAATTGCATAAAAGCATAAAATAGCGATTTATTCTCAAACGATTTTAAATATTTGTTATAATTCAAAAAGTCGCAGAATTTCTACCAGCTGTTAAGATTGGTATTTCCTTTATGTCATATTTTTTTCAAAATATAATATTGACTTTTAAGCCACTTATAGGCATTTAAAATATTCGATTTTTTTACATTTTATTTTTATAATCGGTGATAAAAAAAATTTGGCTCCTACAAAATACTTGAAAATTTAATAGAAGATTCCACAGAAGTAGTTCTTAATGTCATTAAAAAATTATTAAAATCCATAGGCACAATTTTTTTTTACAAGCGTTTGAACAGCGAATATTGACATAAAATTACATGTTAAATATAATATAATGTATAATATTCTAGACTGACAAACTATGTCGCTGTATGCAACTGCCAACCCATCCTAATTAAAAAATATATTTATCGTTTCAAAATAAAATATACTTATTACAATATTTATAAATAACAATGTATTATATTCTAGACAAACATATCATCTCCGTTCAGAATCGTTTTTCGTATACAATGATACCTATCATTGAATTCAAATTTAACAAATCCATTGTAATAATGACCTATCCTTTAAACGAGGTGCACTCCACCCCCAACTGTACAGCAGAGCGAGGCCCATCCGGTTCTTTTTTAGAATGTGCTTTATGTGGATTTTTTTTTGATAGAATATCTAAAATGTAAAAATTAAAATATTAAAATGAATTTAATTTTTTTAAAACTAATTTTGTTTTACTTAAAACTGTATCTATAATAATTTGTGAATGTGTTACAGAAATACACATGTTTTTATTAAGGATTATTATGATAAGAAAAAAAATGGTTCATATCCCATAGGCGTGCACACGGGTGCAGCAGAAAGTTCATGTTCTGCATCCGCCACATTTTTTGGGCCGATTGATTGATCTATAGGCCGGTCGGAACAATTCATTATATAATAATTTAATATAAATCATAAATAATTCTTATTTAATGAAAAAATAAATAAATAAATAAATAGACTAATTATTCTATGATTTCATGTTAAACAACTATGTAAAAATTTGGCTCCTACAAAATACTTGAAAATTTAATAGAAGATTCCACAGAAGTAGTTCTTAATGTCATTAAAAAATTATTAAAATCCATAGGCACAATTTTTTTTTATAAGCGTTTGAACAGCGATTATTGACATAAAATTACATGTTAAATATAATATAATGTATAATATAATATTCTAGACTGAAAATGATATCGGTTTTTTTTAAAATGCTCTAACTCAAAAACAAAAAACTGCAACAACTTGAAATATTCACCAAATCTTTATATTGACGTTCTCTATACATGGTTATGTTTTCAAAGTATTTTGATGTATTTTGACTTATTTATAGACAATTTAAATTTTCGATTTTTGTAAAATTTTTGTTTTTAAACATCTATAAAATTTAATTGGTTGACCGAAAACTCTTGAAAATTTAATACCAGGTTCATAATAAGTTAAAATTATCGTAACTAAAAAATATCGGTGATCGGTGAACTCAAATTTTTTTTATAAGCCCATAATGCTCAAATTTGTATAAAATGTGTAAAAATCACGAAAATTTGCAAGTTATTTTGTAGATAAAAATTCATAAAATTTTTTCTGTTCATACTTAAGGTTCAAAATTTTAACACTAGGTTATCTATAAGCTATTCTTCAAAAATCTTTAAAAAAAATTCTACCGGACTTAGAAGAAAAAATTTTATGACTGTTTGAAATTTAAATATTTACGAAATTGCATAAAATAATGATTTATTCTCGAACGATTTTAAATATTTGTTATAATTCAAAAAGTATAAGTCGCAGATTTTTGAAATTTTTACCAGCTGTTAAGATTGGTATTTCTTTTATGCAATATTTTTTTCAAAATTTTATATTGATTTTTAAGCCACTTATAAGCATTTAAAATATTCGATTTTTTTACATTTTATTTTTATAATCGGTGATAAAAAAATTTGGCTCCTACAAAATACTTGAAAATTTAATAGAAGATTCCACAAAAGTAGTTCTTAATGTCATTCAAAAATTATTAAAATCCAAAGGCACAATTTTTTTTTATAAGCGTTTGAACAGCGAATATTGACGTAAAATTACATGTAAAATATAATATACTGTATAATATTCTAGACCAGGGGTCGTCAACCTTTGCAAACAAGTGAGCTACCTTTGAAATTTTAAGTCCCTGGTGATCGACCTCCAGGAGAACTTAGGTCTTTATTTAGGTGTAGAAAGAGATTTGTTTTATGAGCAAAAAAAAAAAAAACCAAGTCTACACTCCAAAGAACAAATATTTATTGTTTCTTCATGATAACAATAATGTGATTTTATAACTTTATAAATGCGATAACTGGCATAAGTTTTCTGCAAGTTTGAGAGAATTCAGGGAAATTCCTAGGATACAATATGGCAATCCACATTATCACGCGATCAACAGTGGTAAAATTAATTTTTACAACGATCGACCTATATTCCTAAAAAGATCGACCTGTCGATCGCGATCGACTGGTTGGCGACCCCTGTTCTAGACTGACAAATGATATCGGTTTTTTTAAAATGCTCTAACTCAAAAACCAAAAATCGCAACAACTTGAAATATTCACCAAATCTTTATATTGACGTTCTCTATACATGGTTAAGTTTTCAAAGTATTTTGACATATTTTGACTTATTTATAGACAATTTAAATTTTCGATTTTTATAAATTTTTCGTTTCAAAATAAAATATACTTATTACAATATTTATAAATAACATTGTATTATATTCTAGACAAACATATCATCTCCGTTCAGAATCGTTTTTCGTATACAATGATACCTATCATTGAATTCAAATTTAACAAATCCATTATAATGACTTATCCTATGAAGAGTCGCACTTCACCCCCAAGTGTACAGCAGAGCAAGGCCCATCTGGTTCTTTTTTATATTAACTTGCCAATATTATTTGAATAAAAAATCTATCATTGTCCAAAGGCAAATTAAACAACCAATCATTGGTGAAGCCGTGACAGGTTGGCTAGTAAATATATATAAGTGAACGGTTTTTCATAGAATTTAATTATTTTTAAACAATGCAACACCATGTTTATAGGATTAAAACTAACCAAGAAAGTTATATAATAACTAGGCAGATTATATCAATATAAATGAATAATAACATTTAATTTGACAGCGATGAAAATATAAACAACTATAACAATAGGTTATTTAAAAAACAAACAAATTTATTACTTTTTTTTTAGACAAAAACCTATGATTACCATTTATTTACACTGAAATATAAGTAAATGAAATATTTTTTATTTTATATGAAAATAATTCATACTGGTGCTATTTAGCATGCAATAGCTTGTATAAAAATTATATTACAATTTAATAAATTTCTAAATAAACTTAATAAAAGTCTTCTCTATTTGGATTTATACTTCCTTGATTTATAATTTGTGCTTGGCTAAAATATAACTCAGCAATCTGAAAATAATTAAGTGATAATATTAAGACAAATGTAACAATATTTATATAAGTGTTTAAAAAAAAATATTATTTAACATTTCAAAACATAAATAAGTATATACACAATATAGTTAATAATATGTTGACAATAAAAAGAGAATAAAGCAAAATAAATAAATCAACAAAAATACAATTGATTTTTTTCTTACCAAAAATATAGATTGTAAATTTAAATAACTTTATTAAATTTTCAACATTTTAATAACATTCTTTTGTTAAATAATTTAAGAAGTTGATAAAAAACTATTTTTAAATCAATTAAATTAGAAATTAAATTTATATTATTGGATTATTATTAGGATATTATACACTAATCATTTGATTTAATTATACATATAATACATTTCAAGTTATAAGATAATTAAATTGCACAAGATAATTGTTTCTCAGTCTCGAATAATCTCTAAATAGTTATAGTTTATAGCATACAGTTCTCACATACATTATTTTGGCATACATAAATCAGTATATTAAATGTACTATTTTAGAAGTACAATTGTTGTTTGTTGCCGACTATTAGCTAGCCATTTAGCCTAACAAATTCAATTATAAATGAGGTGGTGTCCAAGGATTAGTTGGGTATAAATAAAAACGTCCTATCTGATATCATTAAATTATGTATTTCATGTTCATGTTGGTTAATGTAAATAATAAATAATAAATATATTTCTGAAACTACGACAATAATAATAAATATAATAATAAAATATGAATAATAATAAAAAACATCGTTTCGGCACTAACGCCATGGTAAAGGCAATGTATCGACAGCGTTGATTACAGCTGCGGTGACGTCTTTACCGGCGAGTAGTGGAGGCAGCAACGAGTCCATATATATAATAATATATATATAATAACCAGTCCACGCGTGTGGTAAAAATAAATCGCAAGACAAAGGTGGTATCGAGAACGTTATCATATAGTGCAACGACGCTACATCATATTAGGTATTATAAATACGAATATTTATATTTTTCACGCGATATAAATCGACGGATACGTGACAACTCCAAAACACGTACACTGTTTTATTTAATATATTAAGAATGACCCTATCCAAATTCATAAATTTAACATTTGTAGGTCACATTTGGGCGCGCGATATGTTCGCTCCGCTTACACAAACGGCACTTATCCCACGACCTTGTTTTTGTTGTCGACAACGACGACCCGGCCAAAGTGCAGCACAATAAAACAAGAGGGAACGAGCTCCAAAAGATACGCGATATCGCTCGGACCGGTCTCCTTGTAATGATGGGCAATAGGTGACAGCAAGTTTGAACAATTGTATTGAAATTAATATTCAAGGAAATGTATCAGCTATAAAATTGAACATTCAAGCACAGCATTTTGTTTTATATTTCAATTTTAGTATAATAAAAGCTATGAACAGTTAATTATTGATCTTTTTTAAATATTATTTTGGAAATTATAAGATATATATATATATATTAATATATGAATAATATTAGTGTAAAATTTGATAAAAATTGAAAAATTATTTAAATTCAATACAACTGTAAATATTAACACACCAGAAGTCTATACATGTATTACATTTTAAAAAGTATTCATTAAATAACCTTTGGGTGACAAGAGAATAAAGAATAAGGAACAAATATGTGAGAGGTAGTATTGGTGTAGCATCAGTAATAGACAAGATGAAAGAAAATAGACTGATTTGGTTTGGGCATGTGAAGAGGAAAGAAAAAATAAAAACAGTAAGAGTGGTTACAAAAATGAATGTTAAAGGAAAAAGAGGAAGACCAAAAAAGAGATGGTTGTATATAATTGAGAATGATACAAAGGCTGTTGGTGTGAGCTTGGAAGATATAGAAAATCTAAGCGAGTGGAAGTATAGGATAAAGGTGACCAACTCCAAATAGCTGGAAGAAAGATCAAGGAGGAAAAAAATATATTGAATAACCTTGTTAAGTTTATTCATATTATGAATACATATTTTCTTTAATAATTAGATACCTGTTGTGCTGAAGTAGATTGTTCAATTGACTTGTCATCTCGTACACGAAGAAATCTTGGAAACCTTAATGAAATACCTTTTTCAGGATCAACAATACCTATTGCAGCTCTATGTACTGGAGATAATGACAAATCAGCACATTTAATTTCCCACACCTGAACAGTTTCAAACCAATGATCTGGTTCATGACTTTGATCAAATCGATAATAAGATTTAGGATTTTCAATAACATGTTCTTTGAAAAAATCTGTATGTTTTTGTAAATCCTCATCACTAAATCCTGTTCCAATCTGGATTGAAAATTTAATTTATACATAAAAATTAAAAAATAATCATATTATTTAATATTTATTAATATATAAAAATGTAATACTTTGCATATGCTCTGGTATTCATCATTGTCAGGATCATAACAAGCCAATAAAAAACCTCCATAAGTACCAGTACGTTTTCCACGACCTAAATAACCTCCCAAGACTACTAGATCAATTGTATCACCAATACCATCTAAATAATCTTTTTTCAATTTTAACCAATTACGTGAACGCTTGGCTATTTCGTATGTAGCTTCTTCTTCCAATGTTTTAACCATCAAGCCTTCACAATTCCCTACAAACATACAGACATTTAACATTAAATTAGCTATTATAAGTTAAAATTACATAAGCTGCTAAACTTTATCATATATATTAAAAATCAAATATTAAAATTAAATAACCTAATAGTCTTGATTTTTAATAGGTTGTACCAATACATTTTGTTATATTATGTATAAATAAATTTTATAAAATATAAATATCTTATACAATAATAATACAGATTGTAAAAATGTAGTTCTTTAAATATATAATATATCATCATAAAAATAAATTACAAATTTACAAAATATATACAATATATATTTTTTTACTATCAAATTTAAATGATTTTTCAATTATTTCAGAATTTACTAGTAATAATCATAAATAATAAATAATGAGATTATGAAAGATTAAAAAGAAATTTATTTAATTTCATACATATATTTTTTTCACTACCTTTGATAGATTCTTCTAGAAAATCTTGAACTTCTTCCATTGTAGTAGTATCTAAAGATGTAGCAAATAAAAACTGTTCTTCAACCTCAATAAAGTTTTCTTGTAATAATTTGCGGCGTTCACAAAAAGGTCGTTTAACTAATGATTCCCCATTAAAGTACAGTAAATCAAACATATACACGCATACTTGAACCTTGATATCTTCTTCATTGGCATTCTAAATTAATTTGCATTTAAGTATTAAATTAGAAATTTAGGAAAAACTAATATACTTTATACCTTTCGTTTACGAGTGCTTAAAATTTGAAATGGTAAAATCTTTTTTTTTTCTCTATCCCATGCAACAGCTTCAGAATCCATTACAAAAGATTTAACATTAGGACCTTTGACAGAATCTAAACGATTAATAATGTCTGGATATTTACTAGTATTATTTTCTTGGTTACGACTATAAATATAAATATTTCCATCTTCTGTCAAATGAATCTATAAAGTTAAATAAAATAAACTGGTTTGTAATAATTTAAAAAATATATCAAAAAAGGTACCTGAGCTCGTTCTCCATCATACTTCCATTCACATGTAAATTTTAATCCATCAAATCTATTCAGCACTTCTTGTACACCTTTAGTTGGATGTGCCAACATTGGTTTTAAAGGTACTCCAGGAGTTAATTTACATTTATTTGGTAATTCACTAACACCTACTTCTAAGATAATGGGTATTATCATATCTAGATTTGGACTTTCACTATATAAATATGTTTTTAGTTAATAATAATAAATATTTATGTATATGAGATGTTAATAAAAATTATTCGATTACCAATAAGTTGTTTTAATAATTAAAGAATTTGAATCATAAAGTTTTTTAAATTTTTCTTCACTCATATTTTTGGCAACGTTAATTAATTTAGGAGGGAAATCTTGAGGAGGAGGCGTTAATGAGCAAGCTAATCCAAGAGCCTGAAAATAATATAATACAATATTTATTTATATTTTTAAAACTTTTTGTATATATGTATAAATGTAAAATTATATTCTGTAACTCAATATAAAATAAATATCAACATGGATTAAGAGATATAAGCAAAGTTTTACTATTTATCAGCACAGAATTATGGTTTTAAATAAATTGTATATAATATAGTATTAATAGAATATTTTACTTGTAATGCTGATTGTTCAGCCAATCCAATTCTTAATTTACCAGCTAATGATCGCATCAAAAATCTTGCTTCAGAGTCTTGGCATGCAATAAACATTGATTGGATTTTATCTAGTTTTTTTGTAACTATCTAGAATTGAAAAAAAAAATAATAATTAAATAAATATTTTTATCAATAGAATAAAAAGTAAAACTGATTAATATATTACCGCATGACCAGTGATTTCTGATATATCCTTTAATTTTTCAAAAACACTTTTAACAGTTAATCTGGCAGGTTTAAACATTGTTTTTTGATTACTTTTACTTTTTTCTGCAACAATTCCTAAATCACCTGTTTTTATAACATCAGATTTTACTTGGGCCATACTTCTCCCAGTTGTTTGCACTATAGCCTAATGAATTTAAAAAGTAATATGGAGTAAATATTAATTATATTACAGTTTAAACACAGTTAATGTAATATAATAATATACACTTAATATAACCTAATAATTTCATGTGTAACAATTAAAATATTAATACCTTAAGAAGTGTAGTCTCAGCAATACCTAGTTCTAAACCCATGTAATCAGGAACAACCTTATTTAAACACAGGTAAATACTAGGTAATAAATCATTTGGACTGAGTACAATCACTGAGCGAAAATAATTTGCAAGTATTTCAATCATTCTTAATCTCCCACTTATTTCTTCAATGCATAATAAAGTTTTTGTTAATGCACAGTATGGAGTCCTGAAAAAAAGAACCAAAGTATATATTATACAATGAATATATAATATCTCTCAATAAATGTAATATAATTAAACAAAATTAAATTTATTGTTTCTAACTATGTTATAATCAAATTTCTGGTAAAAATATTAATTATTTTTATTACAATAAATTAATAAACCGAAATTTAAATTTTAAACATTTTTTTTTTTTTTATATAAATAAAATAATATATTAAAATAGTAAATATAAAAATCGTCAAAAAAATTATCTAGAAAAAATATTAAAACTAATTTAGTGATAATATATTTTACCTACTTTCAAAAACTGTAAGAATTATACAACTTAGGGAAAACACTATCAAATGGTATTATTAAGTTTACTTTGATATACAACGAGACTACTTCTGGAGTCTCTTTCAACAATTATTTCACTGAAATTATTAAAAAGATAGATGTTCATAATATTCTTATAAATCTTAAAGACCAAACTGCAACTAGATGTGAAGGAGTATCGATTCATATTAAAACATGTAGCTAATGATAAAATAAGTCCTTTAACATATACATATAATTTAAATATCAAAAATAGTATATTTCCAGAAGAATTCAAGATAGCAGTAATTAAACCTATATTTAAAAAAGGAGATAAATAGTTTTTAAATAACTACAGACCAATTTCTATGCTAAGTAATTTTTCTCAAATATTTGAAAAAAAATCATCAAAAATAGACTCATTCAATATTTAGAAAAATTTAAACTTTTATCTAAAAATCAATTTGGATTTAGACCAGGTATAGGGACAGAAAATGCTCTATATAGTGCAACACGTTTTATAAATTATGCTCTGGACAATAATAAAAAAGCTTTGATGATTTTTTTAGATTTGGCCAAAGCATATGATACGGTGGACCATTTAGAACTTTTGAAAATTCTGCCAAATTTTGGTATCATATCACCAAGCTTAGACTGGTTTCGGAGTTATTTGAAAAATAGAATGGTTTGAATAAATGGTATTACCAGGGATAAAATTTATATAAATTGTGGTGTTCCTTGAAATAGTGTTTTGGGCCCAATTCTATTTATCTTATATATTAACAGTATTTGTAGTCAAAATATTGAGGGACTTATTGTCACATATACCGATGATACATGTCTCCTCTTCTCAGGAGACTCTTGGAATGAGGTGCGTATAAAAGCAACAAAAAATTTAAAAATGTAGTAGAGTTCATAAATTATAGAATGGTATCAATAGATTATAATAAAACAATGTTTGTGAATTACATGGTAAATAACAAAGAAGAACATTTTCGATAATTTAACGATACACTTTTGTGACAGTTATAATTTGTGCAATGATAAACTATGTAAAACTATATATAGTCTCAAGTATACGTTATTTGGGTTTAACAATTGATAAATACATGAGGTGGAATCTAAATGTAAATAATTTATTAATGCGTCTTCGTATTTTGAGTCATAGCTTTTATAAATTACACGAGATTGTACCAATGCATATAATTTGTACAGTATATTTAGCCCTATACCAAGCAATAATACAATATGGACTATTCATTTGGGGAGAACTCTCAGCTAATGTACTGAAGGCATTATTAATACATCAAAGACAAATAGTTTAAATATATTTACATAAATCCAGTATAGAAGATTCAACTTTTACTAATTTCAAATTATTTAATGTATTACCAGTGAACCTACTATTCAAAAAAATTGCTGTCTTATGGATGATAACTAACTCAAATAAATGGTTAAATCTAAATAAAAGAGAAACAATAGCTTATGATGCTGAAATAAGTTATTCAAAAAAATTATTTGGTCAAAAATTCATGGACCACCTTGGTCCAACCTATTTTAATTCTATGCCTTTTATTACAATAAAACATTGTCTATAAATATTATAATGCCAAAAAATAAATTATAAAATGGTTGTTTATGTTTCTAGATTATGTGTGCCCAACCCACAGCCCATGACCATTTTATAAAAATTAGAAATTTATATAGGTGTAAAAAAAAATTATTACTTATAAAAAATGTATATATTTATATAAAAAAAAAATGCAATGGATTTTAGAATATTAATAGAAATAAATTAGTGTAATAGATACAAATAGACTACAAATAAATAAATCATTAAATAATTTAATTATAAACAAAGATAATATTATATCCGATAAAATGTACAGTAGATATACCTATGACTAATCTATATTTTATCGATATGAACAAAAAAAAACCTGTGAAGCATATACGGCCCGCAGTATAAATATAAATTTTGAATGTGGCCCGTGAGTTGAAAAAGGTTGGGCACGCCTGCTCTAGATCAATAATTATTTTATCTGTAAATGAAAATTCTCTTCTCTTTTTCAAATATAATCTATAATTTACTGTATTGTATTATTCATAATTAATTTGTAAATTTACATATATTATAAAAATAGTTAACTCTCTACCTTCAACACAAGTTATGCTTACAGAAGGTAGATAATTTTTATTGGATTAAATGTAATTAAATGTTATGTATGTAATAGTATAAAATAATTAAAAAAAAAATAAAAAATTATGAATTTGTCTAAAATTACCAACAAAAACTATAAATTTATACTTTTTACTTTTTACTTACAGTTGGCCATGATTCCAGAAAGCATCTTTAATAGGGTGGTAATTTTTTTTTGAAGGATCATATTCAGATTCAGATATTTTATTATGACATTCTGAAGACTTTTCTTTATCTTCACCTTTAACGAGAAACAGTTCCTTACACAATTTTTTTGATTTTTCAGGAGACTTTTCTGGAGATTGCTTATTATTAACATTGTCATCATATGATTTAATGTTCTTTTCACCAATATCTGAATCGTTGGTTTCAATAATAGTAGATTTTTCTTGAAGTTTTGTTGGAGAATTTTCTTTACTTTTTTTGTTTCTAAATTTAATTTAAAAAAGTATAAATACCATAAAACCTAAAAATATTTGTAATTAAAATAATTTTACTTGTCAAAAGTGTTTTCTTCATCACTGCTATCACTAAATAAAACTGCATTTTTCTTTCTTTTGCCATAGGTTTTTAGTGGACTATCACGAACAACATTTAGACCTCTAAAATACAAATTGTACACACATATATTTACCAAATTATGTCAAATATAATTTATAAATACTTTAGACCTGGAGTCTTCAGTATAATTTGTATAGTATACCAAATCTAAGACATACTTTGAATTGCAAGCCAAAATTATTAAAACCAATGAAAGATTATTAAGTTAACAATAATTTTACAAAGGAAAAAATTGTTTTATTGAAGTATGTACTAAATCACTTAATAAGAATTGAACAAAATTTAATATTATTTGCATCAAACTTGTCTATTTCAATCAGTTGTAACTATTACATTTTTTTATAATTAAAGGCAGTTATATACTTTGATTTAACATATTTGATTTTTGAGATCTGTTCACTTTGGAGGAATAAAATATAAAAATTACTTCATATAAATATTTTTTGAAATATGGTAGACTCCAGTATCAAGTTTATTTGATAGACCAGTACAAAAAGCAAGACTGACTTTGGATTGAAATCATATAAGATAAAAATATTTTTATTATTCTGTTTATATTATAAACTTTAAAAACTTAATACAAATAAATTAGAACAGCAATTTCTAGAATGTACAATACAAAAATTGAAATAAAAATATTTAGAATTAATTAAATCATTAACTAATACTTTTAATTTTAATTTTTTAGTTTTCAAATTAAATTCATTTGTATTTTTAAGCATAATTAATTTCTGAATTCTAGTATTAACTTATTAACAATTTAAAATATTGACTTACTCGGGAGATATACTTTCTAATGGAATTTGTTGAGTTTTTTCCTTTTTATCTCCATTTAAGGGACCGAAATATGACCTAATCAAAATATTATTTGATAATTAAATATTTGTTATGTATTAAAAATAATAAAATAAAAAAACTACTTACATTAACGATCTTTGTGTCATTTTATTGTTCATAAAAAAACTCTTTTGGCATTTCATAATATTATAACCTCCTAAAGGACCAAGTAATACTTGACGAGAAAACCGCCAAAATGATGTTTTCATTATTACCTATCTATTGTGGTAATTTTATCTCTGGTTAAAATTGTTCTTATCAATTGTAGAATAAATACATTTATTTTATCATTACTCTTTGATTTGTTTTCAATTGTATTATTTTACCGCAAGGTTCATAGATTAATATTATTATTATTTATAAACCTTAATTTTTCCATAACACAACTGTCGTTTATTTTATTTTCATTATCTGATGTATACATGCTATAATCAAAGAATTGCCATGATTGCACAACCCTGGCAAGGCGCAGAAACTTAAATGTAAACCTTACTTTGTAGGTTCTAGAGTAATAGTTTGAAAATGTATATTTCTAGAATAACCCGAATTCGGTCATATATTTAGACTGTGGGGTTTAATAACAATTATGAACATTCATTTGTTTCATGGCTGCCATTATGTTTTTTCAAGTTTCGGTTAGTGGGTTAAAACCTGGTCTTACTTTTTATATTCTCATAATAAGGTACACTATAATGTTGTTTGGCAGAAAATATTTCAAGTTTTTTTTTTGAAACCTCTTTTACAAAAAATACAAGTATTAAAGTTTATTTTTAACTAAATTAATTTAATTATATAAGTTTTATGTACTTCATAATTTTTAATTTTAATTTTCTAGTCATAAACTTTTAAATTATTGTAGTATTATACTACTATTTATTATATGATTACATAATTATTTATTTTCAACGTTGTTTTTAAAGCTTTAACTAGATATACCTCTACAAAAAAAAGAATAATTTAATAGACAATTTAATAGACAATCTATTCTTTATGAGAGTGACATTAATTGATAAAATGTTTAATGAGTATTAAGTGGTAATTAAGTTATTAAAAACTCAATACAGTACTAGTAGAAAATTTTATTTATACATATGAAGAAATCAATTCATATTGATTTATGGTTGACAATATGTTAAACCAAACTGTACTACAAAGACTCAAAGGTTGCCTAATATTGTATTTCATATAATTAATTATTGAAAAATACTAAAAATTAAAATGGTTCATATGCAGCATGCACATTACTATTTTTAAAATATTTTGGGGATTAGAATTATATATGCAATAACCTAAATTTAAAGCACTAGAAAATATTAACAAGTTTAACATAAATAGTAATAAGGTAGACTATAACATACAAGTTATGAAAAAGTTATTGTAATATAACATACAACATAAGTACATAATGTACTTATGTTGTATGTTATAAATTTTTTTTAAGTACATAATGTACTTAAAAAAAATTTAAGTTAAAACAATGTTATATTAAAGTTGTTATTTATGTATTAATTTTATAATAGACCAGAAACAAATATGTAAAATCATAAAAATCCGACCTCTATTTATAATATTCACAGTACATACGTATTATAAATTTGTTCGAAAAAAATCTCGAAGTACCTATTTTATTGTTTATTCCGAATTACGTCGCACTAAAATATTTATGTCATCTCTACCACATCAGTTTATTCCTTTTAAGTTGCTTTTTATAAATTAATATGTTGTTGACAAATAATTTACAAGTTGAGTACATAGTTTTTCCATACATCTGTCCCGAAAAAATATTTTCTAGTGTATTAGAGCTTAAAGGTTATTATATGAAAAAGGCGACATTTAGTACTCAGGCCTGCGGCATAATTTAGTCTTACGCCGGCTTTGCCTGAAAATAAAGAAAAGATAAATACTACATAATACGTGATTCCAGGGGCGTATTCAGCTCTTCTTCCAGGGGGGGGGGGCGAAATTTGAACTCAAATTATAGGTTCTAATAAAAAAATTTGTACATAAACGACAGTGTACAGATTATAAATAAATTGGCGAATCAAAATTTTTCGATCGTTTCGCTTGCTTAAACTTCTAATTTTTACCCACTTTCAAAACCCATAACATAAATTATTGTATATACATTCAACAATGTCCAGGGGGGGCGATCGCCCCTATCGTCCCCTCTTGTATACGCCCCTGCGTGATTTTAAATTTTATGAATTTTATGGTATCAAATTTGAATAAATCTAGTTTGAGTATCTTTGAATATCTACGATGGACATACAATGCAAAACATATAATTCAAAATGATTGATTTCACACAGTGTCACCAACAGTTGTGGTAAGCTGATTGCCGCAGCAAGAAGGCAGTTGAGCGGTTTACACTGTACATACCGATATTCTTGGGTGTACTACCTCGGTGACCAAGTACCATGATCATGGCAAAGTCACGGAGGATTAATCGTAACAGCAATTGTGATTGGACGGACGGAAGTCTCTTTGTACGCATACTAGCGCTCCGATGGCAGCAAGCGCCGGTCAAACGATAACCGAAAGCCGTGACGCCATTGGCCGGATAATCTTGCACCGCCACCGCAGTCTTCTCACTCACTCTGGCACGCCGTCTTTGGGGCATACTGTTTCACTTTTAACTCGCTATCTGCCCCGATTGTTACCCCTCCACCACCGTCATCATCATCATCATCATTTACACTGTCTCCAATAAAATTAATTGTCATCGTCGGTGAACGCTGATTGTCGAGCTTTTCATTTTCTTCGTCGCTGTTCATTCTATCGTGCTATTTATTTATTTAATACGTTACGCATCGTGAAAATCGTTTTCACTGCCCAGGCGGTGTTGTTATTTTAATACACTTTTTTTTTTTATATATATATTCGCGCAATATCATACAATATATAGTGAAAACGTCATCGGACTCTCGTGAACACTCACTACGCGTGCACCGTTATCATAGTGACCGTAATAATACAAAGGACGTGCACTCCACGATTCGGTTTTTTATTGTCCGATGTCTGGTGCTGAAGTACTAGACACTACCTGTGAACTGCCGGCCAAGAAGCGTAAACTGGCTTCCGGTGAATTGTCTACAGTGTCAGTCGACTCAGTATCTAGCAATCTAACAATGTCTAAAAACGGTGTGGGTGAAATCGACGAAGGTCTGTATTCACGGCAGTTGTACGTGTTGGGTCATGATGCCATGCGAAAAATGGCCTCATCCGATGTTCTGATCAGCGGTCTCGGTGGCTTGGGTGTCGAAGTTGCCAAGAACGTCATACTTGGTGGCGTCAAATCGGTCACATTACATGACTCGGTCGCATGCACTTTCAGAGACCTGTCATCTCAATTTTATTTAACTGAAAATGATATTGGCAAAAACAGAGCTGAGGTTAGTTGCCCTAAATTGGCTGAACTTAATTCGTATGTGCCCGTCAATGCTTACACTGGTTCTCTGTCTGAGTCATATATCAAACAATTTACAGTAGTTGTTTTAACTGAATCTACATTGGATGAACAGTTACGTGTATCGGAAATTACTCATCCAAATGGTATTGCTCTTATTGTTGCCGACACAAGAGGTGTGTTCTCTCAAGTATTCTGTGACTTTGGCGAGGATTTTACTGTAATTGATACTACTGGTGAAAATCCAATTTCCGTAATGGTGGCTGGTATAACGAAAGAAGAACAAGGTGTAGTAACTTGTATGGACGAATCTCGCCATGGTTTCGAAGATGGAGATTATGTAACATTTCAAGAAGTACAGGGTATGACTGAAATTAATGGTTGTAAACCAAAAAAGATAACTGTATTAGGGCCTTATACATTTAGTATTGGGGATACTACATCTTATTCAGATTATGTTAAAGGTGGTATTGCTACTCAAGTAAAAATGGCTAAAAAATTAAGTTTCAAATCTCTTAAAGATGCATTAACTGAACCAGAATTTCTAGTTTCTGATTTTGGAAAATTTGACAGACCCTCCCAGTTACACATTGCTTTTATAGCTTTTCATAAATTTGTTTCGGTCAATGGTCGTTTACCTATTCCTTGGAGTACTGATGATGCAAATTCATTTTTAAAATTGGCTGAAAGTATAAATACTAATTCCATAGAACTTGATGCTGAATTATTAAAAACTTTTTCAAAAGTTTGTGCTGGAAATATTAATCCAATGACATCTTTTATTGGTGGTGTTGTAGCTCAAGAAGTTATGAAATCATGTTCTGGTAAATTTAGTCCAATTTTTCAATGGCTTTACTTTGATTCTACAGAATCTTTGCCTGAAGAAGTTTCAGAGGAAGATGCAAAGTCTATTGGTAATCGTTATGATGGTCAAGTAGCTATTTATGGACAAAAATTCCAATCCATTTTAGGAAATTTAAAATATTTTGTTGTTGGAGCTGGAGCTATTGGATGTGAATTATTGAAAAATTTTGCGATGATGGGTGTTGGATGCGGTAATGGTAAAATTTATGTTACTGATATGGATTTGATAGAAAAATCAAATTTAAACAGACAGTTTTTGTTTAGACCCCATGATGTTCAAACATCAAAATCTGAAACTGCTGCTAAAGCTATAAAACGTATGAATCCAAATGTGAATGTTGAACCACAGACAAATAGAGTTTGTCCAGAAACTGAACAGACTTATAATGATACATTTTTTGAAAATTTGGATGGTGTAGCGAATGCATTGGATAATGTTACTGCTCGTATATATATGGATAGACGTTGTGTTTTCTATAAAAAACCCCTTTTAGAATCTGGAACATTAGGTACAAAAGGTAATACTCAAGTTGTTATACCAAATTTGACTGAATCATATAGTACATCTCAAGATCCTCCAGAAAAAAGTATACCAATTTGTACCCTTAAAAATTTTCCAAATGCTATTGAGCATACATTGCAGTGGGCTAGAGACTTATTTGAAGGGCTTTACAAACAGACTCCAGAAAATGTTAAACAGTTTTTAGAAGATCCTACATTTATTGATCGTACAAACCGTTTACCTGGATTACAACCTATAGAAATTATGGAAAGCGTTAAATCATGTGTAACTGAGCGTCCTAAAAATATTGATGACTGTATTACTTGGGCTAGGATACACTTTGAAGATCAATTTACTAATCAAATCAAACAACTCTTATTCAATTTCCCTCCAGACCAAACTACATCTAGTGGTCAACCATTTTGGTCGGGACCCAAACGTTGTCCAAAACCAATTGTGTTTGATGTGAACAATCCATTACATTTGGATTATATATTTACAGCAGCTAATTTAAGAGCAGAAACTTATAACATAGGCCAGGTTAGAGATCGTGTCTATATTGCCAATGTTGTGTCTTCGGTTAAAGTTCCTGAATTTATTCCTAAGTCTGGTGTTAGAATTGCTGAAAATGATTCACAAATTACAAATGGATCATCAAATTATGATCAAAGTAAACTGAATAAAGTGCAAAAGGATTTACCATCAGCTGATTCATTAAAAAATATAAAAATTGTTCCTTTAGAGTTTGAAAAAGATGATGATAATAACTTGCATATTGATTTTATTGTAGCTGCATCAAATCTAAGAGCTACTAATTATGAAATTCAACCAGCTGATAGACATCGAAGCAAACTTATTGCTGGAAAAATTATTCCAGCAATTGCTACTACAACTTCAGTTGTTGCTGGTCTTGTATGCCAAGAATTTATCAAATTAGCTTGGGGATTTAAAGACTTGGAAAAATACAAAAATGGATTTGTAAATTTAGCTTTACCATTCTTTGGTTTTTCTGAACCTTTATTGGCACCAAAATCCAAATATTATGATATTGAATGGACTTTATGGGATCGTTTTGAAGTGGAAGGCGAACTAACATTAAATGAATTTTTAAATTATTTTAAAGAAAAACATGCATTGGAAATCACAATGTTGTCTCAAGGAGTTTGTATGTTATATTCTTTCTTTATGCCAAAAGCAAAAAGAGAAGGACGGATTAATACTAAAATGTCTGAAATTGTACGCAATATATCCAAGAAAAAGATTGAACCACATGTTAAATCATTAGTATTCGAAATATGTTGCAACAACACAGATGGTGATGATGTAGAGGTACCTTATGTCAAGTATAATTTGCCATCAGACTTCCAATATTAAAATGTAAGTTAATTTTTAAATAAGATTTACTAGTTATTTGAATGAATATTTAAAATATTTATTATTTACTTTATGTTTCAGGTTGTCAAAGCTTCAGTTAAATTTTTAAAGTAATATTGGTTATAAAAGATCCAGCCAATTGAGTAATTTATTGCCTTATAATTATATTCTAATTACTTTTTTATAATTCAAAAATCAATGTGTTTTTTTATTATACAATTAAAAATATATAATGTGTTTTTTTATTCAATTAAAAATATATTATAAGTTTATGTATTTATTTCTCATATTGTCAAAAACAATTTTATATACATAAATTTTATCTAACTCTGGTGTTCTGTCTAACTATAGAGATAACATTTATGTATTAATAAATTAATAAAGTAGAAAGAAATGTTATTTTTTTTTCTAGAAACTTACCTAATTTTATTTTACATGTTTATTAAAAACACATGATTACATTAGTAATGTAATTTGAAATAAATTTGGCCTATCTAATGATGTTATATATGAGGCATTTATATTTTTACATACAATTCTTAGTGTATTAATACATTTTATGTAAATATAACGGTATATAAAAAATATATATATTTCATATATAATGAATTTCAATTTTAATAAATAATACATTTTTTCCTGTGATTACAATATAAGATTTATTTTAAATAAACTGATAATTGTTACTTTCACTGTCTTAACTATTAATTAAGCAACCAACATTTTTGTAAGCAGTTTGATTATATTACTTAAAAATAATCTGTTCTCCATCTATGGTAATAACTGAAATATTAAAATATTAATACATTCTCATTTATGTCATATCATGTATGTATATAAATTATAATTTAATAATATATTATTTTTGAAGTTAAAATTATTTTTATTAGTTAGATAATCTTGATTGAATTAAATTTATATTTCAGTTCTAGGCTTACAAGTTTTAATGTAACATAACATAAACTAAAAAAAGCTTGTTATGTAGCTTGTAAAATAAAATAGTTGAACTGCATTAAAATTTTCAAGAATATAAATTAGTAAATTTGTTGTCTTCGAATTATGTAATAAGTCTATTGAACGTCTATAAAAACAAAAAACAAAAATCAACTTTTTAATATTCTTTTATACACAAATATAAAAAGAAAAAAATTGGGATTATACCACTGTGAATGTGGAAAATTCTTACTTACTTTAAGTAGTTAGCAATAATTTGAAGTACAATTTAAAAATAATTAAATTAACTATAAAATAACTTGTATAAATGTTTATGAGTAAATATATTAAATTATTACTAAATTAATTAAATGTTAAAAATTTTAAATAAAGTTTGTATTTATTTGCCAATATGTAATATGTCTTGTAGGAATTTATTTAGGTACTTATATTTTAAAGTTCAATATGAGTGATATAATTTAATATCAATAATTATAACTAGGTATGTACTGATAACGAACTGGTGGACTTAACAGGGATATAATGTATTTTAAACCTAAAGCTATTAAAAATAATTTTAGCGTAGAACGTTCATTGTTTGAATTTCTTTTTATAGTAATATAGTAATATATATTAATATAAGAAAATTCGTAATTTATTTACTCATGAATAAATACATTTTATTTTATTTAAGTTGTTTTGATGTTATCATTATTTCATAGATTAACAATTTATGTTTATTTAAAATATTTATGAATTTACAATAAGTTTTGTACTACTTGTAAAAAAAGAAGAAAAATAGTCTTAATTAGATTTAAAACCTATTTATAAATGTAAATGATTTTATATTAGTGGTGGTTAGTCCAGGTCGGCGAGACAATGATCTCCGTCTAGGTTCCCTTCTTATCAAGCTCCTTGAACACGAGCTGGATTATTGGAAGGGTCATTTGCTCCGGGTGCAATATTTTAAAGACGTATTTTTTTTTTAAGAACTTCCTATTTAGAGAAAAAACTATTTTTGTATGACAATTTTCCGTTTTATGTACAACACGTCAATTATTATTTTCAGTTATTTTAGAGTTTAATGAATTGAGTGAAAACCAATGACTAAGTACATTGTACAAACCTTAGAAAATTAAAAAAAATTGGGGAAACCAGATGGCAAAGATATTGCTTTGCAAGAATTACTTAAAATTCTGCGAATATATGTAGTACCTATATAAATTTAAATTAGTAATATACATAATTATAATTATAATTTCATATTTAAAGTATATGTATCATATTAATGTATAGTAATTTTAACTTTAAAGAGAATAATGTACTTGCACCAATTTTTTTTCTATCAAACATCCATGAAACATAATTAAAAATTATTCAGCAAAAATAATACCATTTAGAGTAGGTAAAAGTTCAATTATCATTGGGGGACACTATAGTGCCACATTCTTTGTATGTATTAATATGCTCTTCTGTGATTATAGAATTCTTACTAATTGATAGATATTAGAGGTAAATATTTTTTATATTCTACACCTTGGCACTATTTATATTTTTTTTTTTTTTTTTTATTTAGAAATACGCCTCAACTGCCAGGGTTATTGGCGTTTAAGATATACATGTTACAGTTTAATTATAATTTACTTAATGATACTAGAGTGTAAAGAAGAAAACAAAAAAAAAAAAATATATAAGATAATTAATATGATACAAATAAATATATAATAATATGAATTGTATGTGGTATGTTAGAATTTATGTTATATTTTTGCAGTAGGTTTGTTTTTTTGAGAAGTTCTAGGAGTGAAGATGTTCTTTCCGTGTTTGGTGCTAGTATTTCACAAAGGTTGTTGGGGAGCATGAGTTTGTCTCTGGCATCTTTTGTGAGGAGGCATTCTGTTAGAAGGTGTTTGACAGTAGTCACGGAGTTGCATGAGGTACATATAGGTTGTTCTTTTTTGCTCATTAGATGTTCATGAGTGTAAAGTGTATGGCCAATTCGTAATCTGTTGAGTACGATTTGATGTCTACGCGGGAGTGATGTGTCAGGCAACCAAGGGAGGGTGGATGATTTTATTTCTCTTAGCTTGTTGTTTCGTACTGATCTCCATTCTTGATGGCAGGTTTGGTCAAGGTTAGTGTTTATAAGGAGTTTTGTATCTAAATGTGTTGTTATATTCCAGAAATCAGTTGGTTCTTTCGTTGCCCTTTTGGCTATTTCGTCTGCAATTTCGTTACCAGGTATGTTGTTGTGTCCAGGTACCCATAGAAATCTGATGTCTTTTTTGGATAAGAATATAATGTTTAATATTAGGTTGCCTATTGGGTTGTTTTTTTTGTGAATTTGCTAAGTTTGTGAGGGCGCTGAGAGAGTCTGTGTATATGGTTGAAGATTGGATGTCCGAGGAGGCAGCTAATTCTGTGGCTTTTAAAAGAGCTAGATATTCTGCTGTATAGATTGAGTTGTATGATGGGATTTGAAATGTTTGAGAGTTTGGCTGGATTATTGCGATTGCAGTTCCTTCCGTGTTTTTGGATGCTGAAAAAAATGCCCCCCCCTTTGTAAGTTTCTGAAGCCGCGCCTGCTACAGCTTACAGAAATTAGGTAAAAAATTCATAATTAAAAACATTTTAAAATAAATATCATTTTTTAAACTCATTTCAAACATTAATAAACATAAAATATAAAATAATTTTTTTTTGAAATAAACTTCATAAGAAGATTGTCATCTTGTCAGTTATTATCTGTATCATAGGTATATGATGTACAGAAAAATGTAAAAATGAAAATATAGAAACATTTTAAATTTTCAAATTTTATTTTTATTCTATTTAAATAAATCATCTAGATTGGTACTGATAGATAACAAGATTTTCATCTAGATGAAGATAAAGATAACTGAGTATAAATTTATCTAGATAAGATAAAATATAAATAATTTTTATCTAGATAACTTATCTAGATACATTTATCTAGATATTTCCCAACACTGGTAGTTGGTGACGTTTTATTTTTTTGTTTTTGTATATCTTTTGAATAAGGTGGTTGACGAATGGAGGGGCTTTTTGAAGCTGGTGGTTTTGTAAACATTTTATAGTGTTATGGGCCCGCTGGGTGTATTGTATATTAGCTAGTAGTATTAATAACGAGCATATTACCTGCGATATGGTGCGTGTATAGTATACTGCTATCGAGAGCTATTAAAATCGGTACTCGTGAAACGCGATAAGTAACGTGTAGTCTGTACGGAGTCTAACAACGAATTGTATTTATATTTTATATTAAAATATAATAGTAGTTTTGTCTTGAAAATAAGTATATTTTTAAATAATTTGTGAGCAAATATTTATTAATAATAAGAAAAAATTGTTAAAATTCGGTATTCAAGGCACATTATTACAATTTTAATTCTATATAGATTTTGTAAGTTTATGGTTTATTAATAGTGACTAGGGTGTCTGCAGAAATTTTTACCGGGAGGAGCAATATATATAATTACATTATATTGTAAAAGTAAGTCTTTAGGTATATTATATTTTATTTTTATTTTAAGTTGAGTGTCAAATTATTAGATATTTAGGTTAAGAACATAATTCAAACTTATTTTTTCAACTGTTGAATCTATATTTTTTTCATGTATTATTGATGTTGTCTTTTGATCTATGAACCTTATTTATAATATCTTCTTCTGCCTCGCCTTCCTTCCAACTATTTGGGGTCGGCCACCCTTGTCCTACACCTCCACTTTACTCGGTCAATCACATCTCTGCACACACCGACAGCCCTCATGTCATTCTCCAATCATCTCTTTTTTGGTCTTCCTCTTCCTCTTTTCCCTTCAACGTCCATCTTCATAACCACTCTTACTGCATTCGTTTCCTCTCGCCTCATCACATGCCCAAACCATCTCAGCCTATTTTCTCTCATCTTGTCCACAATAGGCGCTACACCACACTACCTCACGTATTCGTTCCTTATTCTATCTTCCCTTGTCACTCCACTCAACCATCTAAGCATTCTCATTTCCGCGACACTCATACTTTGTTCTATTCTCCTGTTAACAGTGGCGTGCCCAGGATTTCAAAATGGGGGGGGGGTTTAAAGAAGGTCCAGATTATCACTATTGTAGGTCCTAGAATCTAGACCTAGGTACTGAACAAAAAAAAAAAAATACAAATAGGTTATCAGAAAGTAAGTCCTATAATATAATATATTATAGTAATATACTAATATAATAAACTACTAATAAGGCACTACACAAGAACAAAAGTAAATTTTAACTGTATATCACATAGTTACGCTTCAACCAAAAAATGGATTATCAATGATTTATCAATATTGCAGTAAGTTCTCCTTAATGAGTTACTGTATACGCTCATATACGGACGTATACCTGCGTATCGTCTATTTTTCAAAAGGTATACTCTGTGTTTGACAAATACGTTATTGCATTGATTTTAAATACTAAATATAGTATTTATAATCAATGGTTATGGGCATGATTAAAGATAAACTGGTTGTCCAACGAGTAATTCTAATTCAATATTTTATTGACATTCACAAGTTCTTATCAAAGTACTCTGTTTACTAGCGCTTCCGGTAGTGAACATTTTAAACTATAATTAATAACCATAGACATATTAAGATCTTATAAAGATCTTTATATGTCTATGTTAATAACTAGGGCTCGGATTTTAAAGCATAATAAATAACAAAAAAAGCATAACATTTTAAAAAAGCAAAATTGAAGCATATTTATTTTTTAAAAAAGCAAAAAATAGCATGACTAAAAATTAACATGAATTAGTTATAATTTTATAAAACTGAATAAAAAAATTGAAAAATTAATTTAAATTAAAAAAAGAATTTACTACCATGTATTTGGCAAGATTTTCAGAAATTAAACTGACTCTATTGTCTGACAGGATGTTTTTATACATAAAAAATGAACGCTCTACATCCATTGAAGTGATCGGTGCATACTTCATGCAAGAGGTTTCGTTTAAATCATACCCATGATAATTAATTTCGTCTGATGAAACTCCCCACAGTATAGTATTAATGTCCAGTAATTGTTTCCAGCCTCTGTTTTTCCAAAGAACACGATTTAGCTTACCAGAAATAGCAGTTGCAATATCTCCATGAGCTTTATTTAACTTTTTTTCTGCATCTAAGACAATTATTGCGGGTTTTCACATTTTTTATTAAGAAAATAAACATTTTTATTTTATTTTTATAGCATAACAGACATAAAATTTACAGAATAACTGAAAAAAGCAAAAAAAGCAGTTACACAAAAAAAAGCCAAAAAAAAGCAAAAATAAATTCGTTTATTTGAAATCAGATTGACGTGAAAAGAATTTATGTATAAAAATTAGATTCCTATCTTAAATATATAAAAAGAAGCATTTCCTTTAAAATCCGAGCCCTATTAATAACCGATTGAATATAACATAATGTATCATAAAAATGAATAAATTATTAAATTATCTACTATATTTATTAATAACCTAGGTATATTATTAACCATGATTAAAGATATTAAGATATATGCAATATTGCTAAATACTAATATTGTATTTATTTTTTTTATTTAATATTTTAATATTTTAATATTTTATTTAACTGAATTTACTTATTCATATTTTATAAACTGTTGTTATTGTTATTTATTACCTAATTTAATTTATATATCCACATTAAAAAAATTATCCTTATATAAAAATGCCGAGGTGTTGTTGTATAAAAACCCCGCATTTTATTTCAAAAACTCTTTTCGGAATACCTCAAGATGAGGAAAAAAAGAAATTATGGGAAAATTCTTTAGGTATATTACTTAAGAAAAATAATCATATTTGTGCTAACCATTTTAAAATGTGTGATGTTAAAAGCACTTGGGAATCTGGTAAAGGGTCAAACAAGTACACTGTAAGTGTAAAATTTAATAATATATTTATAAGTTTATTTCAAACAAATTAAAATGTATTAATATACATTATCTTAATAATTTACAAACATTTAAGTTATACTAAATATATTATTAATTATTAGATATGTTTGAAAAGATTAAAACTTAAAAAAGATGCAATACCAATACCATATATTAATGAAAATGAAGAATCTACAGACACAGAGGTTTGTTTTAATCTATTTGTTAGTTTTACATTCAAAAATTATACATAGAAAGTAAAAATCATTAAAAAAATTAATTATATTATATTTATCTTTAATCATGGTTATGGGTATGCGTTCGGATGTTAAAACTCATACATGTTAAAGACAATTTAAGTCGTCTAAATTTAACTTATTCTGCGGCGTGTTGTTCCGCTGCTGATAACAATTCGTATCAGTGAATCTGTGTATTACGAAAATAGGCAACGATAGCGATTTAAAAAATAATAACTTTTATGAATTATGAATATTGAATGACAAGTGAATATAATGTGTAATACAAAATACTATTATATAATTTTCATGATCCGATGGGGGGGGGGGTTTAACCCCTATCCTCCCCCCCTTGGGCACGCCACTGCCTGTTAACCACCCAACACTCTGAACCATACAGCATAGTTGGTCTCACTACACTTTTATAAAATTTATCTTTCAGCCTCATTGGAATTCTCTTACCTATCGCATAACACGCCCGATGCTTCTCTCCATTTCATCCACCCATACTTAATCCAATGTTTTACATCAATGTCAAAGCCCCCCTCCTTTTGAACAAAAAATCCTAAATATTTTAAGCTCTCAACTTCACCTATCGCATCACCATCTATTGTCATTGGTTTCCTCATTCCTTCAACTTCTTGGTCTCTTTGTCCAAAATCATACTCTATATACTTTTATTTCCTTTTCTTCGAGGGCTAACCTCCACTCATTATTAGTGTCAATGAGGAGGACCGCGATAACGACTAAATTCTGAACATTCAATTACGAAATAATTTTAGATTATCTACCTATGGCTGGCAACACACGAGTATTATTTTATCAAGCGACATTTAATTGCATATAAAAAAAAAAAAAAATAAAACGCACTGTAAAAATATCGAACAACGAGCGTTATCTTACCACACAATATTTCTCAACTTGGCAATTTGGACAAAATTCTTTAGTATGTGATGACATGTCAACTATGGCGAAAGAAAATATTATTTTGTTTTTAGGTTACGGTTTATTAGTAAAAATGAAAAAACAATAGAAAAATGTGGATTCATTTTTTAGCTCTCATCCATCTGAAAGTATTCGGATAATCGTCATAAATAATGATCAGTGTTGGGACTAGATAACTAATAATTTATATAGATAAAGATAAAGATGACTATACTAATTCTTATCTAGATACAGATAAAGATAGTTATTCTAAATTTCATCTAGATAAAGATTAAAAATAAGTACATTTTTATCTAGATAAATATGAGATAATTTCATGTTTGATTTTGAAAATATTCAGGATACTACAGCCTACAGATATTAGGTAAAAAATTCATAATTAAAAACATTTTAAAATAAATATAATTTTTAAACTCATTTCAAACATTAATTAACATAAAATATAAAATATTTTTTTTTTTAAATAAACTTCATAAGAAGATGACAAATCATTCTCTAACTTAATAATAAAAAAATCTTAGATTTGAAAAATAAAATAACAATACATTTCTATCTTTTTTTTAACAAATTTCAAACATTTTGAAAATAAACATATAACATAAAGAGTTTTTTTTTTAAAATAAACTTCATAAGAAGATTGTCATCTTGTCAGTTATTATATGTGTAATAGGTACAGAAAAATGTAAAAATGAAAATATAAAAACATTTTGAATTTTCAAATTTTATTTTTATCCATTTAAATAAATTATCTAGATTGGTACTCATAGATAACAAGATTTTTATCTAGATGAAGATAAAGATAACTGAGTATAAATTTATCTAGATAAGATAAAATAAAAATAATTTTTATCTAGATAACTTATCTAGATACATTTATCTAGATATTTCCCAACACTGATAATGATGCGGGTGGTTCAGCGATAATAACAAATTCTTTGATGTATATATGTTAAGGGAAAAGTAGGGAATCCGGCATTATTATGCAAATCCAGACAGTGTGCACAATGCCCGAACATTTTGGGCAATGTAAGGATGATTATTTAAATACTCAAATTTCTTATACATTGGTCGAGAATTGTACGAGATTGCAATAAAGTATATCCTACTAGTATTCAAGTGGGTAATGTGAATTAAATACTGCAGCGCTAGGAACTTTCATATCGAATCGTATTTATACGAAGCATTAACACTACAAAACTATTCTTACATATTTTATTCGTTTGATACCACGACTTACGAATTACAATCTAATTGTATGCAACAACGGCTGCTACAACTATATTTTAATAATAAATAATATTTTACTTATTCATGTAAACCACTTTTAGATAAAAATATGAACTCTTTTGTGGAAAATAAAATACTACCGGATAATAGACTTTAAAACTAATTACAGACAACTGATTTTTCAAGTTTTTTGTGATTATTTAAGTATTCAGTAAAGTGTTTTATTTGGTTTTTAATATATATGGTTTTATAATATATTTAATGTTTAACTTTCAGTACCCGGATAATGTTAATTTATTTCTATTTTGTCCGTAACATATACATTAATATAGAATAGGTTTCACTTATTATTTTATGCAAATATAAAAATAATATAATGCACCGAGTTAATAGTTGAAGCTAGATTGATAAATAAATTATAACAAATAAAAAAAAACTCCTCTATTAGAAAAGAAAATTAAATTTTATTTAATTGCAGAAACATAATTAATAAAAAATTTCGACAATTGTAATTCCATTCTGTTTTTTCCAGAATAAATACCATTGTCCTGTTATTTTATCTATACAAATGCCTACAATAACACAGAAAATATTAAAATAAATAAAATTATAACCAGGAGTGAGACATTTCATTGAGTTTGATACAATAAAAAAAATTGATCGATCAAGAAACTTATATTTATTAATTTAAACCTTTTTTTTTTTTTTTTTCGTTTGGAACCAAGGAGGGAAATATGGAATCCCATTGCTGCCTCTCTGGTCACATCGTTTATTGAAACAAGTTTACAATAACATCGGGATACAAATGTGTACAGGTAATAAGTTTACAAATATGTGGGGGGCCTCTGGCCACCCTAGGTTGACTATCCAGTCTACAATATAAAAGTCTTAGCTACGTTTGCCTTAGATTCTGAGGTCCTTGCTTCTGGCGCATCCTCTTCAAGCTCTCCTTCTGACTCAGAATGTCCTCGACCATTTCAGTGAAGAGGAGTGCATTGTTCACTGCTGCCTTCAGTATTCTGCTCCTCTGTTGTGGGTTTGTGGGTAGCTCGTTCTGCCCTGGCACGCACAGCAGGTCTGCAACATCCTCAGGGCGAGGTAGCCTACCAAGAGACCTTAGTAGTTTGAGTCTTGCCTCGTCCTAGAAAGGGCAGTTAAAAAGCGTGTGCTCAGCATCGTCATGTAGGGCCAGACAGTGCATGCACGCCGGGCTCGCTGCTATCGCCTTCTCTGACAAGTATGCCTGGAAGCAGCCATGCCCTGACAAAGCCTGGGACATGTGGTATGACACGGATTTTGGGCCGTGGTACCACCACCTGACGACATCCGGTATTATACGTCTGGTCCACTTCGCCTTGGTCGTGGTTTGCCAAATGGACTGCCATTTGCGGATAGTCTCCCTTCGTAGATCCGATTTTGTGGATGGTGAGCCTGCCTTCTTTGACTCCGGGAAGGTTTTCCGCTCGAGTGCTAGGAGGGGGGCAGTGAGCATTTGGGCCAGTAATAATTCAGCCATGTCGGACATCGAGCGGTAGCACCGCGCTACCCTTAGGCGGTGTTCTCACCAAAAGCAACTGATGACGGCAACGCAACCGCGACGCAACGCGACACGTATTACTAAATTGACATGTTCTCACAGGTCGCAACCGGACTGGAAAACAACTCAACTGTTTGAAAACTATTTTTGAGCAACTCGACGTGTCAGTCTCTCTGTCTAGTTGCTAGTGTGAATAGTTGCGATTTTGTGAATATTTCAATTATTTGATTATTATTCTGGTTTATAATAAGGTACAATCAATTTAATATTTTGTTAATAATTTATTTAAAATGGTAAATGAACAAGCAGGAAATATAGCTTTCGTACAACTTATAGAAAGTCACCCATGTCTCTATGATATAACATCATCTAATTATACTCGACAAGACATAAAAGAAAAAGCATGAAATGACATTTCAAAAAAAACTTGAATTGAAGTCTTCATTAGTTCTACTAGTTCTTGAAAACTTTCAATACTCATTCTATAGAAACCATGAAATTTAGCTGGGTCTTGGTCTAATCCTCTCGTTAGTATAAATGAACTGTGGTTGACGTTGAGTGAATAGTATGGATGAACCCATTTTTTTTTTTTTTTTATGTTTTTTATACCTCAAATACATAAATGCTACAACCATATCCTCATCGGATGAAGACATTTTGATATCTGAATATGCATTGAAGTTGCATTGAAGTTTCATATTAGTTTCGTATACCTAGAACAACTAGGCAACTCAACTAAAACTAGACTTGAATCTCTATCGCGTTTCCGTCATCAGTTGCTTTTGGTGAGAACATGGCCTTAGGGCTGCGCATCTCTGCGCTTGCAGCAGGAGGCTCTTTGCCTTCTCAGTACCATAGGCGCTGTCTGCCCATACCTGGGCCCCGTACAGGAGCCAGCTATGTACAACGCTCATCAGCAGTTGGCGTTTGGACTGGGCTGGTCCACCAACGTTTGGCATCAGCCTGCCAAGGGCTTATTAATTTAAACCTAAAAGACTAAAAAATACGTTGTCGAACTTTAAGTAATTAGAATTTAAATCTTTAAAAATATTTGAACTCTTCTTTATTTTTCTAGATTATTTTGGAACCGATTTTTAACTATGTGTTTAAATTCCATAAAAATACATCTTTAAAACAATTTAAAAAAAAAAAAACAAAATAGAATATATAAAGAATTATTTGAAAAAATGTATCAAAATTGATCCCCACATAGAAAGCATGTCAATAAACTCAAATCTTTTCACAGAATTTAAACTCGATTAAACTCTAAGTTGACATAATTTTATCAGGCTTATTCTTATCGCAATGTCGACAAGAGCATTCACGATTCCAAGAATAAGAGTGTCTCATACACATATGAACATTTCACCAAACGTGACACTTGTGGAATACGTTTTTGTTCTATTGAATATAAAACCCAAAAGGTAGACAACTTTTCGAGTACTTACGATGGGCCAATTTCATTTCTGTAAAAAAAAAAAAAACTTGTTGGTCTTTTTAACCAAGTTATGTTGGAAACCAATTTCTATTTAAAAAAATCTGAAATTCATAATTAAAAAATTTTTATTTGAAACATTTTTAATATTAAAACATAATTTACTTATACAAAAAATAAATAAATAAATAAATAAAAAAGAACCGGATGGGCATCGTTCTGCTGTACACTTGAGGGTGAAGTGCGACTCTTCATAGGATAGGTCATTATAATGGATTTGTTAAATTTGAATTCAATGATAGGTGTCATTGTATACGAAAAACGATTCTGAACGGAGATGACATGTTAGTCTAGAACAGCGTTTCCCAAACCATGGGTCGCGACCCATTATTGGGTCGCGAAAGTTATATGATGGGTCACAACACGTGGTTACGATTACAGTTATTTTAGCTGTAAATTGATAAATGCTTATGTTATATTTTATTTCATACTGTATATTAATAATGTGAAGTCTAAATATTGTAGAATAAATGACGTAAAGTTATTACGATTATGGAATATTTCTTATCTATCGGTAAAAAACAGCATCCAGAATTAAAATTCACACTAAATTCAGCAATTTTCTATTACACTAATTTTTTTATAATTAATTTTATTTATTTATTAAATTATTATTATTCAGTATATTGTATTTTATAAAAAATTCAATGATAAAATAGATTATAATAAAAATCTTATTTATTTACAACATACTTTTATTTTTAGCGAGGGGTCGTGTACCTAATATAGATTAAATTTATAGGTCGCCATTGCAAAAAGGTTGGGAAACGCTGGTCTAGAATATAATACATTGTTATTTATAAATATTGTAATAAGTATATTTTATTTTGAAACAAAAAATTTAGAAAAATCGAATATTTAAAATGCTAAAAAGTAGCTTAAAAATCGTTATAATATTTTGAAAAAAATATGACATAAAGCAAATGCCAATCTTAACAGTTGGTAAAAATTTCAAGTTTCTGCGATTTATACTTTTTGAATTATGATAAATATTAAAAATCGTTTGAGAATTAATCGCTATTTTATGCAATTTCGTAAAAATTTAAATTTCAAACGGTCATACAATTTTTTTTCTTTAAGTCCAGTATACATTTTTTTATAGACTTTTGAAGAGTAGATTATGGATAACCTAGTGTCAACATTTTGAACCTTAAGTATAAACAGAAAATGAGTTTTCAACTACAAAATAACTTGCAAATGATAGCGATTTTAACATATTTTATACAAATTTGAACATTATGGACTTATAAAAAAAATTTGAGTGAAACGATCTCCGATATTTTTTAGTGTCAATAAGTATAACTTATAATAAATCTTGTATTAAATTTTCAAGAGTTTTCGGACAGCCAAATAAATTTTATAGATATTTAAAAAAAAAACTTACAGAAATCGAAAATTTAAATTGTCTATAAATAAGTCAAAATAAGTCAAAATACTTCGAAAACTTAACCATGTATAGAAAAAGACAATATAAAGATTTAGTGAATATTCCAAGTGTTTGCAGTTATTCGTTTTTGAGTTAGAGCATTTAAAAAAAAAAATGTATTTTGTCAAAACTTGGATTTGCGTAAAATTTCCCATTTTTTCGTAATTTTTTATCGTTTTTTAAAGTTTGATTTTTGACTTGCCAAAGCACCATATAAAAGTTGCTGTTTAAGAAAATCGAAGCATTTTTACTGCCAAAAAAGGTGTCGTCAGACATAAAAATAAAATAAATAAAAAACACACATCATTGTAAAATCAATAGATTCCATCACTCCGTTCAGAATCTAAAATGTATTTCCAGTATAAACTAATTAATAATTAAATAATTAAATAATTAATAAAAATAATTAGATTACGTTGTCTAATAATTCATATTTTTTTACAGAATGTAGTTGAAAAGTTACCTTTAGGGTATAAAATTTCGAAAACCGAACTGCTCTCAATGAATGGCTTTATTAAGAAAGCTTTTTAAGTTTTTGTAAATTAGTAATAATTTTAGTTATTACTACCTCGATTAATGTTATTTTTATAGACACTTTAGGTAAATATATATTTTATAATTTTTAAAAATAATTTTACAATATTTGATTTGCTAGAACTTATACAACGGAAAATATCATCATATAACCATAGGCGCAACTAACGTTTTATTTTTGGGGGGTCAATTTTTTTTTTTTTCTGTATACATTTTAATTTCTATCTGTATTTATCATATGATGGAGAGATATATATTTAAGGGGCAAGATAAATATTTGAGGACTAAGCCCCCTAACCCCCTCTATTTGTGCCTATGGGAACAACAAAGCAGATATGAATAAAAACTCAAGTTTTAATGTTGAAACATTAACTAAAAAAATATAATAAATATACTAGTTAAAGTTTCAATACTATATTTTATTTATAAATGTACATATGTTTTTTTATTTTGAACAAACTCATACTACACACATGTTAATGAAATACCGCAATGTTACTTAATAAAGAAAACCACAAGAAAACCATACGTCCATTACATCTGAGTTCACTTGCTTGAAACTGGTTTATATCAATTATCACTTTTATTTGTGTGTTTTATTCATAAAGATTACGTGACTCATAGAAATTAAAAAGTATTAAGAAATATACCAATATAACTTTATATTATATGAAATATGATTGTTATATTAGCTATCCATACTTCCAGAATGCGTCAAAAGACATAGGAAGCAGAAAATATTAAAAAAACTGTGAAAAGTGCAATGAGACATAGTAGATACATAATTTTTTGGAAGATAAGCTGATACATAATATAAAATGTAAACAAATGATTTCACTTTTATGATATACATTTAATTTAATTGATATTTGTATTCATTAACTATTTATTCGTAACAATTATAATCATATTTTTTTTATATTAGGTATTGTTATGTTTAGAAGGTTTAAATACAAATGGCCTAGTTGATGAATTATGTAATCCTGGTATACGAGTATGTTATCTATCGTGTATTAAATTTCTGTTGTATTTTCAATATCTATAGTAAAGTTATATGTTTATAAAGTTGTTTCTTTTAAATAAACATGCAAGTGAAAAATTATATTCACTAAGAAATTTGCTAGAAGGTTTTACATCGTTATCACCAGTTATAATATGTATATAATATAATATATTTGTATACAATGTATACAAATTGCTTGATAGTGGTAATTAATTCAGTGTTAAATCTTACAAATATTAGTCAAGTTTAAATTTTTTACTAAATTTAATCCAAAAAAATTACTTATTATTGTTGAATCCGTTGACTTAGCAATTAAAAGTATCACGCGGGATATTGGTAGACATGCTAAATTAATGCTTAACATAATATTTATATTATTACCTTAATATAAACGTTCAAGGTAATAATATTTTTTTTTTAATATTACATATAGATAATATATTATTATAATGATAAATGTAAGCAGTTATTTTGTAATTGACTTTAGTAATCAATAAAATATATTATAACCGTTAATTTAATTATCTAAGCTAAGGACAGAATAAGAATTGAAATAGACCACATTAATGATTTGAACTATAATATAAGTATAGTTTACTTATTTTTACAAATAAATTTTACTGTTTAAACATTTTGTAATTTTAAATTGTTTGTTTTTCAAAGATATTCTTGGATGTATAAATATTTAAACAATTGCCTAATTATTTGCCTTGTATAAATTATGGTGTAGATGTAGTTGGTATATACAAAAAAACTATGCATACAGTAGTGCTGATCTTCATGACAGACTTCATTGGCTTGTTGCTAGAATATTTCAGGTCTCCATTACCTATAATAACATTTGAACATTTTAGATTTGTATAAACTTAATACCTATTTAATACTATTTTTTCTCCATTAATCCAAGTATTTATGATGAATTTAAAAATATGATTTATTTATTATACAGTTTGCTCATACATTAGATGATTTTATTTTTATAAGTTTTTTTTTTTGCATTTCCATTGATTTGAGGATATCATGCTGAAAATATTTTAAATACTTCCATTAAACAGTATTTCATACTTTTATGAAATTTTAAGTTAATTAGCTACTTACTGTATATTTAATATAAGAGAGAAAAGTATCATACATAATAGAAACTATGTTTGTAAACAGAAGTCTATATTTTGGATCTAGAAACTTGAAATTTATGTATTGTGATGGAATAAAAACAGCACAGTCAACCTAAAAGTGTTTATTTAGTGATAATACGATTAATATTTTTTAAAAAAAACTAAAGAAAAATATTTATAATTTTGAAGTATTAGGTTATTTTGGTATAAATTCTATTATTAACTAAACCAAACAAATAAATTCAAATATATTTATTTTATAAATTATTATTAGTTGGTTAATTGGCACTTCTTTTGTATTATAATACTACGTAGTTAAAATAGTTATGTATTTTAGTATATTTGAATATTAGCCAATTCTTGATATTCTAAGTCCACTCATAAAAACATTACATTAAGTACATTTCTTAACAAATTTTTGACATTCGATAATAAATATATATAATTTATTTTATTAACAGACAATGCGACTTTCTAAATTATTTAGTAGAAAATAATTTATTATATTATTTCTATTAATAATGATAAGTAGCATAATCTCCAAATCTTGAACAACTATAGTACTATTTTCAACTGTAAAGTTAATTTTATATTGATTAAAAATTAAATTAAAATGTTATTTGTGTATAGAATTATGTTGATTCAGCTTACCAAAAATATCATTAAAGATTTGTTTTTAAACTCTTCATTCATGCTGACAAACGTTTTATTTTCTAAAATACCCAGTCCATAAATGAACACCGCAATGTTGATGGGTGTACATACAGTTTGATCGATGAATATCTTTTTGAATATTGTTAAATTATCTCTAGTTGGATACCGTTTGTCCAGCAACTGATAAAACATATGTTGCATTGATCCCAGTACACAACCCACAACAGCGATTCGCGCTAAACATATTTTCATACATTTACCCATAATAAAAGTAAATATTAACTAATTAGAAAATCAAAATTAAGTTAAAAGATGCTAAACTTATTTTAATAATTTAAATTTACTGATTAATGTATGCAGTTAGTTTACTACTAAATACACTACTAACTATAGTAAAATTATAATAGTTTAGGAAATAATTGAAAATGTTCAAAAAATATACTAAACTTTATTTATTTGTATATATGAATGAAAATAAAATGTCTTTAAATTGATATTACGTATTTTATCAAAAAAGAGGTATTTGATAGTATACCTATAGTCAGTGTAAGATGAAGCACCCCAATCTTTTAGACCAAGTTTTATTCATATTAGGACCCTATTTACGTCATACTAATACTCGCATACAAATGTGAGATATACTTCATATCTAACTTATGGTAACTATTGCTGCTAATAATCATATATGAACGTTGGTTGCAGGCTTTATTGTAAGAATTTTTTCCAACTGCACAAATAAAATATACATCACACTCTGAACACTAATTTTATTGGTTCTGATAAAACAGATGATGAATTCAAAGACAAGGAAGGAGCCAACAATGGTTTCACTAACCAATTATTCAAACAATTTGATCTCATATTTATCATTTATTTATTTTAATTTATATTTCATAGACTATTTTTTAACTATTTATATAATAAAATATACAATATATAATATTTATTTACTATTTTTATAAATCATTCTTTATAGTTATAATTACAATAATTAGCAAATATTTATATTATAATTATATAATTTATAAAAATTAATATTATAAAATGTAAATAATAAGCTAAACCGATGAGTTCAAGTAATAAAATAACACATGTCTAATTAAAATAAAGCCGGGTTGGTTGTCCGATAAATAAGGTACAAAAAATATACTGCACGGTAAAAGTTGATTTATTACTTTAAAACTTTTACACAGTTAATAAGATATATTTTATTATTTTGCTATCTCCTAAATACGTAACATATTTTTCATCGAAGTACTTGGTAACTGCGTTCATGACGCATCATCAAATTTTTAATTTAATCGTAATTTTTCATCAAAAAATAAAACAAATAATGCTGACCAATATATTGAAACGTTAGAAAAATTGAAAGAAAGAATTCGTTTCAATAGAAGAGGATAATTAAACTCAGGAAATTTAAAACTGCTGCATGACAATGCAATCCCCCCCATTCAGCGGAAAAAACTAAAACTTAGCTGGAAAAATACAAATGAGAAGTATTGCAACATTCATCATATAGTCCTGATCAGACACCTTTAAATGTTTTTTTGTTTAGTCCATTAAAAAACAATCTGGAGGAATTAATTTTCAAAATGAGGAGTAGGTCATGAACGCATTTACCGAGTATTTCGATGGAAAATGTGCTACGTATTTCCGAGATGGCATTTTCAAGTTACTCCACCGTAGAGAAAAATATATTTTTCATTATTCAGTATATTTTTGTATCTTATTTATCAGACAGTCTACATATCTACCTAACCTAATGAATAATGGCGAAATTTCAGGCTATTAGAGATTATTAGAGCTGGGATTTTGTTGTATTTGAATCTTTTTATTAAATGTTCCAAAACCTACGCAGGTTCGTAATCAGAAAACGTGTTTCAAGTAATACTGATTCATTGAATGTTTTTATTTGAAATTTGTTCATAAATTAGATTTAAAATCCATTTTTAAGGCATATTTTAGGTGTTTTTAGGGCATTGTTCACGTTTTTAGAGCATTTTCAGAACTTATCTATAAATTCTTTAATGTTAGGGTATTTAATTATCCGTTTCTACGTCTGTTTGTCCAAAATATACATGTTTAGTAAGTAGTTTAATAAATAAATAAGCAGTGGCAGATCTAATATTTGGTTTGGAGGGGGGGGACAAAGTTTTTAAAACAATTTGATACCTTCATTAAAAAAAAAATATACATAACACGATAAAATACACGACTTTAAGTCATAATTGTACACTACAGGTAAGATTATTTAACATGTTAATGTAATTTCATGATCATTCGGCTATCTAATCTAATATAGAAACTTTAGAAATTCGTTAACAAAATATTTTTTTTTAATTATGATATTAATAATTTTTTTAAATTATGTTATTTATAATTTTTACATTGTAACTATTACAAAACTAACCAAGGTTTTAGATCAGAGTGAATTTAGGGAGAGGGACTGAGGGAGCCTCAGCCCCCTCGACATTTAAAAAAAATGTTTTAAAGTCTGCTCTTACCCTAAAAAATGTAAACCGCAGAAGCTCATATTATCATTGTTTTATAAATTAATTATTTCAAATTAATCATGTTTTGTAGTTTACTTATTATTTTTCTATTATTATGTAAGTATTTTATTTTTTAAATTTTGTAAATTATAATTATAAATATGTAGGTATTTTATTTCATTAAATTTATAAAAAATGATGATATATGATTATATAATAAAAATTTTAATTATTTACTTAAATTCTAATTTTGGTTTTTAATTTAATGAATTATGAAATTTTATTTAGAGGAAATTCCCCAGCCCCTTCCCTTCAGAAAAAAAAATTGATACTGTCTTAGGTCAAGGACCCCTTAAATTCACTACTATTGATATATCTGTTGATATATGGGCTGATAAGTTCGTATTTGTTAGTTTATAATATAAACTAACAAATGCGAATTTATCAGCCCATATATTTTGTATTAGATAATCAATCGTGTAGTACATTTCGTATAATATATGTTTAAATTACAGATATAATATCTTTAAAGAATATTAGAATCAATGATTGCAGAAACGTCACGAATCACTTATTTTATGAAATTGAAATTTTAGTAAGAAAGTATACTAGCTATGTGTTTCTATGCGCTAAGTGTAAATTTGTAAATTTGTATTTAGTGTATGATGTGTTTTAATAAGTATTCATTTTTAAATTATTTTTTTTCAAAATTATTTATATCATTAAGTTTTTATCAACTATCTAAAAGTTGTTCAAGAATTAACTACTGACGTTACTGTAATCATTGATAATAAACTAATTTAGTAATATAATATTGCAAAACCAATTTATGAAATAAATTACATTTAAGTTAAGTTAAATGTAGTTATTAAACAAATGATACTTATGTTATTATTATTGTGTTAAATTTAATTTAATTGGTAACATGATTTTTACATCGTTTTTAATAAATGCATTTTTTAACACATATTTTAGTGCATTTTTTAAGGTTTTTAAAGCATTTTTCTGTTTTTTTTTTTTTTAAAATCATTTCACGCTATTTTTAGAGCTGTGTTTATATAATATTTACTCCGTGTCTATTAGAACTTAGCCCTACATTTTACACCTGTATGCCTGGCAATCCCGTGTTCTACAACGATCTGCGTAGGAGACCCGAAAATCCGAGTTGTGGGTAATGCCCTCGGTAATGTATGCGTTAAATAGCCCGGGAAATCGTTCGTCGCGTCTTAACCCCCGCCTCCCGAAAAACACCGATTACTTGCCCGTTCTCTCATTGTCGTGGCCGTCGGACAGCCCGTGGTACCGTTCCACGCACTGTTGCGCTACGTCGCCGAAACACATGATCGCGGAACCGCTGAACGTGTTGGTCGCGAACAAATGCTTGTCTAACACGTAGGCGGCCACGGTGCATAGTCTTCTTCCGGCTGCAGACATTGGCGCAATACGGTGCGTTCACAACGGTCGATTTGTCAGAGTGTCTAACCTGGTAACGGTGATCGATGATGTATTCAATCGGTTAGCTGTCGAGTACGTTTTGTACGACGCACCGCCAGCTCACTACGTCCGTGTTCGTCTCAATTTTTCCCCGCTCGACCGATGGCCGCGAAACCATATTGGCCGCGTGCCCTATCAACGAATTTCGCAAAAACAACCGCAACGTACCATTGCGGTACATAATCAGTGCCGCGCAACAAGTAATTTCGGCGGGGCTAGTACATATGTGCAAGCTTTGTTATGTCGCCTAAAGTTTTGGCAAGTGTTGTCTCCGTCTTATAAATGTACAACAAAGCATATCTGCGTTCAAATCGAAACAATTATGCGTTGTTGGCTTTATTTTCTGAGTGACCTAATCCATCATCAATCTTAAATGAAAGAACTTAATTTGTGAGATGACAGGTTTTTTATGACATTTTAATTTTTAGTAACACCCAAATGAAAATATTCAGTAACCGCTATCCAACATGTTCTTATTGGTAGGTGACGTTAAATGTCAATTTTTTCTAAAAAAATTGTTTGGTCTACATAAATTAAGATTGAAGAGCTGAGGAGTAGCAAAACAAGATGGAGAAGGACAGAGAAAAATAATGTGGTAATCAAATTTATAAATCCCTAAATCACTTATAGTCAAAAATACATACAAATGATTCTATTTAGTAGCAAACCAGGAGATAGGAAGATTAGTTCTCCACCCCATCCGTTCTCAAAAAAAAACTATTAAAATTCTATGCTTTTTATATGTTCTATAGACGAACCAGCATTAATTGAATATATAATTAATTAAAATACGTAAAATATACTTTAAACTATGATACAAACTATAATGTATTAAGATGCCAATTGAATTTTAAAAATTATTTCCTTATTGTAATCTTGGTCTAAATCCGCTCCTGATATTATTTGGAATAAAAATGGAATACAATTACCGAATTGTATAGGCAACTAATACTTGACGCGTTAATTTCAAGTTTATTTTATGATTATTTGAGTAATCAGTAAGGTGTTTTCATTTATTTTTAGTATATTTAATATTTTACCTATAGTTCCAGGATAATGTTTAATTATTCCAACTTTACCCTCAAAAATCGGGTATTGTGCACTATAAACAATGTCCGATTTGCTACTTTGCCCGTAATATATATATATATATGCAGCAGGCAAGTACACGTAACGTATTTCGAGTAGGCTTAATGATTTTCAAAAGGACTGCGGTACAAACAATTATTAACAAATAACAAAATTAAAATGGCAAACTGAATTTAGTTACTTTCGCCTATCTTATTTCTTTTACTGGGACAAAAACTTCTGATTATTAATTATGGGTTTAAAAACATAATATTTTATATATACAATTTTCGGGAAGGGGAGCTTGAACCCTAATCCTCCTTTTAGTATATGCGCCTGGATAGCAATATAAGCACCATCATACTTTAGTTACTATAAATTAGCGCTTACTTATGCATTCTTATGTTTTATAAAATTATTGTCTTTAAAAGTTGTAAGCAACTTTCAGACATGCATAGAATATATGACAAGGTACATATATAATGTTTTTTTATATAAATTACTATCAGTTGTCACCATGACCGTATTTAGTGATTTGGCGCCCTTGGGCTACAACTATTTGAGCGCCCATTCCTTAACCATTTCTTCAACATATCAACACCAAGACTAACTTTAAAAATAAAAAAAAGAACCGGATGGGCCTCGCTCTGCTGTACAGTTGGGGGTGGAGTGCATCTCGTTTATAGGATAGGTCATTATTACAATGGATTTGTTAAATTTGAATGCAATGATAGATATCATTGTATACGAATAACGATTCTGAACGGAGTTAATATGTTTGTCTAGGACATAATACATTGTTATTTATTTATTTATTTATTGTAAAAAGTATATTTTTCAATATATAAATATATATAAAATATATAAATATATAAATAGATAAATATATTTTTCAATTAGGATGGGTTGGCAGTTGCATACAGCGACATAGTTAAATTACTTAAAAATAATGCATGTAGTTATTATAATAATACCTTATATTAACATATAATGTCAATTTTAATATTTATATATGTGATATCATATAATGTATGTTGGTCATTACTCGGGGCCGGAATTATATTCTTTTAAAATAGCCAAAATAAGATGCTAATATTCTCTTAAAAAGTTGAAAATATTCTTCCAATATTCTTTAAAAATCATAATAAAATATGGAAAAAATATTTTTTTTTGTTAATATATTCTCTTGAAATAAAAATATTCATTTATATGAAAAATAATACAAAAAACTGATATTAATAGGTATATGATAAAAAATAATATGGAAAAATAAGCAAAATAATACATGTTAAAAAAAATTTGATTAAATTATATTAATAACAATAAGGTATTTTTAATTAAGAAAATTTTTGAAAACAGTTGACAACTATATTTTGTTCCATATGTTCTGGTGTCATATTTGTACGACGGTCTGTTAATATGTTTTTATACGTGCTAAATGAACGTTCAACGTCAACTGAAGTCACGGGAGCATTTTGCAAGTCAGTAATCATAGCCGGTGAAAAATTGTCTATAAATTGAACTTTATTATTTCCATTTAAAACTTTAGATACGTTTTTTAAAATGATGAGCCCTTGATTTTTTTATAGAAATTGATTAATTTTAATTTTTACACATATAATTTATATTATTTACGCCATTGCGATAAAAAATATGGAATATCTATAAAAATCAATCGATATATTCTCAAATATTCTTTAGTGTACAAAATATTCTTTTATATTGAAATATTCTCAAATACGCTAAAAAATCATTTGCCATTAATTAACCGGTTTCATGATTAGTAAAAATTTCGAACCCCCGTCTAACTGCATAGCCTCAAAAAAAATATGCAAAAGAATATAATTCCGGCCCCTAGTCATTACACATGTTGACGACGTTGACGTTGATACTTGATTGCGACTTTTAAAATTAACAATGGAATTATGTAATTGATAAATTACCATGGTCTGCCCATTAAATTTGATAAATGTTTAAAAAAAATTTTTTTACAAAAATCGAAAATTTAAATTGTCTATAAATAAATCAAAATATGTCAAAATACTTTGAAAACTAAACCATGTATAGAAAACGTCAATATAAAGATTTGGTGAAAATTTCAAATTGTTGCGGTTTTTCTTTTTTGAGTTAGAACATTTTAAAAAACCGATATCATTTGTCAGTCTAGAATATTATACATTATATTATATTTTACATGTAATTTTATGTCAATATTCCCTGTTCAAACGCTTATAAAAAAAAATTGTGCCTATGGATTTTAATAATTTTTATAATGACAATAAGAACTACTTCTATGGAATCTTCTATTAAATTTTCAAGTATTTTATACTATTTTATCACTGATTATAAAAAAAAAAAAATGTAAAAAATCGAATATTTAAAATGCTTAAAAGTAGCTTGAAAATCGTTATAATATTTTGAAAAAAATATGACATAAAGCAAATGCGAATCTTAACAGTTGGAAAATCAACTATTAAGAACTATATTAAGGACCTATCGGCAAGATTCTTCTGTCATCTACGTAAAGCAAGCGGTCCACAGCATTACAGGTTAAATGTCAGCCCCATCAATCGAAGACTAAAACGTGGTCGTCCCCATGATGTCCTAAAGTAGTTATCTTCATCGTAGTTAATTATTACATTATATTATGTTAATACCTTTTTTATAAATAGCCAAAAAAAAAATTGTACTTATATAACTAAGTTTAGATGATTTTGTCAGGAAAACTTTATAATTAATAAAAAAAAAAAAAAAAAAAACAGTTGGTAAAAATTTTTAGTTTCTGCGATTTATACTTTTTGAATTATAACAAATATTAAAAATCGTTCGAGGATAAATCGCTATTTTTTGCAATTTCGTAAAAATTTAAATTTCAAACGGTCAAAAAATGTTTTTCTTTAAGTCCATTATAAATATATTAATATTATTATATATTAATTATATAATAATATTGATAATGAAATTACAAATTTTTTCTCCTTGCTTGTTGAGTAGCAAATGTTTGGATAGTGTCTACATAACCAACTTGTTGAGTTAACTTCCATTCAATATTTTATATAGCTAGATTATTGAGTCTATTATTACATATACTTGACCTTAGGTAAGTTTTCACCCTTTTCAAAGTTGAAAATGACCTTTCACTTGTTAAGTTTGAAGTTGGTGTACAAAGAAACATGCATATCGCAATATTTATGTAAGGTAGAAGTGGAAAAAGTTCTTTTTCCTTGAAAAACTTACTCATAGTAAGTTGTAATCAAAAATAATTTTGAAAATTATTGACATGGCATTAAAAAAATTTAAAAATATGCAATATTTTATTTTATTTTTCTACCATTTATTCGGACGCCCCTAAAAATTAGCGCCCCGGGCAATTGCCCACCCGAACCACTCCCTAAATACGGCCCTGGTTGTCACAATTCAAAAATATATATAAATCGACAATGGATTTCATGATGTATGGAACTATACACGTGCACAGTCAAATATTTATTCGAGAAGTGAGCTTATGTTTATAAATATATTTAGCTTCAGTACTTTATATCTTTTTTATCATTATAAATAAGAAATGTACACTTTAACAATAAGTACTTTAAAATTATAAACTGTTTAAGTAGTTCTAACTGATAAAAAACCCGAAATGGTGTTATGGAACCATTATTATTTACTAATCATAATATTTTTCTTCTCCAGAATTAAATCTTTATTTTGCTTGGTTCAAATAAGTTATGATACAATTTTTATAAAATAATTTATGTTATTTAATTTTAATTTTTAATACCTAAATAATTTCTTATAATTTGATCATAAGCATTTAAAAGAGCTATTTTAAATACTACTTATTGTATAAAAGTATGTAATAATAAAATATGAGTATCATAATATTCTTTTTATACTTTAAAAGAAAAGTGTTCTATTAATTAATAATATAGAAAAAATATTCAATAATAATTGACTTATATTAACAATTCTTATCAAATAATTGGGTATCGTAAACAAATTTTTGTTACATTTATTTAACCGATATCGTTGCACATGCTTGACTTACATTTACTAAGCGGTGCAACACGATTGCGGACTTTTTACTTTTTTACCTGAAAAAAACATAACACGATTGTGGACTTTTTACCTTTTTTTATTTAAGAAAAATACAACACGATTGCGCATCTTTTTTCAGGTAAAAAGGTAAAAAGTCCGCAATCGTGTTACACCCTTTACTAAGTATATTTTTTAACAACTAACTTATTTTTGATAATTTACTAAACATTAGTGGGTTCAAATATTAAGTTAACTGAAATTATATACAAATTTAAATCATAAATATTTTTAGTATATAAATTAAATACTTAGTTTTTCATAAAAGTGTGTTGAAATATTTGTATTACATATAGAACAGCTACAACTAATAACACTTACACAAACACCCATATTGCGTTGTTTTAATTTTATGTTAATAGTAATTACACAAGACTTTTTGTACCTTCGTTATAAAACATTTACTCATTATAGGACGAATTAAATTGTGTGTCACACTATAAGAATTACGCTGAATTGCTGTGAAATCATATCCGTTTTATAATATTAATGGATATTAATCGTTCAATATGAAAATTATTTTTTCAATCTATTTTGTGGTATATGCCATACTATAAAGTCAATAATATACAGCCAGTTATTTAATTAAATATATGCTAATCGTTTTTATAGGTAGGTACCATCTGTTTTATGTAAATATAAACTAATTGTGAGTACATACTTACATATACTTAATGTTACTTATACATATTTTATAAGATATTCTATGACATTTATTATTCTTTCAATCAGTTATTATATTTATTGTAATTGGGAACCTTAAATCTATTTACACATATGCATTACACACACACACACACACACACACACACATACATATCTGTAAATATATGTATAGTTTTTATTTTATAATTATTTTGCAATATGCGTATATGTAAATATACTATAAATATTATTATACTGACTAATAACTTGATTATTATTTTATCGAAAAATATATAATTACAAATTAAGTAATTTTAATTTACTACTAAAAAAAAAATGAACTATATTGCATAAAAATAGCATAACTAATACATTAGTTTATATTTATAGATGTATAAAACTATAATTAATCTATCCGATTTTTTAAAGCAACTTAGAATACATAGACATAGCTAGACTTCCTGTTAAAGGTATGCAAGAAAGCTATATATATGTACAAAAGTGCATTTATAAAAAAAAAATTCCCGTCTCCAAAAAAATAGATTATAAATTGTTATTTCCTAAGACGTAGTAATATTTGAATTTTTTTTTTTCTGAATAGTAAAATTTTTAAAACAAAAGTATAAAATAAATTTAATTTCAATAAAATTTATATTACTGCATAATCTATATGAAGTATAACTCATCGTATTGATTTTAGCAATCAAGCAATTATTATAATTAAAATCTATGTGCGTGATATTATTATGCTGTTGATATTAATACAAATTTTTTTTTAATATATATTTTAGCGGAAACCAGTTAATACTATAGACGGTTATTGACATTTTCGTACCTCCATAGTTAGGTATAAAATATTAATGAATGATTGATTAAATTCAACCTTCTTCAGGAATAAATTAGAGGGCTTAGGTAGGTTTTTACCTACTATTTATTATTACCTACTTCTCAAATTCTATCTTATTTTTATTTATATAAAATCCCCATGAATATGGAATCCAATTTATAAATTTTTTAGAAAATGACATATCTTTTGTTCATACTGTGGTAGTTCTAAATACAATTTCTACCTTAAAAATATTTCACTTTACTGATATACAGTCCAGGGCTAGCTACTTATAAATGTATTGATAATAAGATGAAACTAGACAGTTCAATTAGGCTATTAAGAAAGTTTATTTTTCAGAAAGTTTGAATTTTATTTCAAGAGAAGTGGTGAATACAGACGATCAATCCAAGTAACATGTAAAAAAATGCCGTTTGGAATTGTTCAGGTTACCAGGTTAGTAAATTATGTACGCGTTCTCCTATATATAAAAATATATAAATATAATACAAATTTATATTATATTTGGCAGTACATTAAATGTAAATAATATGTTTCTTATGTGTACGATTATTGATGCTACTACTATGGCCTATAGGTGTATGACGTTTATATACACGTTATGGGCTTATATTATGGAGAAGTTATTTTTGAATACTTCATGGATTTGTGTATACTCTGTGAGAGATTATATATTTTATAGATTTGTATACACTCATATGAAATTTGGTACTCGTATATTAAGGTTGACTGTGAAAAATATACGAAATTCAAGGAAAATATATTCATCGGGACTTATATACCCCAATAAAAAATAAAAAATTAAAATTATGTTTATTTAAAAATGTATACGTTATAATTTAATAAATTTGCCTATACGTTTCATTAAATAAAGACTCAAAATTATTTTAGGCATCCCTTGGTATGTGTACGACTATGGTTAAATTAAAGCATTGGCAATTTTCAAATTTGTATGAGGGATGAGGAGTTATTACATATTTATAATACTTAAAAAACAGTGCCGGCCCTAGAGGTGAGTAAGCACTGTGCCCCGCGCTTGTGTGGGTCACAATAATTATGTATTAAGAATAGCACTATATCTATCAATAAAAATAATATAGTACCAGTAGTACGTAAATTGCGACCCGTGTGGTCGTATGGTTTTTCAGGATACTGGTTGTTAACAACGAATATTAAAATAGTGCCAATTATATGTAGCTTTACACGTAGGTACTTGTAAAATTGCTTATCGTCGATGGCAATTCAAAATATAGTTAGGTTAGTTTATATTTAGTTATATAATAAAATTAGTAAATATAGATTAATATAAATAATTAATAAATGTATACATATATATATATATATATATATATGGGGTCCTGCAAAATTCTGCACCGGACCCCGAAAACCATCGATCCGGTACTGATAAAAAATACACATAAGGTAAAAATTAATAATTATATCATTATATTAGTATAATAAATACAAATGAAGAATTATTTACGGCTTTTGATTTTTTTTCTTCTGAGGAGAAGTCAAAACCCGGGACTCCCCCCAAATACACCACTGCATCATAGACATTAGTTATTATATGAGCACGATACGAAATTAACAGAACATTAATAATTATCAATAATATCAATCAATTTAGATACCTAATTAATTTTTCGGAAAAAATTCCTAGCCCATTGTTTAGCACCCGTTATTAATTTATTATTAGACCAAACTTGAAGTGTGTAATTATAATGGCGATAAATTGTCCAAATCATATAATACCATATAATACCATTAGTTTAATAAATTTATCCCGAAGTGTTTGAATTTTGGCGGTAATCGGTCACTAGTCGGCGATAGTGGTGGCGGCGAATAGCGTCGCCTCCGTTTTTAGGTTATGTACGGCGACTACGACGACGGCGGGTGACCGACACGGCGTGTTGTTCGCCGGTTGGCTGAACGGTCGGGCCAATCGCCGCTGTCCATCTGTCTTGACTTCAAAAATACACGACGTGCGATAATTCCGGTTGCCGTCTTCGTCACCAGTGCCTGTGAACGCATTACACTTTTACTTCTGTGTGTGTGTGTCCGTGTTCACGTTCTCATCGCGATCGTAGGAGGTGTTCCGTTGTATTCATTTTCCACTCGTCGTACCGAAACTACCGTCCACCTTAGAATCGTCTTCATTCAATCACCGTGTACACGTTCGCTGTTCGCCGAACACAATTTTAACTATGAAAATATCGTCGAAACTGGCGCTGTGCGCGCTGTTCTGCCTGTCCACCGCAGCTCTGGTCGCCAACGCAGAAATTTACTTTGCAGAAAACTTCGCCGACAGTAAGTAACCGCCCTATATTTTCCTTCCGTTTTCCCTTTTCCGGTCGACGTGTCTGGTGTTTTCGTCACGGTTTTCAAAACTTTCGTTTTCCCTCTATTAATAACTGTATGACCTTTCCCACAGGTTCGTGGGAAGACGAATGGACGTACTCGGAACACCCTGGCAAGGAGTTCGGCAAGTTCGTGCACAGCTCAGGTGCTTTCTACAATGACGCAGAGGCTGACAAGGGTATACAGACATCGCAGGACGCCCGGTTCTACGCACTGTCCAAGAAGTTCAACCCTTTCAGCAATGAAGGCAAAAATCTTGTTATCCAGTACACTGTTAAACACGAACAGAACATTGATTGTGGTGGTGGATATGTCAAACTGTTCAATTGTGATTTGGAACCTAAGAAAATGCATGGTGAAACCCCGTACGAAATCATGTTTGGTAAATACTCTCAATTTCTTATTTTCTCAGTGTAATGTGTTTTATATTATTATTAATCAATTTTTTTTTATTGAATGAGTTGCAATTTAATATTTTGAATTAAAAAGTTTTGTGATTGACCTTAATATAAGTTTTTCATATTGTATGACTTGATTTTGTGTACCATAGTAGTGATATTGAAGTTGAGTATCTCTAATAAATAATACTAAGTATGATCAGGCCTTGGATATTATGGATAATCATGGTATTTTATTTTTCTATAAATGTTTCTGTGCTGTAGATATTTTATGATACAGATAAGTGAAAGTATTATTTGAAATTAGAATATATCTCAGTGTATAAAACTACACAGATGAAAGTAAAATTATTACAGTTATTATTTAATTTTAATAATACTAAAATCTGAGAATTTTCATCAATTCACTTCAATTTTATTTATACCGTTTACTTAATGAGTACATTTTATTTTATTTGCTACTTACTAATCTATAAGTAATTAAAAGTTTTTTAGTTATAAAGGGTCAGTTCATTGTATTGATCAAATTGATTACTTTTTAAGACTATATTAATAATCATTATGATTTTCCATTTTTTAATTCCTTCCTTCAGACAAATCTATAATCTTATATTAATTGAAAGATTTTATTTATTGAATGTTAATTTAATGTTTTACATCAATACATTAGTGTATTAATGATTATTAGTTTTAGTAATATAATCTCTTAGACTTTGTAATTGTATTTAAGTACAAATTAATAATTAAGTGTCATTTTGATATACGTGACGGTGTAAAGATTAAAGTACATTCAAGTATTCTAATTAATACTTATAAACTAAATTAATTTTTAAATTAGAAAATATAAATTAAATTATTTATTAAAAAATATTTTTTTTTTTTTTAGGACCTGACATTTGTGGTCCAGGTACAAAGAAAGTGCATGTTATCTTCAGCTATAATGGCAAGAATCTGTTGATCAATAAAGATATCCGTTGTCGTGATGATGTCTATACTCATGTGTACACACTTATTGTTAAGCCTGATAATACCTATGAGGTCTTGATTGATAATGAAAAGGTTGAATCTGGTGAATTAGAAGCTGATTGGGACTTCTTACCACCAAAAAAAATCAAAGATCCTGAAGCTAAGAAACCTGAAGATTGGGATGAAAGGGCAACTATTGATGATCCTGATGACAAAAAACCAGAAGATTGGGATAAACCAGAACATATTCCTGACCCAGCAGCCACCAAACCAGAAGATTGGGATGATGAAATGGATGGTGAATGGGAACCAGCAATGATTGATAACCCAGATTTCAAGGGTGAATGGAAACCAAAACAGATAGATAACCCTAATTACAAGGTATTTTTTATTTCTTATTAAGAATATTGTACAAAATGTTTTACCATATTTAATTTATAATTGTTTATAGGGAGTATGGGTACATCCAGAAATTGATAACCCAGAATATAAACCTGATGATAAATTATATGCAAGGAAAGAAATTTGTGCTCTTGGTTTTGACTTATGGCAAGTGAAATCTGGTACTATTTTTAACAACGTTTTGATAACTGATGATATTGAAGTTGCTAAAGAACAAGCTGATGCTATCTGGAAGCCTAGATTTGTAAGTACATATATTGTGCTTTTATACTAAACATAATTTTAAAAAATATTTCATTTTTTCAGGAGGGTGAAAAGAAAATGAAGGAGGCTTTAGATGAAGAAGAAAGAAAGAAGGAAGAACAAGAAGCTAAGAAATCGGAAGATGCGCAACCTGAAGAGGAAGATGAAGAGGATGACGAAGAACTTGTTAAATCCGATGAAGCCCACGATGAATTATAAAAAAAAGACTGTGTATTATGTCATTGTTTAAGTTGATATATGATTATAATTTTACTGTATAATTTATTTTGAATTTTATCCGACCAGTTTAGGACTGCCACATATTGTTTTTCATTAAGCACTCACTCACACCTATTTTTTTTTTTTTTTTAACGTGGTGTGCTATTTATGTTGATTTTGTTTCCTAACCCTTTTCTATCTTTCTTTTCATCAATTCTTTATCAATACCTTAGTTAAATTCATTCTACTTAATATATTCTCATCTTGAAATTCAATATGTCTAAAATTACCTTCTAAATAATTCTACATTTTCATCAATAATAAATATGTATGGCTTGTAAGTTAGGAATTCTGTAACAGAAGAAAACCACACTACTTAAGGTTTATACTATTTTATAAAAAATATTTGTGTATAAAATAAAAATTTATAGGATAAAAAACATTAATAATGAGTTTTATTTTCTCCTTTAATCTTATCCTGTATAAGATGTAAGTGGCATATTTATTAAATTTGTATGCAAAAAATATAAAATAATGTATTGTTTATAATATTAAGTTATTATATTTACTAAGTTCTTTTTTTTAATGGTTAGCTTAAATTTGTCATTTTGTAGTTTTATACTATTATGTTAAGTATTCAAAAGGTATTCATGTTTCAAATATATTTTATTTATAACTTTCATACATGAGTATATATTTTACATAAAAACTATGTCCCGAGATTAATTTATTATACTAAATATTGTTATTTCTAAAATAGTTGTTGCTGATCTTGAGTTAATAGATTTTACCTACTAGGAATTCAACTACTATTTGTGTTATTTTATTTGAGTTGCACTTGATTTATAATTAAATATTTTTTTTTTTACTCATGTTTATTTTTGTGTTAACAATCATTCATAAAAATATTTCTAAGAAGCCATGCACAGTTGTTTGAAGTCGTTTTGCGACTATACACATATACTTCAGAGGATCATTCTTATTATATTTTATTATTTCATTTGCATTTGCTCTTCAATGAGGCTACAACATTTTAACCAGAGACATCATTTCAATGAAAAAACTGGGAATACTTAAACTTCTCTATCTTTTTCATGTTCTTTTATGGTTATAAATATAGGTGTGTACAGAGGGGTTCCGAGTAAAGAAACACTTATGTATGACTATTATTATAATGTCATGTAAACATGTAAAAGGTAGCTTTTCATCTGATGTATACAGAAACAGGCAGTGGTGGATTTAGGGGGGTGCTTGGGAGCTGAAGCACCCAACGTTCCGCGTATTTTTATTAAAAATTATTAATTCCCCGGGTGGCAAATTTTTGGTACGGGCTACCAGAACGCGCGCGCCTTGGTGTAGCAAAAACTGGTCGACGACCACGCACAATTTTGAGGTACACTGGATTTCTATAAGTTAGAACAGGTTAACTGATATGTCAGCTGCTTGGTTGTCAAAACAATACTTTTTGTATATTATCTATGACAGTGTTTCTCAACCTTTTTACTGTAGCGACCCTCGTTTTCAATTTAAATTTTTTGCCAATCCCTATGTATATATATACACACAAATTGTATAAAAATGCAACTTATAAACCTACTTTACAATGGCACACGGCGATATTAACGATGACCTGCAACATAAATATATAATAATATAATATGTGCACTGCGGCATAGTCCTTATCTTAGGTTGTTACTCGAAAATCTAGATTCGACGTTTATTATAGATTCTTCAATAAACGTCAAACAGTAATATCGCTTTAAAAATAATAATAGTGTGTTTTTCATTTTAATGTAAATAATCTAAGCTCGTGATATGTAATAATAAAATATTTTATTGATTTTATTTTTTTAATGATTGAACTTTTAATTTTCGCATTGATTTAAATCAATCGATTGCGACCCTGAATAATAAGTTGGCGACCCCTAAGTTGAGAAAAACTGATCTATGATATCATAGAAAATTATATTATGTAATAAAGCACCCACAGTAAAAAAATCCTAGATCCGCCACTGAAAACAGGTATATCATATTATATGTATATGTTACTGTGCACAATGCCCGAACATTTTGGCCAATGTAAGAACGTTCATTTTAATACTCAAATTTGCCATACATTGGCCGGACATTGTACTAGATTGCCCGGGCAAAGTGTACCCTGCCCAGATTCAAGTGGGCAAAGAGAATTATACAGTGCACTGCACACTTTTATATCAAATTGCATTTATACGTTATAATATCACTACAAAACTATAATTATATATTTTATTCGTACACGACAACGCGACAGCTGCGATAGTACGAACCGAACCGTAATCAAGAGAAACAATCGCTCTGCTGCGTGAGAAGTTTCCGGACACACTAATCTCGTTGCGTGGAGACCAAAGCTACCCACCTCGATCTTGCGACTTGACGCCATGTGATTTTTTCTTATGGGGATACACTAAATCACGAGTTTACCAGAACAAAGTCCGAAACGTCTTGGAACTTAAGCAAGAAATTCGTCGTGTCCTCAACGAACTTGATGGGACAATGTGTGATCGAGTGATGGTAAATTTTATGGAAAGAATAATCGCCTGTAGGGGCAGTAGGGGGGTCATATGCCCAATGTCGTTTTTCACTGTTAAACCTCAATTTATCCTGAAGAGAATGATATATTTGTAATGTTTTTTAAGAAAAATAAATTTAATATGTAGCAGATTTAAATCCGGCGTTCTTTTTGAGACACCCTATAGATTATATTTCATAATCGAATCGTTAAATTCCTGTTCGATATTTTCTAATGATTATTGTTACGACAGCGACGTCGCGTAGTCTGACATTGTAGTGTAGGTAGTGCAATTGCGTGTAGTATTATTTTTTCTTTTGATCAATGTTTTTAACTATTTTCTAAGTATTCTATTTTCTAACATGAAATGGAAAAAGAACCGGATGGGCCTCGCTCTGCTGTACAGTTAGGGGTGGAGTGCACCTCGCTTATAGGATAGGTCATAATTATAATGGATTTGTTAAATTTGAATGCAATGATAGATATCATTGTATACGAATAACGATTCTGAACGGAGTTCATATGTTAGTCTAGAATAAAATACAATGTTATTTATAAATATTATATGAGTATATTTTATTTTTAAACGAAAAATTTAGAAAAACCGAAAATTTAAATTGTCTATAAATAAGTCAAAATATGTCAAAATACTTTGAAATTTTAACCATCTATAGAAAACGTCAATATAAAGATTTAATGATAATTTCAAGTTGTTGCGGTTTTTCGTTTTTGAGTTAGGGCATTTTAAAAAAACCGATATCATTTGTCAGTCTAGAACATTCTACATTATATTATATTTTACATGTAATTTTATGTCAATATTCGATGTTCAAACGCTTATAAAAAAAAATTGTGCATATGGATTTTAATAATTTTTGAATGACATTAAGAACTACTTCTGTGTTTAAATTACTTCGATTAAATTTTCAAGTATTTTGTAGAAGCCAAATTTTTTTTATCACCGATTATAAAAAAAAAATGTAAAAAAATCGAATATTTTAAATGACTATAAGTGGCTTAAAAATCAATATAATATTTTGAAAAAAATATTGCATAAAAGAAATACCAATCTTAACAGCTGGTAGAAATTTCAAAAATCTGCGACTTATACTTTTTGAATTATAACAAATATTTAAAATCGTCTGAGAATAAATCGCTATTTTATGCAATTTCGTAAATATTTAAATTTCAAACAGTCATACAATTTTTTCCTCTTAGTCCGGTAGAAATTTTTTTAAAGATTTTTGAAGAGTAGCTCATAGATAACCTAGTGTTAAAATTTTGAACCTTAAGTATGAACAAAAAAAATTTTATGAATTTTTATCTACAAAATAACTTGCAAATTATCGTGATTTTTACACATTTTATACAAATTTGAGAATTAAGGGCTTATAAAAAAAAATTGAGTTAACCGATCACCGATATTTTTTAGTTACGATAAGTTTAACTTATTATAAACCTAGTATAAAATTTTCAAGAGTTTTCGCTCAATCAATTAAATTTTATAGATGTTTAAAAACAAAAATTTAACAAAAATCGAAAATTTAAATTGTCTATAAATAAGTCAAAAATATGTCAAAATACTTTGAAATCTTAACCATGTATAGAGAACGTCAATATAAAGATTTGGTGAAAATTTCAAGTTGTTGCGGTTTTTCATTTTTGAGTTAGAGCATTTTAAAAAAAACCGATATCTTTGTCAGTCTAGAATATTATACAGTATATTATATTTTACATGTAATTTTATGTCAATATTCGATGTTCAAACGCTTATAAAAAAAAATTGTGCGTATGGATTTTAATAATTTTTGAATGACTTTAAGAACTACTTCTGTGGAATCTTCTATTAAATTTTCAAGTATTTTGTACGAGCCAAATTTTTTTTATCACCGATTATAAAAAAAAAATGTAAAAAAATCGAATATTTTAAATGCCTATAAGTGGCTTAAAAATCAATATAATATTTTGAAAAAAATATGACATAAGGGAAATACCAATCTAACAGCTGGTAGAAATTTCAAAAATCTGCGACTTATACTTTTTGAATTATAACAAATATTTAAAATCGTCTGAGAATAAATCGCTATTTTATGCAATTTCGTAAATATTTAAATTTCAAACAGTCATAAAATTTTTTCCTCTAATTCCGGTAGAAATTTTTTTAAAGATTTTTGAAGAGTAGCTTATACATAACCTCGTGTTAAAATTTTGAACCTTAAGTATGAACAGAAAACATTTTATGAATTTTTATCTACAAAATAACTTGCAAATTATCGTGATTCTTACATATTTCGTATAAATTGTAACTTTGAGCACTTATAAAAAAAAATTGTGACTTACGATTTTAGATTTTTTTTTATCAGTTAAGGAACAACTTATAAGAAACCTTGTATTAAATTTTCAAGATTTTCTAGGCAGCCAAAAAAATTTTATCGTTATTTAAAAAAAAAATACTTAAAAATATTGAAAATTTCAATTGTCTATAAATAGCTTAATAAAAGTCAAAATACTTTGAAAATTTAATGGTGTATAGAGAAGGCTAATCTTAACATTTGGTGAAAATTTCAAGTATTTACATCAAATAGTTTTTGAGTTTTAGCAAAATAAAAAATTTGATTATGTCAAAAACTGGTTTTGCGTAAAAACTCCCGTTTTTCCCAAATTTTTTTATGGTTTTTCCCGTCGCATTTAAAAAATATTGGAAATTTTTAACTTTTGACCCCCCAAAGTACCAAATAGATTCACTTTCCTTTCAGAAAAGTTGCTACATAAGGCAATCGAAGCATTTTTACTGCCCCAAAACGTGTCGACAGACACAAAAAAAAAAAAAAAAAAAAAAAAACACACATCATTGTAAAATCAATACATTCTTCACTCCGTTCAGAATCTAAAAAAGTTTAATGAGAAGTTTAACAATTTACTATTAAATAAAAATGCAAATACTGTATTCTTAAATAAAGTAAAATACCATGAATTAATTTTAAAAGTGAATAATGTGAAAACTAAAACCACAAAAAAGACTGATTGTAGATGATTGCAAATTAATTAAAAAATACGATGTTTTAAATATATTAGGGATTGAAAAGTTAGTAGTTCCAGTATCCGAAGGTAATTTAATCAAGTATTATGTTTACAACGAACAATTGTTTCAACTTCTTAATGAAACATATACATCTGTGGGACATAGAGGTAGAAACCGTATGGAGTATGAATTGAACTTAAAATATAAAAATATAACAAGGGAGACCATAATGATATTTTTAAATTTATGTGATCACTGTCAAAAAAAAGTTAGTACAATTTTTTTAGTTATATTTTTTTTTTCTGATTTACTTAATTAGTTGTTTTTTCTGTAATGGGACTATCTATTTGTGTTTAATGTAAATATTGTATAAATAAAGTGGTTAAAAGAATAAGATATTACCTTTTAAAACTATGGTATTAATTAGTTAAGAGTTATTATGACTACTCCTATAGTCATCATCGGCTATTTATTATGTAATTCATTTGGAATAGCCAATGACGACAATACTTCGTCATATGATGACTGGAAATCAATAATGGGCTAAGTGCCAAAAAATTGTTTTTGAGTTAGTTATTCAACATGTTTTGTTTTACTAAAAAATTATTTTTAAAAAAACCTAAACCACATTTTAATTTATAATCTTTAACTGTCCTACTCGTTCTTCCAACAGACTGATTCTTTTTTCATTTTTTTTATCTCTAGGCTATATCACACCCGATTCCAACCTTCTCCTCAACTCTCGGTCAACCCCTATTATACAGTCCATCATCAACTTCATCCTTACTGCTGGCTTCCTAATCTAATTATATTAAAAAAAAAAAATGTAAATATTTCATTATATTCATTGTATTGCTATAATGTTTCTAAATAAAAGCAAAAAAAAAAAAAAAAATCTAGAATTGGTTTGATAAAACTATTATAAAATTATATTGAATTTCCTTTCTCTTGTATTTAATTAAAACAATTTAGAAGGTGGTGTGTGCCATATATTTAACTATCACAAATGAGGTAAGTATCAATTAACAAAGTATCAATACCAATACATTTTTTCCATTAAATTTTGTTCTAAAAAATAATGATTTAGAGCCTTGAAAATCTCAAAATTAGTTGTTCTAACTGACAAGTTGAGTGAACACAGTAGTTCTGTCTGTAACTTTCCTCCATACTCAACCCTCACAAAACAAAGAAGTGCTTTATTACTTACGTCCATTGATTCCTCAAGTTGAATCGAGTAAAATTGTGCTTTTTTTTATTATTGTTATAACTTGACTTTCAATATCATCAGTCAATTCTGCGTCTGATAATGTTAGTGGACATAGGAATTTCATTTTTATTTTCATAATCGACGTGATACGTGGAACGATGAAAAAAATCCAATGCTCATATTGATTAAATTATCATGCTAATTTTTGTACAGCCGACAGGAACATAACATAAATGTATGCTCCGCTAATGATTTAATCGCTAAAAGACACATTTCTCAAGACGAAAAGTTGCAAAAACTTTTTTTTTAGTAAATATTTTTGTTAATTACAGACTATGTGCATAATAACCAATTATCATTTACTACAAGAATCTAATCATTTTGTATATCATTTTTTTTTTTGGGTGGTTCAAGTGCTCCTGCGCACCATAGCACAAGCCACCACTATGTTAAACTATAGTTACCAATTACCGCATATGAGTATATATATATATATATATATATATATATATATATATATATATATATATACTCTAGTGCTCTTGATTTGATGTGGGTAATACCCGGATACCCAGAAACCCGGGTACCCGAGTACCCTTTTATCCGGGTAATACCCGATTTTGTGGGTAGTCAATGTTTGACAAGTACTTGTCACTCGCACTAACCACTCGTACTACTACAATCTACTATTTTTTCTGTTTACATGCAATGTGTGAGTGCGAGTGACAAGTACTTGTCACTCGCATTAACCAATCGTACTACTACTATTTACTATCTTTTCTGTTAACACGCAATTTGTGAGTACGAGTGACAAGTACTAACCAAGTACTAACTCCGTAAGGAAAGTAACTAATATTCTGCACTACCAAACCAAGAACCCACTACCTCTGTTTTTTGTTGACCTCGAGCCCGATGGAAACAATAATAATATTTTTGATATAACTTCAATATTACATACAAAAATAAGAATTGAAGAGCCACATAAGCAGCGACAAATTCCACAGTGCACCAAATGCCAATCGTATGGTCACACCTAGAGCTATTGCTCTTATTCGCCTCGTTGTGTTAAATGTGGTGAATACCATATCACAGCATCATGTACCAAATCACGTGAATCTCCTGCCATCTGTGCGTTATGCAATGGCAATCATCCGGCTAACTACAAGGGATGCACTATCTATAAAGAGCTTCAACAACGACGCAGACATCATCCCAATACCAAGAAATTTCTCAACAACAGTAGTTTCAACATCTCAACACTCAACTCAACAATCAACCAACAAATCCGCCATTCACAAACACACTTGACCGAACTTATGCTAATGTAACAGGTAACGACACTACTCAAAATAAGAATGCCGATTCCCCCTCCTCCAACAAAATGTCATCTCCAAATTCCTAGACGATTTCAAGTCTATGATTAATCCTCTACTTGCTCTTCTGACTACAGTAATTTCTAAACTTTCAATAATCAAAAATGACTAATAACTCATATACCTCCAACTCTCTACTCATCCTTTTATGAATCGCCAATTGCCTCAAAAACCACAGTATTTAACTCCTCGCCACCCTTCAAGAAAAAAGAAGATACTGTACTAATATCTGAAACCCACTTTACTAACATATCTTATATTAATTTTCCCGGTTACTACGGTTATCATGCAAATCACCCAGACAACACCTCGCACGCGGGTGCAGCTATATTTATCAGATCCTCGCTCACATTCACTCCACTTCCTAATTTTATTACAACTCACATTCAATCATGCGCAATATCTTTAATTCTCAATCACATCCATGTTACAATAGCGGCAATTTACTGTTCACCAAAACATAAAATCACTATCAATCAATTTAATGAATACCTGTCTACCCTGAATAATAATTTTATTATAGGCGGCGACCTAAATGCAAAACATATCCAATGGGGCTGTCGTGCTACAAACCCTAGAGGAAACACTCTCCTACAATATATATCTCACTCTAACATATCTGTTCTGACGCCCCCTAATTATACATACTGGCCTACATCTCGCTACAAAAACCCCGATATATTGGATATATTTATCACCAAAATTCCTAATAACCTCCATACTCAAACCCCCAATCTTTTAGACCCATGCTCAGACCACTCTCCAGTCCTTCTCATCATAGATTGTCAACCTCCTGACAAATCTGCCACCACAGTCATATCCCAACATCAAACTGATTGGGAAAAATTTGCTACATCCTTATCAGGAAAACCCGACTTAAAAACAATAAATGATATCGATAACGCTGTTAATCTGCTCACCCATAACATACAATCATCGGTATGGGAATCACCCAAACTACTACCTTCTAAAAAGTCACCTAACAATTTTCCTATTTATATAAGGACTTTAATCGCAGCAAAACGGCGTGCTCGTGCTGTTTGGCAATACAGTAGATATCCATCAGATAAACGCCACTACAATTCTCTTACATTAAAACTTAAACGACTTTTAGCTAACCACAGGTCCGAATCATATGCTACACATATATCATCACTCTCTCATAAAGATGGTACCCTTTGGAAAGCTACTAGAAAACTTTTCCATATCCATAATCCACCACTTACCTTACGCAATAACGATGGCAGCTGGGCTACATCTGAGATTGACCAAGCAAACATCTTCGCAAAACATCTAGTCAATACATTTCAGCTACACCTTGATATTCTATCTCAAAATAGAATCAAAAATGTTGAAAATTTTCTCGACTCTCTTCTTCAAATGTGTCTTCCTCTCCGAGCCTTTTCTCCTGGAGAAGTCAAATTTATTATAAAAACAATTCCTCTAAAAAAATCACCAGGTTTCGACTTGATAACCGCCGAAATAATTAGACACTTACCAAAAAAAAAACTATAATATTCCTTACTCAAATATATAATTCAATGTTAAGGCTATCATACTTTCCAATCCTATGGAAATACTCCACTATAATTTTAATCCTTAAACCTAATAAACCGCCGAACTGTCCCTCCTCGTACAGACCAATAAGTCTTCTCCCGATCCTGTCAAAAATATTTGAAAAACTTTTATTAAAACGTATCCTACCCATAGTCACTGATGCAAACAGTGGTGGCGTGACAAGGGTTCTATAAGAACCGGGTCTCATGGCTTTTTGGGTGGGTGGGTGGGTGGTCGTAGGTCGATGTCGTGTTGGTACACATTATACGTACGGACGGACGTACGATACTACGATAATCGTAAATTTATTATAAATGTACTCGTAAATTTTCTGGGGTGGGTGGTCCCTAAAACTGTTTTGGTCTCATGAACAAACAATGTTCACGCCGCCACTGGATGCAAATACACTACCAAACTCTCAATTTGGATTTCGCAACAGCCATTCCACTGTACATCAAGTACACAGGGTAGTTGATAAAATCTCATACGCATATTAGGTTTTATGTTACCTAGTGTACTTTTTTGTTCTCGTTTGTTATTATATTCTTACTATGATTTGATGTCTTGCTATGATTAGTAATTACTATTATTTATGTTGTCCTTTACATTTTATATATAAATATAATATTTTTGTATTTTAATCTTTTAATATTATATATACCTTTTTGTTTTAATAAGCATAAAGTCTACCTTACCATGTCTTCTTTCATTATTAATCATTTTCAGGAAGGAGGGAGTTAAACCTCATGATCCCCCCCGTGAGTATGCCCATCCTACTTTACAATTTTAAGTGCAATAGAGTTAATACTAAATGGGCATAATTTTTCTTTTTTTGGGGGCGGGGGGGGGGGGGTAAATAAATGCAATGGGCTACCAACTAAAATGGATAGTAAATCCAACTAAGCTATATAGTCATGAAAATTTCATAGAAAAAAAATGCAAAGGACTAACTTGAAACGTATTATACGAGTAAGCGTAATGTTCACTACCGTAGTTATTATTTTGAACTGAATCGACTGTGCGATGAAAACAACCGTTTTACAAACATAACTAAATTACGATTCTACTGTGATATTCGTCTGCGTTTCTCAAATACACGAACAACCGATTCCGAGAAAATAATTCGTTGAAAAGACCTGATACCAACAAACACACATACTCGAAATGAATGGTGCAGATGAAATCACGTCTAATTCGAAAAATTGATGGGGGATAAATGTATTGAATATTTTACTGTGCCGCACAAGAAAATTTATTGAAAATATACATTTTATAAAATTTTTCAATTTTATCTATCACAATCACAGTTAATTCAATTCAATTATTTGTGAGTATTTTTAATAATTTATTAAATTTTCTTAGAATTGAAAAAAAAAGAACCGGATGGGACTCGCTCTGCTGTACACTTGGGGGTGAAGTGCGACTCTTCATAGGATAGGTCATTATAATGGATTTGTTAAATTTGAATTCAATGATAGGTATCATTGTATACGAAAAACGATTCTGAACGGAGATGATATGTTTGTCTAGAATATAATACAATGTTATTTATAAATATTGTAATAAGTATATTTTATTTTGAAACGAAAAATTTAGAAAAATCGAAAATTTAAATTGTCTATAAATAAGTCAAAATATGTCAAAATACTTTGAAAACTTAACCATGTATAGAGAACGTCAATATAAAGATTTCGTGAATATTTCAAGTTGTTGCGATTTTTGGTTTTTGAGTTAGAGCATTTTAAAAAAACCGATATCATTTGTCAGTCTAGAATACATTATATTATATTTTACATGTAATTCTGAGTCAATATTCGCTGTTTAAACGCTTATAAAAAAAAATTGTGCCTATGGATTTTAATAATTTTTGAATGACATTAAGAACTACTTCTGTGGAATCTTCTATTAAATTTTCAAGTATTTTGTAGGAGCAAAATTTTTTTATCACCGATTATAAAAATAAAATGTAAAAAAATCGAATATTTTAAATGCCTATAAGTGGCTTAAAAGTCAATATAATATTTTGAAAAAAATATGACATAAAGGAAATACCAATCTTAACAGCTGGTAGAAATTCTGTGACTTACACTTTTTGAATTATAACAAATATTTAAAATCGTTTGAGAATAAATTGCTATTTTATGCAATTTCGTAAATACTTAAATTTCAGTCATAAATTTTTTTCCTCTAAGTCTGGTAGAATTTTTTTTAAAGATATTTGAAGAGTAGCTTATAGATAACCTAGTGTTAAAATTTTGAACCTTAAGTATGAACAGGAAAAATTTTATGAATTTTTATCTACAAAATAACTTGCAAATTTTCGCAATTTTTACATATTTCGTATAAATTGGAACTTTGAGCACTTATAAAAAAAAATTGTGACTTACGATTTTAGATTTTTTTTTATCAGTTAAGGAACAACTTATAAGAAACCTTGTATTCAATTTTCAAGATTTTCTGGCCGGCCAAAAAAATTTTATCGTTATTTTAAAAAAAAATACTTAAAAAAAATTGAAAATTTCAATTGTCTATAAATAGCTCAATAAAAGTCAAAATACTTTGAACATTTAACGGTGTATAGAGAAGGCTAATCTTAACATTTGGTGAAAATTTCAAGTATTTACATCAAATAGTTTTTGAGTTTTAGCAAAATAAAAAATTTGAGTATGTCGAAAACTGGTTTTGCGTAAAAACTCCCGTTTTTCCCTCAATTTTTTAGGGTTTTTCCCGTCGCATTTAAAAAATATTGAAAATTTTTTACTTTTAACCCCCCAAAGTACCAACTAGATTCACTTTCCTTTCAGAAAAGTTGCTACATTAGGAAATCATTTTTACTGCCCCAAATCAACATTTTTTTGTTTTTTTTTTTTTAGATGTGAGAGAAAAAATATGAATATCTATAATATTTGAACAAAGTAAATATTTTTAAGTTCAAAATATGTTTAAGCAACTTAAAAAACTTATTTGAAGCATTGTACTTGCTTTGATATGCGATTTCCAAGTAAAGTTTGTTGAACGGTGGAAATTCAACAAATGACAAGAGTCATATTGCACTATTAACTGATAATAGAAAATATCTCATCATATTATGGTTGTGACTATAATCTATAATTAGATTAAATTTTATAAAAGTGTAGTGAGACCAATTATGCTGTATGGTTCAGAGTGTTGGGCGGTTAACAGGAGAATAGAACAAAGTATGAGTGTCGCGGAAATGAGAATGCTTAGATGGTTGAGTGGAGTGACAAGAGAAGATAGAATAAGGAATGAATACGTGAGAGGTAGTGTTGGTGTAGCGCCAATTGTGGACAAGATGAGAGAAAATAGGCTGAGATGGTTTGGGCATGTGATGAGGCGAGAGGAAACGAATGCAGTAAGAGTGGTTATGAAGATGGACGTTGAAGGGAAAAGAGGAAGAGGAAGACCAAAAAAGAGATGGTTGGAGAATGACATGAGGGCTGTCGGTGTGTGCAGAGGAGATGTGATTGACCGAGTAAAGTGGAGGTGTAGGACAAGGGTGGCCGACCCCAAATAGTTGGGAGGAAGGCGAAGCAAAAGAAGAAGAAGAAGACTATAATCTATAATTTCGTTGTGCGTCTCTAGTTTTCAAAGACGCATTAATATTATTCGTATCATTATTTTATTTGTTATCATAAAAAATAAGAAAAATATAAAACACTGACCCGATTCACCACCTTTTACGGTACTACATCTTCAATAAATCCCTCCACTCTGATTTAAAAATACCAACTGTCACTGAATTAGCCAAACTCCATTACAAGCGTTTCCATAACTGACTGACCCAACATCCAATCCCTCTTATTACTCAAGTCTCATCCGCAACTATTCCAGGCACCCTCAAAAAAGATTAAAACGACAGTGATGTCGTGACCTGCTGAGATAAATTGTATATAAACATGTAATATAGGCTAACTACTTTCCTGACGAAGTATCTCCAATGGGAGGTCTCTTCACTCCGTCGTTCCTGTTTTGTTTTTATTATTATATCAAATAAGTTTATTGTTCCAATTTGTAACAGATTGCTAAATATAGAATTAAGTTAAAAAAAAAAAGTTTAAAACCAATAGAATAAAGTTAGATGGCTAACTTCACGTACATCTGTATTTTCGACACTTTGTATTGGCTTTGGCATCCTGGTAACTACTTGTACTGTTGAGAAGTCCTGAAGTATGTTGTGGAGAATTAAAACCTGGTTATGCTCTTACTGTGAATAACAAAACACTCAATGCTTTATGCATGATGAAAATACTTACAATTATGGAGAATGATCTAATTAGAAATAACAAATTGGTTGATCGTTTCAGACGAGATGCAAGACCATCATAATTTATTTTAATAAATAAATAGAACAAAGAAAATCAATAAAGTTAACTTTTCTTGTATAGTATGTTCCTATACTTGTAGTATAACTTAATAAAATATATATATATATAATAATAAAAATTGTTGTTTTATGATAGTAAAATAATAATATTACTCCTCAAATCTTAACATTGTCAATTTAGAAAAATTGCTGCCGGCGCCTAAGTACATACCTGTCCTCAATTTCAAGTTAACCCAATAATATACGCTATTAAACTTGATTAATGATATCATCATTTATGCTATTCTATATGATATTTGTCCTATCAGACAGTGTTTAGCTAGGTTGCTGTAGATAAGAATAGCAATATGGTGAGAAATAAAATAATTCTCAATACTAATATATACATATTTATACAATTGAACAACTAATTATTATACATTTAGTGAAAAATATAGTAATAAATAATGGTAGCAATAAACAACACTATTTTTTATTATTTATTTATAATAACATTTGTAACATATGTAAGAAATATGAATTAGTAAAGTGCAATGATTAAATTAATTCAATAAAAGGACTAAAAATAGAAGTTAATTATGCTGTCATAAGTTTTGAGAAGAGTTGTAGGTAGAACAAAAAATTATAAAAAAATTTTTTTTAAAAATGTTCACTAGTAAAAAAAGGACATAAACGTACCATAACTCAATAACAGCTTAAGATTGAATCATAATATACTTCAATTTATACTATTTAGTGGTCCAAGTATTGTAATTAAGCTTTCAAATTGTTCTACAGAATGTTTTTCTTGAGTTTGTTGATGTACAGTATTCAATATATTATTGTAAAAAGTCTCTCTTAGTTTTACAAACTGAAAAAAAGACTGTTCCATACTGAAGAATTCTGAGTGTAATCGTTCTGAATTTTCAATGTAAAACTGACCACTTGCTAAGGCTTGATAATAGGCTAATATTTCTATGTAAATCTTATTCAGCAAAATTAGTTTATCTTTACAACCAACAACCATAAAACATCTATAGAAAAAATAAACATTATTAAAAAAATAAAAAATGATTAGTGATAATAGAAAAAGGGTAAAACTTCTAGATCTGGCAAGACTTCAGTCATGAGGTATACGGACAGTTGAATTATATAGCTATATTTGCTTGTAAATTTGAAATTAATTTACCTTTGCTCTTGAAAAACTATCCAGAGTGAAACTGGTAAATTTAACTTTTTTTTTTTTTACTTTTAAAAATTTTTTGGCTATTCTTAAATTTTTTTTTTAATTAAATGCCTAGATCTAGGTTGAACAACATTTTTTATCAGAAACTGTCTATAACTGTTAAGATCCAAACAATCCTTCTAGTTGAAATTGTGTATACAAACAAAAAAAAAATATACATACCATAGAAAAACCAATTTTAACATGTTAACATATTCCTAGTTACACTGATATTCCAAAATTTTAGATTAAACAAAGAAAATACTATACATTTTATATTTAAAAATACTACAAAAAAAAAAATTCTTAAACTCATACTAACCGCTTTAGCATAAGATGCATGTACTGTTTATGACTCAAATATAGATCATCATAATTATGGACGTTTTCAAAGCTCTCATTTAACTCAGCCCAACATGTGCTAATTACTACTTGTTTGTAATACTGTTGAATTGATGATACAAATTGATTCATCCAATGTTTGAAAATATTAATCTAAGAAAAAAGTTTACATATACTACACATTCAAAGTTACAAATAAAACTATTTTTTTTTCTCTAATGGAGTTCACTACAATACTATAGAAAAAATTGATTGATTATAAATAAAGTTATTCTTTTTAACTTTATTTATAATACAAGTATTGTGAGGTAAATGTTTTTATATTTATATTTAAACATTTACTTTTCGAAATTGCAATCCTGTATCATTTTTAAATAGATTCAATAGTTCTCTGGCTTTAAATAAACTCCATGAAACATACTCTAATTTATTAGCAAACAAAAATATCCGTTTGTATTTCAACAATACTTTGTTAGGTAGAATCATATTCATTGGCCATTCTGGTGAATATTTTAAATCCAGACATTCTATGTCCTAAAAAAATATTATTTTTATATTTGTCAACAAAAATAATAAAGTTAATTATTAAATTATTTTACTGAAATTTCAATAACTCCATTTAATCGAGGAATAAATGTATTTTCCAATGTTAAGCTATGTTGCCAGTTTTCTGAAAAACTATCTTGAATAGCTTCATCCACAATAGACTTTAATTTAACTGGATTGAAAATGTTTACAGGGTTTTGTCTATTGGTAGCTATACCATTAAATAATACCTCACTTAGTTTAGAAGTAAATTGCCAATTCATTAAAAAAAAGCACTGAGATAAAAAATATAATTGTCCCATTAGATTTTCTTGTACAAAATACATGTCTAATATTTGTTTATCACAGACACTTTTTTGAATGCGAGCTGGTATCAGAATTGAATGTGGTACATAGTCCATCATGTTAATAACATCAAAAGGTTTGTCATTATAAGTTAATATATCATTAAAATCTAAAAAAAATCCATATGGCTCATCAAATTTATATGAATTATTAACTGAAGTCCAATCAGGTATTTGAAATAATTCATAATTTTCATTATCAGAGTACATTAGTTTCATAGTTTCCTTAACATTAGTTTTATTATCACTTTGGATATCACCACTATCTGTAAATATTAAATATTATATTAATAAATACTAAATATAAATTAAAATATTTAAACAATAATTATTTAGCTAATTAAGTTATTTTTTATCCTAAATCAAATTACAATTTTAAGACTAAAACTACAGTCATACAAAATATCAAAATGTAAACAAGAAAAAATTTGAAATGAAAATTGTAATATAATTTACCCCAAACTTTAAGTACAAAGTATATGAATATATTGAATTACTAACCTCCTAGCAGCTGTGACTACAATCTTTACATCGCACTTTTGGATAACAATGTTCTTTACTTAAGTTATCGATAATATTTAGGATAACTCCATTATTCCTATACCATATAATTATACATTACATCTATACATGTAGAATCACCAGTAATAAGTCATTAAATATTAGTGCAGTGCATTGGATATCAGTGTGACATTATCATTGTAGCACAGCTAAAATTAATTTTTATTTTATTGTAAATAAACTGAAGACGCTATAATTTAAGTAACATGTTCTACAGAAAATTCATGTATATTTCATATTAAACTATATTTATATAAAACAAGATTGGTGAAAGGCAAGTAAAATGTAATGGAAGACTACAACAAAATCAAAGAAGACAAAAAAGTATAGTAAAGTTACTTGATTTAAAAATAAATTTTTCAAGTCAAATTTAAATTTTCTTAATATGTATAATAGTATACCTATATAAAGTTATTAAGTTAATTTAAGTGTTTCATAATATCTTTATAAATTATTTCTAACATATTTTATGCAAAATAAAATATAATAATACACTAAAAATAAAAAATAAAACAGCAGTGTTAACACTGCAGCATTACAGCTAACAAAATTTTTAAATCTGTGACATCTAGGAGGTTTAATAAATAATAAAAATTATTAATTACATAGTGGAAGCCACTTGTATTATTATAATTCAAAACTGATAATTCTAATTATGACCTATTGAAAAATAAACTATTAATTTATGAATCTATTAGATAGCTAACTAGTTTTAAACAACATTTTTAATATTTTGTATACCACACAATTTTATTATATTATTTATTAACTATTTTGAATTACCAGAATTTCTTTTCAGATTAACAATTTTATCAACAGTCTCAAAAAGGTAACTATTGGACATTCTTTTAACAGAGCTAGGTGTTTGGAAATTAGAGTTAAATTTAAAAAACATAGAAAATTTTTCATAAATGTTTTGAGTATCAATATCATCAAAACAACAAGTTAAATCAGGTAAAAATACATTCTGAAAAAACAAAATAATAAAGATTTAAAAAAGTAAAATACTAAATGTATTTCACAAATTGTATACAGTACAAATACTTACCAAATCATTGAATTTATTAAAGAAATTTATAGTTTTACCACATTGTAAAATAATTTTTTTGTATTTGTTTAAGAACATTGGAACATCAATACTTTCATTTATAATAAACCGATCCCAATTTTGCCGATAGTTATTACCTTCATCTACAATATCTGGTTTTAATTTTATGAATATGCAATTTTCATCATTATTTAAGACACCTTTTAATGCCCAATTTGATAAAATTCTAAAATATTTTTAAAAAAATAATTTACATATAATATAACTCAAGATAAAAACAAACCTCATATAAGCTAAACAGCACGATTCAAAAATATATAATAACATCTTTTGGAATAGATTACGGGGAAATCGATATTCAAACAAATAGTTATGAATTTTGTTTAGCAAATGCACACCAGAAGGTTCATGATCTTGGATGAAAATACAGTTAGGATTATTCATGCCACAAATATTTGCTAACAACTGTAATCGAGGAATTATATTAGACACACGACTCACAAGTGACAACAATGACTCATTTGAAACAGCATATATTGTTTGTTCATAATCATTCATTATATTTGACACAGCAAATATAAAGGCCTAGAAGTAAAGAATATATAAAATTTAGACATAGTACAATTAATAAATACAGTAAACATGACAAATACTTTAACTATACTATCATCACTTTTTTCTTTCCATTTTGTTATAGTATCGCATATTATTTTGTACAAATTAGAACACTCTAAAATAGAATCTGTGGCTGACTCAAACATTTCAGGTGTTAACCCATTAATACTGATGTTGCCATTTCGCTTATACATATGTGTTTCCTAAAAATAAATATTAAACATACAGTCAGTATTATATTTTTTTTATATTTGTATAAAACAAATTGGTATAATATACAGTTAAACAAATATAAGTATTTCAACAATGTGACAGAAGTAATAAGGAAACGCGGTACCCTCCTAGTTCTCGATTCACACGAAAAAAAAAAATTTTTCAACCAAGATGATTTGAAAAAAGATAATATGTTTAATATAATAATATGAAAAAAACAATCAACTAGGTACATTAAATCAGGTACTATAAAAGTATCAACTGTACTGAGACTATGATATAAGCAGGGCTCGGGACTTAAAGCACTTAAAATCATTAAAATAAGCGCTTTAAAAAGCACTTAAAAACATCATTAAAAGCACTCAAATAAGTATTTAAAAAACTTAAATTTAAACAAAAATATTTAATTAAAAAAGAAAAAATGATTTAAAATAGAAAAAATAAGCAAACAATTTCTAAATTTTCTTTTGAACATGAACACAATTAAGTACTAGACATATTTCGAAACTGTCTTGAATATAAAATTAAAGATTAAAAAAAAATATTAAAATAAATAAATGTAGTTCATATTATAATTTTTTAATTAAAAAATCAAAAATAAATAAATCTTTATATTATAAAAAAAGATTAACTTTGACTTCCGAGACATTTTGCCTAATTGTTTATGGATTTTCTAAAAGCGTTTTGTGAAAAATAAAATATAAATGATATTTATAAATAGTTTAAAAGTCTGGAAAAACTCAATGGGCTACGTCATCGTTTATAATTAAGCAGAAATATGCAAAAAAAAGCAAAAATAATCAGAAAAACAGGAAATAAGCATTTTTTTTAAAAAATTGTCGAAAAAAGCAAAAAAAAGCATTTTCAAATTTCATAGTTGAATGTGTTTTAACATGACATACATATCCATAACTCTGTTATAGTTTATGTCAAACAATAAAAATAAACAAATGCTATAAGTCCTGAGCCCTGGATATAAGGTATGTTGCTTTAATTGAATAATTTTATATACTCGTACATTATGAAGCCTATTTAAGTCATTATTGATGTTTTCAGTTTTATTTGTAACTTAAAATGTATTCTTGCTTACATGGGAATTTCCAGGGTGAGGGGGGCAAGACAAGGCATTTGTCCCACCTAGAATTTTAAATTTGTTTATCCAAGCATTATTTATAACATACTAATTTAGTAGACACAGATTACTTTAATATAACATAATTATATAGAATTTATTTTATCTTATTATAACTTTAAAGTTCAATACTTTGTTTAATCAATCTGTAAGCAATCTACTTTTTTATAATTTTAAAAATGATATAAAATCGGAAAATGGTCATCCATTAAGGCATATATGATTGAAAGTAAATAATATATAGTTATAATCAGTGGCATTCATTCAATCTTGCTCTGGGGCGGGGATGGTTTAACAAAAATAATCAACACAAAAACCTTCCTTTTAAAACAACACATTTTCCTTACAAATAAATAAGATATAAATATTAATAGGTAAAATAACGAAAGTTATAAGTTATAGTCTCTTTACTCTCTGGATTTATTAGTAGGCAAACATTCCAAAATTACATTAAAAAATAAACTAATATTATATAAAATTCTTCTAAAACCAATTTGGTCATATACATGGATTCAATAATGAGGAGCGGCAAAATAAAAAAAAATAAAAAAAGATGGAATATCTATAAAATACAATCTTTTCAATCTCTTTTATTAGGAATCATTACTAAGCTTTCTTTTACATCTAAATCATACCTTACATACAAATTTAAACATACCAACAGTCACTAAAGTAGCTACTTCATCTTAAAAAATATTTCGTGAACACCTTGCAAACCATACAAATCCTCTAATACTTGCCCTTTATCGTAACAATCACAAAGAAGACTAAAGATAAACTGGTGTTGAGCTTTAGCTTAAAGAAAAAAAAATGCATAATTTTTATAAAAAAAAAATGTATATTAATACCTATATGTAATAATATAATAATAAAAAAACATAATAAAAAATAAATAAAAGGTAAATATAAAATTAAATAAAAAAGAAATCTTAATTTATATTTATAATAATAATTTTAACATTTATTAATTAATTATTTAGAATTAAAATAATAACTTTGGTTAAAAGTTTAACTATAGATATAGCAACCACACTAATTTGGGTTCATGTTTAAATAAAAATTATGCCCCCTTCCTATATTTGGATGCATCAGGGAAACCATACCTATAATCAACTATAATCAAATTATTTTTAATTTTTGTTATATGGGTTGTAAAAGAAAAGAAAACAATAATGTGTGCAAAACAAAATCAACTATTGTTCGATATCCATTGATAATTATTATAATAAAATTTTGTTATTTTAATTCTTTCTTTAATTTATATCATTGGGCCTATTATATAGGCTGTATGTTTTACATAAGCGACACACCCATTTATTGTAGCACTGGATATGTATCACAATACGCCTTATTGAATACAATTATAAATATTGATTACTTTCTAGAACTTACTTCATCCACAAAAAAATAAGTTGTACCCAGATTAATCATCATTAGTTTAATATCTTTCATGATACATTCACTATTTATTTCTCTTTGGGGAAAATATATTTTAATGTTATGATCACGTACATTTGTCCCTGTGACAATACACCAAAAACAATGTGCTGAACTTTTATTTTCTTCAGAGTTTTCTTTTAAAATTGAAAAATTTTCAGTTGTATTTGATTTATTTACTTCTACATTATCAATTCCAAAAAAAATCTCCTTCTAAAAATATTAAATAATATTAGGTATACACAAAACAATTTACATAATTTATATTTTTATAAATCTATATATTTTAATTAAAATTAATTGAGAAATATTATTCATATAAACTTTTTATAAATTACCTCCGTAGATAATTCTTGTAACAATTTATCATTTGAAATTGAATTATTCTTTTCTTGTTTCACATTGTCACTAAATAAAATAGCAAATACAGATAAAAATAAATATCAAAATTTCAATAAGAAAATAATTAATAAAAATATTACCAATTAATAATCTCTAAATTGTGTACATAATCAGTATGTTGTACATCCGATAGACTAAATACACTTGTATAATTACTACAAGACAAAATCATAAAAAAAAAAATAAATAAAGTAAAACAAATAATAATAATAATAAATAAGACAAAAAAACTATAAAACGATATGTTTTAAAAAAATAATGCACTACTATTTGAATAACTTTTAATAATACAGAAAAATAAAATAAAATGTCTAAAGCATGCATTTTAATGATAGAATTTGTTTTAAAAATAAGAATTAACTTTCTAGAATATCTGTATTATTATTTTTTTTCAAAATATTAAGACTTTAATACCAATATTTTTCCCACAAATCACTTTTAAGAATACATTGTTCTGAATATGATTTGTTCAATGTAAATAAATCTGGATATTCACTGTAAACAAAAAATAATTACTCATATAAATAATTTAATTTAAGAGTTTGCTAAAAATTATATAATAATATGAATAGTTAAAAAAAAAAATTACACAAATTTGTTTGTATAACTGCATGAATGCGTAGACTCTTTATCAGGAAATTCTTGAAAATTGAAAACATTAGGAATGTTTCTATAAAATAATTAAAAAGTTAAATTATTGAGCTTAAATACTTAAATGAAAGGTAATACTTTTCTCTTTCTGATATGTTTAATGGATACAAAACACAATCCTCTTGATTAGATTTGGATATAAATATGTTTGGAATATTTCTAAACAAAAATGTATAAGTAAGTAATTATCCAAACAGAATATATTTCAAAAACACATTACTTATCATTATCAACAACATCTGATCTACTATAAGCAAAATTCATATTAACTGCATTATTCAATAAACTTGAACAGTTCCTATTATTAAAAGTACATTAAATATTTATATAAAAAATAAAATAAATTTTTATTACTTGTCTTCATTTAAAATACTAAAATGTCTTGAACTAATTAGAGTAGACATAATTGTGACTGGATACTTCTTCTTGAATACAAATAATAAAATATAATCATTAATTTAAACAAATTTAAATTATTATTCATAGATTAATATTCTTTTATCTATAATAGCTACATTAAAATATGATAATTTAATAAGCAATTAACAAATAATTAAATAAAAAGTGTAGTAAAAAATAATCAAAATAAGGAAAGAGAAAATCTATAACAAAAATAACTTATTATAATAAGAAATCAGCAAAAAATAAACTTTTTAAGTTTAAGTTTCATGTTTAATATAAACGCATAGTACTGAGCATAATAACAAAATAAAAAAACTATATATTTTTTCCTGCTTACATTTTTTTATTGATATTTAGTTATTTTTAAACAATTCCCATCCAAGCCATGCCCAAAGTTGAAAAAAATAATATACTGGAATAATTAAAACACACAAAATAATATAATATTCAGTACTAGAAAATTCCATGTGACATTTTTCTTAAAATCTACAAAAAAAAAAAAAATAAATAAATACAATTACTCATCAAAATATTGTACAGTAGAAAATAAACTAATAAATTACTAACAACTAAAACATAATCTTATATTTCGCAAAAATAACCCACACTTAATGGACAAAGAGAAATTCCCAATTTGATAAACTTGTGGAATCCTACTAAGTATCATATACATACTAACTGAATGTCAAACCTAAGAGCTCCATAGGAAAAAAAAACTGAACATAGTAATTTCCCATTACTCAACAACTGCCGAGAATCCATAAAAGAAATAATCAAATTTATAGTATCAACAAAATTATAAAGTAACATTTAGACAAGACAATGACCCAATGCTGTAGTGGATCATTTTGAATATAAAAAAAATAAATTATATTCTTCTCATAACAGAACATTTTTTTAAAATTGATAACATTTTTATATTTATTAAATACAGTTTAAAATTTTTCCAATAGTAGTAAAATAATATAAATTAATAATAAAAATAGCATAAAATAATATATCTTTAATCTCCTATTTCTATAAGTAAAAACATTTTTAAACTAAGCTATTCCTAAATTATTAAATAATAATTTCAGATTATAATATTCTTATTAAGATACTTTTTTAGGTTTTTGAATGAGTATTTATCTTATATTTTGAATAAATTATTATTTTTTTACTACCATTTTAATTAGGTTTGTTAAATTTTAATTATAAGAGTATATTCAATATAGAAATCAGTCTGTTAAATAGCATACAGAAAATGCAATAAGAAATTGTATTAAAAAAAAAAAAAAATTAATCGGAAAAATATTTTTATTTACAGGTTGTAAATTAATGAATTATTGCATGTTGGACATTTTGAAATTTGATATGAAAAAAATTTGTAATGTTTAAATTTATACATTTCTTGATATTAATTAATTGGGTATGAATAAGTACAAAAACTTAGATTATGCATCAGTTACAATTTTACGGAACAAATATTCGACAATATTTATTACATTTATGTATACTGATTCCATCGACGAAGGAATTTAAATTGCACAATGTAATTATATTCGAATAAGACAAATATTAAATAATTATAGTATTCGGGAACCGGTTTTGACATTATGTGCACACATATGATACCCTTATGGACATACATTTGGTTTTAACACTTCTACAAAACAATCAAATAATAAAAATATAGTTTCAGAAATGTAAAGATTTTTTTATTTATTTAAAATAAGTATATTTACAATAGGTAAATTTGGTAATACATAATACAATATACAAAAACATAAAAAAACTAACGGAGAATGGTCCATCAATGTAGATATCTTGAGACTGGGAGGGGGGATATAAGTTTATTTGCTTAAATAATACAAGTCAAGATTCAAGAGACCTTGACACACTAGTGTCTTTTTAATCGGCATAGGGTGTTATCTGGGATGGATTCACTAAGTTGGATACTATTGGATTTGAGTGATAATTGATTTGGTATGGAATTTTTAGATATTTAATAAACTGTTTCAGTAATGAGATATTAGAGAAATACCATGACACAGATTTTATTTGACGAAAAAAGATTGATTGAAAGGCCTATATAGTACATATTTGAGAAGGCTTAGCATATTTTCATATTTGAATGGCGAAGGTCCAGATTAGTTTTAGCATTGAATTATATAATAATAATTTATTTATAATATATATTATGGACCAAGGACCAATTATAAAAAATTAAAATACAGATAAATACAAAAAATATAAAATAAAAAGAGAAGTTAATAAAACAATATAAGAATTATGAAAAAAAAAACAAAATCATTAATAAGTTACTATTATGTAATAGATTATTAATAGAGCATTTAAGTATGTAACTGAGGTAAGGATAAGAAGTATAAAAATAAAATAATAAATAAAGGAGTCTCTAGTATTATGAGCATCAACTTCAAAGTTTAAAAGACTTAATAAATAAATAAATAATAATAAATAAATAATCATCTATTTTATTATTTTATAATTTCTTTTAAAAAAGTAATGTAAGTATTTGTTGAAAGATTGGACTTGATAATATATGAGGTTTATTGTTAAAAACTCTTGTTTTAGTTATTAGATATTGACAATAAGTAGGTTGCTGATCTGAGAACAGAACTAAGTATTTGGTTCAAGTTGTTGAGATTTGATTGTTTTGAAAATAGATTGCAGGTAGAAAGCCTTTTCTTAAAGTAAAAAGGATATGAAAGGACTTATCAAAATTTATTTTGATTCTCTACTTAGAAGACTATTTAGAAACATTATCAAGATGAATTTGGAGGTTTAGGTATGCTGTTTTGAGGGCAGAATTTAATTAAAGAATTGCCATGTTTTTAGTGTAAGTAGCTAAATGTATTTATAGAGTTGGAAATGTTAGTTGTTTAAAAGTAGTAGAGGTCTGGTGATAAGTTACTTCTTTTGGGTACTTTTTTGTGGATTTGGAATTGAAATGGGAATAGTCTGGACGGACAAAGAATGAGCAGTTTTGTTGATAAGATTTAGTCAAGACATAGAGTAGAGCTGGTATTAACTTTTTTAATTTAAAAAGTAAGACGGTATGCTAGACCCGAACAAAAGCTGAATAAGTTATACATTTAAAAATACTCCCAGACAGAAGTTTTTGTTATTGAAAAAAATGACTATTTAAATGACAACACAATGGATCTAATAGGCTGACGAGTGGTTTTTCCAAAACCAGATTATGTATTTAATATAATTTTTTAGGACTTAAGAATAGGTCTGGTTTGTTTTAACATCACTTATTCAAATAATTTCCCTAATACTGGTAAATGACTAATTAGTCTATACAAAGAAGTTAAATCCAAGTATTAAGATATAATATGTGCCTAATTAAAAATTTATTTTGTTAATCATAATTTGAAATCATACAAGTTGAATTAAAAAAAAATATATTAATAATATAACTATGTTTACCTTCTTATAACCAATGCACAGTTGTTTTCCATGTGCATATTATTATTACATTTTTAATGATGGTAATTTATACAATATTGATCAAATTAAATATTGTTCTTACAACAAATAAATACACTAATATTGTAAACTTTATGTCTATGTTTAGGTCTACAACAGTTACGGTAGCTGTTCAATTATTACAAGTTCATAAACTTCACATATTACATTCCATCAAATCGGTCGATGTGTGATTACAAAAATATAACACAATACAATTTTACAAAATCTGAATACTCGGAAAAATAGTAGCGTGTGAAGTATTAAAGAACAACAAGTGAAACTTAAATTTCAAAAAGTTCGCATCGTCCATCAAGAAGTTGAGCTATCAATAATTCGGCTTATCACCATTCACCGATATTATCTATAGCCGTTACCAATTATCACGATTATATATATTTATATTTATATTTCATGCCAACTATTATGCATGATAAAATAATTTATTTTTTCATGCTATTTTGCATATGCAATAACTTATATGCACGATTATAGATAGACTATAATCTATCTATAATCGTGCTTTTATGCAACCGGGCAATAGATTATCATAATGCTATTATGTCTGTAGTTCCATAGATATGTTTAATCATTGATCATAAATACTATTATTAGAAATGAGAATGCTTAGATGGTTGAGTGGAGTGACAAGAGAAGATAGAATAAGGAATGAATACGTGAGAGGTAGTGTTGGTGTAGCGCCAATTATGGACAAGATGAGAGAAAATAGACTGAGATGGTTTGGGCATATGATGAGGCGAGAGGAAACGAATGTAGTAAGAGTGGTTATGAAGATGGACGTTGAAGGGAAAAGAGGAAGAGGAAGACCAAAAAAGAGATAGTTGGAAGGCGAGGCAAAAGAAGAAGAATAATTTTAGTAATACCTAGTATTTTCAATATTATGCCATACATAGAATTATTCTATTTATTTCTAGTTATTATAAGTACAATATATTTTTACAAAAATAAACATATCATGACAAAGAGACTAAGGATAGGTAGCAAATCAAGGAAATAATAAAGCGTAGTTTACACGATGCTAGTTTACTAGCGACTAGTGAAACAACATACTATCTTACTATCTCACTAGTACATAGTAAAATAGTTATTTAATATACACGATATTCAAATACTCGTAGTTACTTGTAGTTCAAGTACCATTAGCACCAGTAGTCAGTAGCCAGTAATCAATATTCGGTATCGTAGTGTTTTCACAAACTGCCGGGGAAATACAAGCTACTAGCTCGAAATAAACAACTAGTGCCCAATTACATGATACTATTTTTACTCGCATTGGATAAAATAACGCGCTAGTTTGCTAGTAAAGTTGAAACGGTTCAACTTAACTCGCAAACTGGTTTACTATCAAAATAGTTTGCTAGTTTACTAGCACGCTCAACTAGACAATGCTTTTTTCTGTCAGATAGTGAACTAGTTGCTAGTAAACTAGCATCGTGTAAATTACGATTTAATTAGCCATTACTTTAATTTATATTTAATATGAAAATGGTTACAATAAATAGTAATTTTTAATTATAACACAAGTAGGCAGCATGTCTATATCTGCTGAGCAGATTCTGCTCCACGAAACACTATTTCTCTCAAAAAATGCGGGTAATTAACAATAATTGTATTATTGAAGATAGATTTTTGTTAATTAAAATCCATCCAAGTTACTCATTATTTAAATTTAATTCATAAATCATATTTGTATGGCTTTGCAAGCATTGTGCATCATATTTTCGTATAGGAATATTAATATTTTGAGCCTTCATCGGGTAGCAGCACTCCCGGTGGAAATCACAAGTGGTGTACATTTTTCAAACAATTTATTATCAAAGTGTTTACACCTCTATATATCCACCTTGATTATTACTATAGTCAGTGTTGGGAAATATCTAGATAAATGTATCTAGATAAGTTATCTAGATAAAAATTATTTATATTTTATCTTATCTAGATAAATTTATACTCAGTTATCTTTATCTTCATCTAGATAAAAATCATGTTATCTATCAGTACCAATCTAGATAATTTATTTAAATAGAATAAAAATAAAATTTAAAAAAAGATGAACAAAAGAAGGAATACAGGGAAGGAGATCAGAATTAGGTGGTGGAAATTAATAGGAAACAAAGAGAAGGAGTTTATAAAGAAATTAAAAGAAAAAGCTGTGTGGAATGTTGAGGGAGATATAAATGAGGTTTGGAGAAGGATGGTCACCTGTGTTAAGAACATAGCAAAAGAGGTTGTTGGTGAAACCAAAAGTAGTTTACCAGAAGACAAGGAAACGTGGTGGTGGGATGAGGAGATTCAGAGAGTAGTAGCGAGTAAGAAAAAGCAATTTAAGGTATGGCAGAAAAGTAGGAAGAGGGAAGATTGGATAGAGTATAAAAATGTATGTAAAATAGTGAAAAGTGCTGTAAGCAAAGCAAAGCTTAATAGGTATGATGAGTTATATGAGCGACTAGGAACACAGGAAGGAGAAAAAGAAATTTATAGACTGGCGAAGGTGAGAGAAAAGCGATCCAAGGATTTCCAAGATGTCTGGTGTATAAAAAATGAGGATAAGAGAGTTTTAACAAATGATGAGGATGTGAAAAAAAGATGGAAAGAATATTTTGAGAAATTACTGAACGAGGAATATCCAAAAGAAGTTTTAGAGAGTATGTCATGGAATGAAGGATTGATTGGTCTAGTGGGCGAGGAGGAAGTGAGAGATGCGGTGAAGGCGATGAAAAAGAAAAAAGCGGTAGGACCAGATGGAGTACCTGTAGAGGTGTGGAAAATGTTAGGAGATGTAAGCATTGGGTGGTTGAAAAATCTTTTTAATAAGATACTGATAGAGGGAAAAATGCCAGAAGATTGGAGAAAGAGTTTTATTGTACCAATATTTAAAGGAAAAGGAGACATACAAGAATGTGGGAACTATAGAGGAATAAAGCTCATGAGTCATAGTATGAAGATCTGGGAAAATATTATAGAGAAGAGGATAAGAAGTGAGACGTCGATATCAGAAAACCAGTTTGGTTTTATGCCAGGAAAATCGACAATGGAGCCATTATTTTGTGTTAGGCAATTAGTAGAGAAATACAGAGAAAAGAATAAAAAACTATGCATGGTGTTTATAGATTTAGAAAAGGCGTATGACAGGGTGCCAAGGGAAGTTTTAAGTTGGGCATTAATGAGGAAAAATGTCCCAAAAATGTATGTTAATTTGATCCAGGATATGTATGAAGGGTCGAGTACTAGTGTCAAGAGTCGGTGTGGAGTATCAGAAGGTTTCAGTATAGGAGTAGGTGTGCACCAGGGGTCAGCTCTAAGCCCCTACCTGTTCTCAGTGGTAATGGATGAGGTTTCAAAGGAGATACAGGGTGAGATACCATGGTGTATGATGTTTGCGGATGATATAGTTCTGATAGGAGAAAACCTAGAAGTTGTCAATAATAGGTTAAATGAGTGGAGGTTAGCCCTCGAAGAAAAGGGATTGAGAATTAGTAGAAATAAAACTGAGTATATTGAGTATGATTTCGGACAAAGAGACCAAGAAGTTGAAGGAATGAGGAGACAACTGACAATAGATGGTGATGTGATAGGTGAAGTTGAGAGCTTTATTAAATATTTAGGATCTTTTGTTCAAAAGGACGGGGGCTTTGACATTGATGTAAAACATAGGATTAAGTGCGGGTGGATGAAATGGAGAGAAGCATCGGGCGTGTTATGCGATAAGAGAATTCCAATTAGGCTGAAAGGTAAATTTTATAAAAGTGTAGTGAGACCAACTATGCTGTATGGTTCAGAGTGTTGGGCGGTTAACAGGAGAATAGAACAAAGTATGAGTGTCGCGGAAATGAGAATGCTTAGATGGTTGAGTGGAGTGACAAGAGAAGATAGAATAAGGAATGAATACGTGAGAGGTAGTGTTGGTGTAGCGCCAATTGTGGACAAGATGAGAGAAAATAGGCTGAGATGGTTTGGGCATGTGATGAGGCGAGAGGAAACGAATGCATTAAGAGTGGTTATGAAGATGGACGTTGAAGGGAAAAGAGGAAGAGGAAGACCAAAGAAGAGATGGTTGGAGACTTTGGAGAATGACATGAGGGCTGTCGGTGTGTGCAGAGGAGATGTGATTGACCGAGTAAAGTGGAGGTGTAGGACAAGGGTGGCCGACCCCAAATAGTTGGGAGGAAGGCGAAGTAGAAGAAGAAGAAGAAGAAGAAGAGAAAAATAAAATTTGAAAATTTAAAATGTTTCTATATTTTCATTTTTACATTTTTCTGTACATCATATACCTATGACACAGATAATAACTGACAAGATGACAATCTTCTTATGAAGTTTATTTAAAAAAAAAAATTATTTTATATTTTATGTTTATTAATGTTTGAAATGAGTTTAAAAATGATATTTATTTTATAATGTTTTTAATTATGAATTTTTTACCTAATATCTGTAGGCTGTAGTATCCTGAATATTTTCAAAATCAAACATGAAATTATCTCATATTTATCTAGATAAAAATGTAATTATTTTTATCTTTATCTAGATGAAATTTAGTATAACTATCTTTATCTGTATCTAGATAAGAATTAGTATAGTCATCTTTATCTTTATCTAGATAAATTATTAGTTATCTATTCCCAACACTGACTATAGTACACGATTGAAGTATATCTTGCTATGTTAATCGTGCTATAAATAGTATTTATAATCAATGGTTTAATCAATGTCTAAAATGAAACCATGAACATTAGAAGCTGCTCTAATGTTCATGGTTATGATCTTAGCATCTAAGATTATGACCATATCATGAGGTAATCAATCGTGCTCCACGGGTATGACGTTAGGAGCGACATCCGTTGGTTAATGGTACCCACGGTTTAAGATAGTATTTATATATACCATAGACCTGATAATAGTACCTCAGTGGTAAGGTGACGTTCACCAGTGCCGAAGGAGGAACCCTCAATGTTCTGCAGTAAATCACCGTTTATACGATAGCAGTTGCTGTCACATTGTCAACTATCTAGTAAGGCACTAGATAGTTCGACAGCTGGCAGTTGATAGTATGGCAGCAGCTGTCATTATGTTTACACGACGACAGTCTCACGACAGCGACTGTCGAATGATACTGTCATCGTGTAAACGCGCCTTAACTGTTGTGATCACGATTGATAATGTAATATTATCTATGGTGATCACGGTCTTAGAAGATTTTCAAAAACCGTGGTTGTGATACACTCGCGCTTAATCTGTTCGTACGGGTGCGCTTTGCTCTTGTACCGCCCCCAGAAAACGGTCTCACGTACGCACGCACGATGAATTCCTCCTTTATGCACATGACGTACTGCAGCTGATACCCGTCGGCTGCTGAAAACGGAAACCATGGACATGCCATTATGCTGGTATATTATATAATATCTTGTCTGCGCTTTGCAAATTTGTCAAAAACGCATTCTTCGAAAACCAAATGAAATATGTGCAATTTAGCATCTAGCGTACTTCGTTTCTATACTGTACACACGATTTAGTATTTATTTTTGAATGTAGAGAAGCCGATGACACTGCACTTGTCGCAACAAGAAAAATGTGCACATATTGTGAGTATCCATAGCGTTCCGTACTGTAGGGAGTCACACTGGGGCATCGAGGTGTCCGTTGTACACTGTACACACTACACGGCACGGTTGTCGTGTGTGCAGTGATACGCCGGATAATCCTCGACGAATTTCGATGATTTTTTTTTTTTTTTATATTTATTAAATAATATTAATAATTTATTTTAAAATTTGTTACGTACTCAATGGGCGTGTCGATAACATTTATACACATAAACACATTTATATATATATTTACGTGTGTACAATATATACATATTTCATACCTACCTAATCACAAATAAGTAAAGATTACGGGAAAATGTTTTTTTGTCTAGAAAAATTTGTTTGCTTTTTCATTAAAATTACACGTACTTTACTTTTTTTTAACAATATATTTTTAGTATTAAAATATATCTTTAATTTTAAAATAATTTCCCATTCAAAGGGTATCTAATGTACATATGACCTCAGTGACACAATGTTAATTTATTTTATAGTTTAAAGTATGTTTTTTGATGATAAAATAGGTTTTCATTTTTATAAGAAAGATGAATCAACTACATTTTTTTACTCAAATTATTAAAACAAATATTATTAAATCTTTATTAAAATAAGTAATTTACATTTACCATTTAATTTAAATATGATTAGAATGCTTTAATTTATATGGTCATCATGTTAAACAATTTGCAAAATCTTGATAAGTTTTCTGTTCAACATTTAAATTAACTCTTATTAGCCTGTTCATTATTTTTAACATTTTCAGATCATATAAATGTAATATTACATTATAATTTTATATCAAAACTAAACTATTTTTTGCTTTTTAAACCATATTTATTAATTTATTTTAAAGAAAATAATGTTATAGGTACATGATATTATTGATAAAATATTTTCACTTAAAATATTCCTTATATGGTATAATACTTCAATTGTAGTATTTTTTATATAAAATAAAAAATTGTTTCTTTTCTATGTAAATTGAATAAATAATAATCTAAATACTGAATAATATATTAATTACTAATCAAATGATTTACTGATTTTACTTAAGTAAACTAATGTTTATTTTAATTTAAAATATGTAATTTTATCTATTTTCATTGTTAAAATAATTATTAATTGGTTTACTTAAATGTTAATAATGAATTTGGATATTTTTTTCAGCTAGACCAAATGTCTAGAATACAATGTTTTCTCGTCGCACTCAACCCGTTATGGAAGACATGGTTTCTGTTTTTGAGTCAACTCAAAATCAGCCCTGGTCTGTATTCAGTGGTAAATTAAATGGTGTTTCTATTGAAACATGTAAAAGTAAAAATATTTTTAAATCAGAAAACCCTATTCAGTTGTCACTGAAGAATGACTATCGAGTGTTTGGCTTATTTCCTCGACTCGAAGAATGTAAGTTGGTATCATGCAAAAAATGTAAAATGATAGTGAAAGAAGACTGTTTATTGCATCATTACAATCGACGCCATAAATCTGGAAATGATACTTTTTCGCTTAAAAATTTTCTTATACCTACTATTAATTCCAACAAACATAAAAGGCAAAAGCTTAATAATGTTAGAAAACTAACTAAAACAAAATTAATCGATGGAAAGATTATTGATCCTGTTGTACAACAAATAAAAACTGAATTTGATGAACTTGACTTTGAAAGACTTCCAAAAATAAAACTAGAAAATATAGAAAACAAAACTAAAAGTGAATATAATGATAATAATGATTTAAATGCTATGATTGAAACTTGCTGTCCTGTTTCACTTTGTGACTTTGATTGGAATCTTAAACCATGTACTCAAAGCTTAGATTCCTGTACTGATAATAAAATAGAAAAATGTGATGTTGAATCAAATAAATTATTAGCAAAATTACCGGATGACAAAGAAGAATTGCATTTTCACAAATATGGAAATGTCAATTTTGACAATACTATTAATTATATGATCAGTTCATATGATTTATTAACAAAACCATTAATCTTGAATGATGAACTTAAAACTAATATGCTCTCAAATCTGATAACTAAAAAGAAGTGTAAGGATAAATTTAAAAATCCATATTGTATATTAGATGGTTTACTAAACAAGGAAAATATTCAATTTACAAGAGATTATTGTTTAGATATTAGTGATAAACTTTTCAATGATATTATTAATCATAATCAATACACGATTGATGAAAAAATTGATGATCCTCTAATGGTAAATAATCAATTAGATTTTAATATTAATAAAATTTCTTGTTATTCTATTACCAATTTACATCCATTATTAAATAATGGAGATAATATTCAGTATTCAGAAGTTATAAGTAATGTTAATGAAAATAATGAAATTGTTGATTACTCTCAAAATCAATGTTTTCAATCATTAAATAGTAAAAAAAAAATCAAGAAAAGGATAAATTATACTTCAAGTGATGTACGTTCTTATGTAGTAAATGAAAATATTTTGAGTATAGTTACTAATTTTTATCAATCATTTTTAAAATCGTCAATATTTAGAAATGGAAATACAATTGTAGGTAAAAAAAATAAAATTGAGCCTTGCCAATTATCAATTGAATATCCTATCAATAAAACACTTACAGAATTTCCATTGAGTAACACTTATTCAAAAGGTACAAGCGACAAATATATTAACAGTAATACTACTAGCAATAATAATTCAATAATCTTTCCTTATACTGTCAAAGAAGTATCTACACTTACATTTAATTATAAAAATACTTCTGTTAAGTTAAATGAATATTCTGATAATGTTATTTCAAATTATGATCAATCATCAGTTACACCATTTATAGACATTGAAAGTTCAAACACTTCACTATTTACTAACAGTTATAATGTCGATGATCACTATTTTTATCGTGAATATTATCATTCGTGTAAATTAGCATATGATAAAAAAGAAAACTGTGAAATAAATGATCACTTTTTTAATAGTTATATATTACCATCTGAATTACAAAATGATGAAGATAATACACAAATATCACCAATTAATGATGAGTCTTCAGTTGTTACAAGTAATGAAGATTCAAATATTTTTTCTAATTTTGATGAATCAACTGCTGTATTTGTAGATAACACAGAAGAATCAAAACCTAAACCAAGATTTGATTATTCATTTAATATAATCAAAGAAGATGATGATAATAGTAGTAATACTCTGAGTGATACTAATGATAAAAATGAATATTACTATTTATCTGAATGCATTAATAATGATGTATCCTCTGCAGTAGTACTAAATAACTATGATTATTCAGATACAAATAATGAAGATTCTGATGATTCTGTGACAAGTTGTGATCAATCATCAATAGAATCATTAGATACCAACGATGAAACAAATAATTTATCAAATGCTACGAGTGATGAATGTTTTAGCTCTGATACTAGTCAATCAATTTCTGAAACACTAGATGTATTGAAAGAAACAAAATCTGTCCAAAATGATTTATATTTAGAATCTAAGGATTATGAACCATCTATTGATTCTAAGTGTAAGGTTGGTGAATCATTGATACAATTATTAAATGATTTCGAAAATAATACTAACTGTATACCAACTAATACATTTGTTGATGGCAGAGAAGATAGAAAAATGTGTCATAATACAGTTAATTCAAATAGTAATGTTGATAAAGTAGAGGATTTTATTAACAGTAATACTACTAACAGCTCTAATGATAAAATTACTAAAGATGGTTATATTTCTGTTAAATCTAGTGCTCTAGCTTCTGAATCCTCTGCTAATGGATTTACCTCTGTTATTTCTAGTGCTAAAATTTTAAATAATACTATCATTCCTATTTCTACTGAAAAGTGCAGAAAAAAGTATGAATTAATAGATAATAATGCTGCCTGTAACCAGTCTACTTCAAATAGTTCTCATAATACTTCATATTTCCAACAAATTCCTTTTAATACAGATAACCAAAATGATAATTTAAAAAACTGTATAATACATAGTCCAATAATTAACAATAATGACAAAGCATTCAACTCAGAACCTTGCACAAACAAACAAAATGATCATATTCATCATGATACAAGTGGATCACCATTATTTAAAGAGTGTTTAAAGAAGGCCGCTGATGAAACAAATGTTATTTATGGTAAGAATTATAAGATAGATAATAATGTACCTAAAGTTAAAAATAATTTAAAAAGACACTATGCAGTTAAAGTTGCTGGTGATAAAGAAAATCATAAATTATGGAAGTATGGAACTTTTAAAAAACGTAGATTAGAATTTATAGTGAGAAAGGTCATGTGGTCTGATGAATCTGACTATAATGACAATGACAATGAATGAAATATTAATTTTAAATTAATTTACTAAGACTTTCTCTAGGTCTCATTATGTGTTTACTTGTTCCTTATTTCAAAAATAATTTTTATTCTTCCATTAAAATAAAAAACAATATGTTCTCTAGTAACTAGTTTTATTTTTGTCAACAATTATTTTGTAAATATAATTTTTTTACTTTCTTTTTTATGAATTCTTGTTATTTATTTATTGTATGTACATGGAAAAAAAATGACAAGTAAAAGTAATATTTCTTTAAATGACAGTCAAACTAATAGCAGTTTAATTCAATGGATTGATTCTTTTAAATTCACTCGGCCAAAGAAAAACATAGCCAGAGATTTTTCTGATGCAAGTAAAATATATGTATATTATATTTTAATGATATTAAACTAATGATTCAATATTTCAATAAATTTAGCTATGATTGCTGAAATAATGAAATGTTACTGGCCAACACTAATTGAGCTTCACAATTATGTTCCATCTAGTTCATTATCTCATAAGATTTCTAATTGGGAAACATTAAATAGAAAAGTGAACTTACAATAATTACAGATATTTCATTAGATATATTATAAAACATGTTATGTATTGGAAAAAGGTATTGAAGAAAATCAAGTTACCACTTTCTAGAGAAACTATAGAAAAATTATCAACTGCCGATTCAAATAATATTTTTCAGTTTTTATCATCTTTGAAACTTGTAATTGATGAACTGGAATATAAAAAAAAAATTGAATTTGAAAAAAACCAAAATTCTCCACTTTATATAATTTCTAATGATGACATGATTCAAGTTTCAGGTAATACTAGTATACTTCATATGATTATTTTACCTGTCAATAATTTTCTATAATTGAACCTAATATTTTAATTGGTTTAATTTTCTCTCAGAAACTGATTGTTGCACTAAAGAATATCTTAATAAAGAAGTTGTTCAATTAATATGTAAACTTAAGCATAAAATCACAGATATGGAGCAGAAGGTATACTAATATAAATTGGCTTAACGTTTTTTTAGGCAGAAATAATAGTTATTTTAAATGAATTATTTATTCTTGTTGAAAATACAGTTGATAAGATTTAAAAAAAAAATGTTACCTGTATAAATTAAAATGTTTCATATTTCAAAAACTACTAACTATAAATACATTTTATTCTATCAATTATCAATTATTTATTTTTTTCAATATTTTCCAACAATCATTTTAATAACTAAGCATTTTCATAATATAATAATATTATTGATTTAGATTGATCATATGAGTTCATTGATAAGTGTAAAAGATAGAAGAATAAATGATTTACAATCACAATTGAACCAGAAGAAAAAGGATAACAATACTTGAAGGTGTTTCAACAAATGTATTGTTTTCAAATGTTTATTTGAATTTCTCCTGCAATTATAATTAATAGTATATATTCAAAGTGTTAAATACATTGGAATAAATAAAATAAAATTACTGCTTATAAAATTATTCCATTTATATTCTAAGATTAATTTTTATTTTGATGATGTTGTAAAAAATATTTAAACACTAAAATATTTAATTTTATATTGATAACAATTCTTGATTAGTTAGTTAAGGAAGTATATGTACCTTATAACTAAAACTCAGATTTTTAAGCAAATGCATATATTTCGGTAATTAATCTAGAATGATTTTGATTAAAAATGTCGATGTCTTGCTCTGTATAGATGTTTATGGATAATTTTTGTTTTTGCATGTTTGAGTAAAAAATTACAATAAAAAATTGTCTATTTCTATATCTTAAATAAAAAATTCCAACTATTTTATAAATAATAAATAAAAAAATATTTTAATTGTGTTCTAATTTATTCAATTCATTTTTTAAATATTTTTATTTTTAACAATCTCAAAAATCTACATCCATCATATTATCTATAGCTCTTCTTTTGTTTAAGTTATTGTATGAACTGATTGTCGTCATCAAAAATAGCCTTACGTTCAGATTACTTTTCTTACGGTGGCAGTGCGGCGTGATAATATTAAAACATATTACAACAAATTTGGTGGCGACTGTACTTTTATATTATTTATAATAGTGGCAGTGGTATTATACTGTAATATTTTATGCTTACATTTTCTGTTTCATATAAAATATTTCGTATATTTGAAAAAAGGAGGAACAGTCATAGAATTTACTAAACTTTTCGTAAGTATTAAAAAATCCAGAGTACCTATTTTTAAATTAAAATAATTTATGGAATATTAAACAGAGAAATTAATAACGAAAATCAGAGTATTGTAGTTATTACCTGAAGATATTTATTGTTTTTAATATACGATAATAGTGTCTTAAGATATAGTAAGTTTTTCTAAGTATGAATTAATACTATGTAACAATTTAAAAAAAATTAAAATTATATTTTTGTTTTTAATTTTGAATTCAATTAATTACTTATTATGCAATTTGTAAATAATAGTAAATTATAATAATTCATACGATGTACCTAATATATCTATAATATGTTTTAATTTTCATGCATATGCATATTCAACAATATTTTTTGCATAAAAATCCGAGCTTTATTTTTAACAAAAACATTTACTTAAAGATGTTTGTAATTTAAGGGTCAAAATTTAATTACTTTTTCCCAATAATTTTTATTTTTTGAGTACTAGTAGTAGTAAAAACATAAGCAACTTGATCACATAAACTTTGTAATTTATAAAAATTAATAAATTATGACTGAAAATTAACATGTAATTTAATGGTATTTATTATAGGCGTGTAGAAGAAGTTTAATTTGTCACATTTTTGGGCCAATTGATTGGCATATGTTGTGGCAGTGTAAGTTTTTAGTTACAGCATAGAATAGATAATCTATTTTGTGGTCATAGGCTGGGTTGCATAAATATCAGTCTGTAAACTTGTTATTGGCCCTTTAACTTATTAATTCTGTTTTACTGATTGATAATATTATTGAGGTGTTTCATAATGAAAAGTTAATTTTATTGATATCTGTGGTTACCAAATAAATTAAACCGCATTTTATTTGATAAATAGTGATAATGAAAATAATATTAACTTATTGATACCAAATAAACGCATAGATATTATAAGAATATCTTTTATCTTAATATTTAAGAATAAACGTATTCTATAAATATAAATCATAATACATAGTCCTATCCTAGATCCTAACCGTGGTCATATTTTAAATATTCGTTTATATTATTTATTTAATTTATAATGGCTACGCAAATTGAAAAACGCGCAAGGACAAAAAACTTCTCGGACAAAGAAAAAGAAATATTAATTGCATAAATTAATTATATAAATATTGTGGATAACATTTGTAATTGATAATATCAGTTATCATTAATATATCTGTAAGTTACCGAACTAAAATGGGGGTCTGTAGTATACTGGTCCAACAATCAGTAACTTACAAAGACACTATTTGGCGTTCATGAAACACCCAATTTTAATTACCGGACCATTAGTGCGTTATCAATCTGTAAACTGTCTGCAAGTCGCTAACGAACGTTTATGCAACCCACCCATAGTATGGTAGATGACCAACAGGGCCAATTTATTATTTCATATAAGTATGTGGGTAGATAACATTTGTCTGAAACAATAATGTTATCAAATAATTATTACAATTACATCAAGTTAAAATGACAAAGTTTAATGAAAATCGATCTTGAATCTACATAGAACAAGAAATTGTACATTGGTAGTAAAACTAAAAACGATGTAAAATTTGTAAATAATCATTTTTATAACAGGGACTTGGTGTCTTCAAAAGTAGTGAATAAATGTAAGGGTTACCCCTTTTGTTTATATTATTCAATTGTAAATACATAAATATTATTTTAGCCTATGTAGTTATTATTACACAACCTTTGTATAATACAATTAATAACTTTGGGTTTAGGTTCAACATTTAGGCCCATTTCACACTTACATGGTTTCTGTGTAAATGGTTCCGTGACAGTTAACTAATATGTAGCAGCTTATGCTGTTGCCATGACGGCAACATGTGATACTTCAGATAATTTGCTATATATTAGTAAACCGTCATGAAAACTGTGTATGTGTGAAATGGACCTTATTTGGTTGATAGTTTAAAAATAAGCTGCTTTATTTTGTATGCTGCTTCTATGATTAAAACCTCTATACGTCTATGTTATTAATGATACTAAGATAATAATATGCAAGTATAATTTGGGCATTAATGTAAATACATTTTTTTCATGATTTCAAAAATAGACTGAACTTATATTAGGATTATCTATTATAGTACACTTAAAAAAAAAAAAAAATTATAATTAGGTTCTTAGATGGATAAACATGAACAATTATTATAAATCTATGAATCATTTATGAATTAAAAATATTTTTACAATCATGTGTTAAATATGAAGATATTAAGGTAATAATGAAGGTCACACAGAGCATTTATATAATGTAAATTAAATCATTGTTAAAATAAAAATTTATTATATTAAACTATTTTACCTATTGCCTGAAATATTTTAAACTTAATTGTACATACAATTTTGGTTTTATAGATTAAAACATTTATTAATAAAAGTATTGTTCAATACATAATAGAAACATAAATTATCATTATGTACATTGTATTAAAATGTATTGTACAAATCTAAAATCTAATGACTAAATATAATGAATGGAATTGAAAATGGAACACAAATACCGTATAAACTGTACAATAAAAATTTCATTTCACAAACACATGAGTCTATAAACAATTATCGGTGTTGACTGAAATACAAATGAGGTACCCAAGAGCAACAAATGTATTATTTTTGATTTCTTAATTTTATAGTAAAACTAGATTAATAATTATCAAAATCATTATTTTCTTTTAGTGATGGCAATAAAGAAATATAATTTTTAATTTAATTTTCATACACATTTAATAATAATTCTATAAACAATTTATGAATATTATTCAGTAAAATGTTTTATGAGACTGAGTTTGTTGGTATTCCCAATACCATACACCACCAACAATCAAAGCAGCAATTAATATAATAACAAATAATACAATAAAAAATATTTTTAAACCACTCCAACTTTGACTTTTAGTATCTTCTATATGTTCTATAAAGTAAAATAAAACAATATTTTAAAATTAATAATAATAATAAAAAAAAAAGAAAATATTAAATGCAAAAATCAAAAAATACCTCTTGGTGGACTGAATTTTTTAGCAGATGGAATTATATTTGAGCGATCTTTAAGAGCTTCATTCTAAAAAAAGAATGATAATATAAAGTAAAAAAAATAATATTGAAAAAATTATAAAAATAGGTACAGGATCATCAGATTCCACTTCATAAAGTCGAACAGCTATAATTTCGTGATTATCCGATAAGTCTCCAGTTGCTGCTGAAAATCCAAAATAATAACCAGTAGGCAATTCAACTCCATCAACATTTATACAAGGTTTCCACATCTCTTTTTCTTCTAGATCTGTCATAACTAAAACATTCCATTACATATATAAATAATTTTATAGTATCATTTTTAATATTAATGTAATAAATATGAAAAATATAAATTAAATATACCAGTAAGAGTATTGCCAGTATATCTTATTAATAAATGAGCTTCTGTTTGTAAATTTCTAACTTTAACCTCACATCCAGCTAATTCTGTGTGAGTGCCGTCACGATCATGATCGTAATGCAAAGAACCATTATTAACCATTGATGAAATATAAGGGTGTTGATGCTACATAAAAATGAATGGAAATTAAAATTTTAAAATTTATATAAAAGTTATAATTAAATGATATACATTATGTTCTCCGTTATGATTACTATAAGTATCAATAATTACAGCAAGGCCTTCAAAAAAATCTTTACTACCAAAAACTGGACCATGTTTCATTCTTTCACGAGTATACCAAATTGCCATGCCATCACCATGAAGACTTTCTTTTCCCTTACCGTGTACTTTAAATTGTACTTGTAGTTCCCAATTATTAGCATAACAGGGCTATAAAAAAAAAAATAATTGAAGATCATTACATAATTATATTACTTGTGTAATAAAAATACGTACAATAGAGTTCCATATTGAACCTGACTTGCTTTGCAAATCTGGAGTTAATCTTATATATTTATCCGTAACTATAGTTGATCCCATGAAATCCCAATTGGGTACTGTGATACCAGAACCTATTAACAAGTATAACTTCTCAATGATGGCTGATAATTAATATTATTAGTTTCTTTTTATTTTACCTTGGTATGGTTTCAATAGCGAATGTTCACGTTTCATATAGTCTTTAGTGTTCCATTCAGAGAAAACTTCTCTGCTGAGAATTGAAAATAAAATTATGAAAACATTTAATTTTGTATTGACATTATTTGAACTAATTTTGCAGAAATGCATCATTTTATAAAAAAAATTCAAAAATTAATATATAATGTTATGGAATGGCAATAAATTAATAAGTAGCAAGGAGTTAATAATTGGTTATTCAAATAAAAAAAACAACACGTATTTAATTAATTCGAGAAAGAGTATAAGATTAAAAAATTGAAAAACACTTAATATAAATCAAAGTTCGAAAAACAAATATTGCATGAAAAGATACCAAAATGAAACTTCAAAATGCTAATCGTGTGATAACAATAGAATAGTTTTATGACTTCTTTGACAACAATTGTTGATAACCGATCTAAAAATTATTGTTTTCTGTTACTACGTTTACATGATACGAGTTGAACCCATAGATAAGTATACTGGTTGAACCGTTCTTAATTAAAACCGATTTTATTATGAATCGACCTAAATTTCCTGACCTGTTTACATGAAAGTCTATATTAATCGGTATATTATCTTCTTCTTCTTCTTTTGCCTCGCCTTCCTCCCAACTATTTGGGGTCGGCCACCCTTATCCTACACCTCCACTTTACTCGGTCAATCACATCTCCTCTGCACACACCGACAGTCCTCATATCATTCTCCAAAGTCTCCAACCATCCCTTTTTTGGTCTTCCTCTTCCTCTTTTCCCTTCAACGTCCATCTTCATAACCACTCTTACTGCATTCGTTTCCTCTCGCCTCATCACATGCCCAAACCATCTCAGCCTATTTTCTCTCATCTTGTCCACAATTGGCGCTACACCAACACTACCTCTCACGTATTCATTCCTTATTCTATCTTCTCTTGTCACTCCACTCAACCATCTAAGCATTCTCATTTCCGCGACACTCATACTTTGTTTTATACTCCTGTTAACCGCCCAACACTCTGAACCATACAGCATAGTTGGTCTCACTACACTTTTATAAAATTAACCTTTCAGCCTCGTTGGAATTCTCTTATCGCATAACACGCCCGATACTTCTCTCCATTTCATCCATCCGCACTTAATCCTATGTTTTACATCCATGTCAAAGCCCCCGTCCCTTTGAACAAAAGATCCTAAATATTTAAAGCTCTCAACTTCACCTATCACATCACCATCTATTGTCAGTTGTCTCCTCATTCCTTCAACTTCTTGGTCTCTTTGTCCAAAATCATACTCTATATACTCAGTTTTATTTCTACTAATTCTCAATCCCTTTTCTTCGAGGGCTAACCTCCACTCATTTACCCTATTATTGACAACTTCCAGGTTTTCTCCTACCAGAACTATATCATCCGCAAACATCATACACCATGGTATCTCACCCTGTATCTCCTTTGAAACCTCGTTCATTACCACTGAGAACAGTACATTGCTTCGGCAGTACATATACTGAGAACAGGTAGGGGCTTAGAGCTGACCCCTGGTGCACACCTACTCCTACACTGAAACCTTCTGATACTCCACACCGACTCTTGACACTAGTACTCGACCCTTCATACATATCTTGGATCAAATTCATATACATTTTTGGGACATTTTTCCTCATTAATGCCCACCTTAAAACTTCCCTTGGCACCCTGTCATACGCCTTTTCTAAATCTATAAACACCATGCATAGTTTTTTATTATTTTCTCTGTACTTCTCTACTAATTGCCTAACACAAAATAATGGCTCCATTGTCGATTTTCCTGGCATAAAACCAAACTGGTTTTCTGATATCGACGTCTCACTTCTTATCCTCTTCTCTATGATCTTTTCCCAGATCTTCATACTATGACTCATGAGCTTATTCCTCTATAGTTCTCACATTCTTGTATGTCTCTTTTTCCTTTAAATATTGGTACAATAAAACTCTTTCTCCAATCTTCTGGCATTTTTCCTTCTATCAGTACCTTATTAAAAAGATTTTTCAACCGCCCAATGCTTACATCCCCTAACATTTTCCACACCTCTACAGGTACTCCATCTGGTCCTACCGCTTATTTCTTTTTCATCGCCTTCACCGCATCTCTCACTTCCTCCTCACCCACTAGACCAATCAATCCTTCATTCCATGTCATACTCTCTAAAGCTATTAATCGGTATATTATAATATTCATTATTCCATGAAACTGATATTTCTTTCCAGCTCCATTATCATATTGAATAATTTCTTAATGCCGGGTCCACACGATGATAGTTACTCTCGCAAGAGTCGCTATGGTGATAGTACCGTGATTATAACTATCATGAGATAAAGCATCCAAATTATGATAGTACACCATAGAGTACATGATATTAAGGACGTAGGGTGAATAAGTAAAACAGTACAAAAGTTAAAAATTTGAATATTGAGTATATACTTGCATTTTTTACAAATATTCATTAAAAATGTTAAATGAAATTACTATTTCCATGCTACGTGTAGTAGAAGAAATAATCAAATTAAAAGGATCAACATTCAAGAATAAAAAACGTATTTGGATGAAAAAATAGATGATGCGTAGAAACACATTAAGGGCATCTAATGCACTAATAAACGAGTTGGCTATTGAAGATCCCAAGAGTTATTTAAACTTTCTTAGAATTGTAAGACATTGTGAGTCAGTTTAAAAATATAATGTATTATCAATAACCACGATAGTAAAATAATATGCATAAGCATTCACATTGTGATAGTTACTATCACTCTTACGATAGTAGCTCTCAACTATCATGCATGTATGATAATGCGAGAGTTGCTCTCACGATAAGCCGATAGTTACTACTGATGTGTTCACACGGCGATAGTATTCGATAGCACTTCCACGATAGCGACTCTTGCGAGAGTAACTATCATCGTGTGGACCCGGCTTAACTTTTTAATATTTTTTCTTTATTATTTAAACGCTGACTCAAAATGAAATCTATACAAGCAATCACTTGTTTACACCTATATAAATTTAAATGCGAGGCGCGTTATAGTAAATTTAATCTGTTATTACTACGCCATCGACGACAATTTAAAAAAAAAAAAAAAAATGATGTACTTTCAAATGTCTTTAGAAATAAATAATCAATTCATGTACAATATGATTACTTTTAATTTGAATCATAAGAGTAGAAGGATGTGGATGATGGTATGCAATATAATACCTCTTAATTTTTTGTAATAATCAGTCACCGTTATAATTTCTGCAGCACTCCAACTACATCTTTTGTTGGAGTTATTCATTTCTAAATAGTTATTTCAATTTAAGTTACGCCAGCCGTGTACCAGCAAAAATAATTGAAAAATATGATATCAGTTATCAAAATAAAAATTATCGGTTTAGAGTGTTTACATGTACAAAAATACAGCCGACTTTATTTATTAAACCGATTTAATTTGGTTAAACCACATATTCGAGTGTCCTTAAAATAAAAACGGTTAGGACAACGGTTACAAAGAGTAATAAAAGCATAGTTTTCAGCACAAACATGTACCTATTTTGCCTATATGTGATGCCGTGTTTCAGTTTCATATCTTTGTATGTCATATTATTTTTTATTTATTAAAAATTTTTATCTAGCGAGGAACTTAAGAATAGTCATTTTTTTAAATTCCCTAATATACAGGGTGTTTCACGATGAACTGAAAAATGCAATAACTTTTGTTCTATTGAACATTTTCAACTTTTTTTTTTTTTTAATTGTTAAGTGTCGTCTGCGCTACATTCAAAATATATTTCAATTTTTTTTCTAACATGTATGCAAAATTAAAAAATTAAAATTTGTTCTATTTAATATTTTAAAAATCAAGATAGCCATTTTGTAAATCCGATTTTAAGAAAAAATTTTGGCGTCAAAAACTTTTACTAAGTTAAGTCAATAATTATTAAACAATTTTTGAAGTTTGTTTAAATTCTAATTTATTTCTTGTTTATCAGTGTTATAGTGATTATCGATTTTGAATTATTTTTTCCTAAGAAATAATTTGTTATCATGAATAATCAAAAATTATGATAGTAATTTACTATAATAATATGAATTGTTATAAATAGAACAAATTATTTCTTGGGAAAAAATGATTCAAAATCGATAATGGCTATAACACTGATAAACAAGAAATATATTAGAATTTATTAGTTGTTGTTGTTGTTGTTGTTGTTTCAATCGTACGCAGTCGGGTCTCGCATCGGCCTGTACAGGGATCATGCCGATGGTTCGGTGTTTCGAATTGTTATATTTATCGATTAGCATGGGCAGCATGGAAATCCAATTACGAGTGCCGCGAGCGGTAAACTCTTTAAACATCAATGTCTTTAGCGTGCGATTAAACCTTTCGACAATGCACGCTTTCACCACGCTAAATGTCGAATACATGTTAATGTCGTGTCGTGTCATCAGAGCGTTGAACGTCTTGTTGTAGAACTTTTTGCCATTATCGACTTGTAATAATTTCGGCGGCGATTAATAATATATTAGCAAACGCCTCGGTCACCGCGGCACCGGTTTTTGACTTGAGCGGTGCGGCCCATGCGAACTTAGTGTAACAGTCGATGACGCATAATATATATTTGAAACCTCTGTTCGCCCGCGAATATGGTATCATTTCCACCAAATCGGCCTGCCATAAATCGTTTTTACCGTAAACATTAACCGCCCGTCTCTCGTAGTTCCGCCTCGCCGGTCTGTGCAGCTCCGCGGCGATTTCACGTTTAGACATTATCGTGAGAAGGGGATTCGTTTTATCAATCCCGCTTCCAGCAACTCTTCGAAAATCCGTAATATCTCGTTAGATACACCGGTATTGCCGGCCTCTCTGGACGATAGAAGTAACCGCAACCGGTCGACCAGCTCGTTCGGATCGTCCCAGTAGACTAGGTTATGTTTTTGCAACTTCATCGACATCAGTCCACTGCCGGAGGTAGCTGTTCCAGTGGTGGTGGTGGTGGTGGTGTCTTGCAAATTGAATAGTCTTGCGACTATATCCCTATATTTGTCCCCGCCGATTTTAATCTTTGACCCGTTCGCGTTTAAATGTGCCGAGGTTTGAATCTGCATGCTGCAGCCGCCTGTACATGTCCAAATCAGTCCCCGTATATTTTTCGGCCGCTGGATGTTTGACAATAAATCAACAAGTCCCGGCGTGAGCGGGTATATTTTATCTTCGACAATCAACGTGTCTTGTGCGAATTTCACTTGTTTATCGCCCAACGTGATACTGCCGTTGGAATATTTTCTCGGTCCGTATGTCTTGTCCAAATCGGGCGATTGAAACAAATCACCCGCATACCGTTGCAGCCGATATCTATTGATATCAACAGCTTCGCGCTTTAACGATGGCGATGGTGGTGGTGGTGGTGGTGGTGGTGGTGGTGATACAGACGAATCTATATTTTTATAGTCCGATACCGGTACATCGGTTATATTCTCACCGCTTACGGCTACCGCTGCACGCGATACCCCTACTAATTCCGTTAACGGGTCTATAATAGGTCTGAATGTTTGAGACATTAATTTCTGAATATTAGCCTCGCCACTTTTTAACGCGATATATTTTCGCCTGATACTCTCCTTGGCCTTGACCAATTCGTTTAACACATCGCTCTCGTCGTCGTCGTCGTCGTCGTCGTCGCCGCCGATCACCCGCTTATTCGCCGTGGCCATCTTCGCGATATCACACTACAAACAATTCTAACACCATTACCGATGCACACCCACTCTTATATAACCGCAAACGTGTCGAACCCCAGTCGATAGCGTCCGTTATCACGCTCGCTGTCTTTGCATATGACGACGAACGAGAAACGGTCGCGGTTCCAACACGTTGTACAGAAATTTTTGAACTCGGTGAAAGACATATCGCTCGAACAATGATCGTTATATACATGTTTTAAATTCGTCTCGTCCTGTTTGAATAGCACAATCAAATTGACATTATCACGTATCAGCTGCTTGGGCACTTTCAAGTAGCTTTGAGCCAGGTAGAATATGTCCACATTATTATGTCTCCCTCGGGAGAAATAATCTCTTATAACGCCCTGCTGTTCACCAATAACGTCGTCCATTATGAACGCAGAGTTGGCTCGCACTTTCTCGGGCGGTACGACCTTATCGTTTTCGAAAAACGTGAATATATTGATACCGTCTATTTCACTTACGATACGTTTTAACAGTTGATATTTAGGTTGCTCCAACGTTTTCGAATATATGTACACGTTTTCGAATCGTAGACCGTTCTCGTTGACCAGTAGGGAATACATCAAATTCGTTTTACCGCACCCCGAACTGCCCAGTACGAGGGATCTGACCGTGTTGGGAAAAAGATCACCGTGCCGAGATTTTATCCTAGCACCACCGCCCGTGTCGATGTTGTATACCGGGAGTTTTAACCGCTGCTCGACGAACCGCATGTCGAGTGTTGTATAAATAACGTGGAATCACATAAATCTTTATCACACGATGTATCGCGTTTAGAGGACGCGCACGAATAAAGGCGGCGGACTTATCAACTCGGTTATAAACAGTTTACCTGTGGAGTTGCATCTACCGGATACAGGTTGGTGTACCGACGAAGACCGCCATTACCGAATGAATTAAAAGTAAGACGTGCGGGGCATAAGTTATATACGACGTATTTTCCAATTACAGATTTTGCGGACCGGGGGACTCGACTGCGAGAGCGATTAGCACGTGGCGAGCACGGGTGTGAACGATCTCGACGAAGTTTGTAGGACTCACGACATCGCGTACGATAAAAGTAATTCGTTGACCGATAGACACAGAGCTGACGCGGTGTTGGAAGATCGGGCTTGGGAGGTTTTCAAATCGAAAAATAGCGGTATTGGCGAGAAGGCGGCAGCTTGGGCAGTTACCACAGCCATGAAGGTGAAACGCAAGATTGGCGGCGGCAGCACCACAAGTAGTGGCAGTCGTCATCGTGGTAAATGCGGCTGTGGCTTTACAGCCGTCGTTAGAGCGGCCAAGGCAGTATTGACGCAGAAGAAGAAGAAGAAGAAGAAGAGGAAAGGATCGAAGGACAAAAAAATAAATAAAAATAAATAATAGTGAAAGCAGTTTAATCAAATTAGCTAAAAATTGTATTGCGGTCGCGAAAAAAGCGGTTGTGAGAAATAAGAATTCTAAAACACCTAGAATCATCCGTATACCGAAAAAGGGTGGGGTACTGCCGTTACTACCAATTTTCGCCGGTCTGTCTGTACTTGGCGCGCTTACAGGCGCCGGTTCATTCAACAACGGTAAGCGGTGTCATACAATACACGAGTTCTATCCGAACGTGCCGCCCGGTAATAAAATTATTGAAATTCCAAGACATTTAGTTCTATACCAGCTTAACTGTTCGGAAATAAGTCGGGTAAGTGTGACGTTAAAAGATCAAAACGGTAAATTGATCGATTTGTGTGGCGAACCCGTTTCAATCCGTCTATTGATCCGCGATTGACGAGGTGCGCGCGCGCGTACGCGTCTTGTGGAAATATGGCCTTACAACTTTATAATATAAATGGCGGTGCGGGCGGACAACGACGTAGTTATGCTAAAAGCGCCGAGAAGATAAGTGCTACGAATAAAATCAAACGCAGTCGTCGTCACCCCCTGCACCACGGTGGTGGACAATTCAGAAAGAAATTAACTAAACAAAATTTGAAGTTTCTCCGCACACTAAACGCTATTTAGTCATGGATAACGTATACCTAGATGTGACGGCCGGGTATGTAGACGATTGTAGGGTAACCCAAATCGAATATCGTTCGTTTCTGCCATATTCCACGTCCGCGCTCTCCAACAACGATGAGGTGCGCGTTGCATTGCATAATACCGAGTCGTATACGCTGCCGTGCGAGAGTTATATCTACGTGGAGGGGACGATCGACAAGCCTTAGGATATGAGTAGAAATATCGACTTTATTAACAACGGTCTGGCGTTTCTCTTTTCCGAGATGAGGTACGAGATAAACGGCGCTCAGATTCAAAAACTTCTGAACCCCGGGATAACTACCACGCTGAAAGGCTATTGTTCGTATAATAATTCGGAAATTAATTCGAAACATAACTCCGCTTGGACGGTCGACCCGGGGGAAATAGATCATGATTTCGTGGACGCAGATTCGTTCAACGGCTGCGTCGAACTGAAAGACTTGTTCGGTTTTTGCGAAGGCTATAAGCGCGTTTTGATCAATTGCAATCAGCAGTTGATTATGAACCGAGTGTCGTCGGACCTAAACGCCGTTAAATTATTTAAAGCCGACAACACGCCGGAGACTTGAGAAGAATATTTGAGAAAGATATTTGAGAAGAAACAACACGATTGCGCAACTTAAATATTTTTTCTTTGAGCAAACACAAATATTTAAATAAATTTACCAACATTAATACAAATTTGTATTTGTTTCTCCATTTTCCAAAACAAAATTGCACAAAAATAAAACGGAAATATATACGTTGCACAATTTAGACTGTCTCAATATAATATAATGTTTAGATAATATGACGTGAGAATGTGACCGATGGGCGACAACTATCACATTATAGATCTCTTTGACGTACAGTATTATTTAATTATCAATAAAATAAAATCCGGTTCGATAAATATTATCGGATGTGAATACTCGTACGTTGGAAAAGCACAGCAACTAACACTTATCAGTTATTATCGGTTATTATAGTAATAAAATATTATTAGACGCCATATAATAGTATCCACTGGCCGTAACAATTGTGTATACGTATACTATACTAAAGGTGTGTTTCTTAAACTATAACTATTTATTTAAAATTATTTAAATATTTGTGTTCGCTCAAAGCAAAAATATTTAAGGTGCACAATCGTGTTATTTTTTCTCAAATATTAAAAGGTAAAAAGTCCGCAATCGTGTTATGTTTTTTTCAGGTAAAAAGGTAAAAAGTCCGCAATCGTGTTACGGCCATTTGCATCATTCTCAAGAGAGGTGCATTAGCGGCAAAGTTAGACCTACTTGTTAGTATGTAGAAAGTCACCTGGGATCGAGTGCTGTTCGGAACCTGGATGCTGAGTCTTTCTAACAAACGAGGCACATCTATTTGTCCATTTAGTAATTCCGTTAAAAAGCGATACACATGAGTCTGACGTCTAGATGCAAGTGAATCGAGACACAGGACATCATTTATCGGTTGATAATCGTGGGGTGAATGATATATATTTAAACAGTAACCAGCATAGTTCAGAAACCTGTTCTGCACTTTATTTAAACGTAGTAAATCGCCTATGGTGTATGGAGCCCAGACAATAGCTCCATACTCTAATACTGAACGTACTAATGCGCAATAAAGCGTGGAAAGACATTTAGGGGAGTCGAGCCGATCAAGATGCAAACCATTAAGAGAGTAGTCAAATTTTATAAAATCCTGAGTCCGATAGAACGACATAGTTTTACATTTGCCAATATTTAGAGAAAGCCCAACAATATCACACCAAGATGAAAACTTATTCAAAATACTTTGAAGTATTTTACAGTCCTCTATGGATGACATTGCATGGAATATCTTTGCATCATTGGCAAATAGTAGAAGCCGTGCTGGAGAAGTAACTGAACAAACTGAGTTGATAAATACATTAAACAATAAAGGACCAAGCTGAGTACCTTGAGGAATACCAGAGGGTACTTGAAACGGTTTGGATTTCCTACCAAATAGAGAAATAAACTGTACGTGCTCGGAAAGGTAAGATCTCAGCCAGATTAGAAGTGGATCACCAATTCCTAACCTATCTAAAATATAGATGAGTGTACCGTGGTCAATCGAATCGAAAGATTTTGTAAAGTCAGTGTAGACTACGTCAACTTGCTGATTTAACAAGAAAGCATCATGTGCCGAGGACACGAAATCAATGGCACTTGTAGATGTTGATCGGTTAGGAAAAAATCCATGCTGGTCAATCGATATTGTTGACAAGATTGGTCGTTGTATACGATTGAGTACAATCGATTCAAATATTTTCCCTAAGAAAGGAAGTCCGGGTATGGGCCGATAATTAGTGACGTCAATATGGTCCCCTGATTTTAATATTGGTGTGGCACAGCTACACTTCCAGATTGAGGGAAAGACTCCTTCTGCAAGGGATTTATTAAAAATCGAACAGATCGGTGAGGTGAGAGTGTCTCTACAACGATACAAAAATAAGGCATACAAAATCGGGGCCGGAGCCTCGAGTGGTAGTGAGCGATTTAAGAGCAGCGAGGACCTCTTCGGTGGTAATGGATAGTGAGGATGGGAGAAACGAAAACTGCTGTGGGGTAATCAGATCTAATTGTGTTGAAGGTACCACTCGCGGCCTGACATAAACTGAGGAAAAATATGAGGTAAACAAATCTAATACTTGATTACCCGAAGCGTGTATGTTTCCAAGATGAACCTCTTCAGGAATTCCTTGACAATCTTGGCTATTGCGGACATAGTTTACTCCGCAACCGCTCCTGCATTCTATATAGATAGGATCTATGCAATTTTTTAGATTTAAATTTACAGCGCGCACGTAATAGAGAAAAGTTATAATAGCAATGAGCACCACCAAATTGTTTAAAGATTTTATGGGCCTGTTTCTTCTTGGCCAAAAGATTCTTCAGGTTTTTTGTTACTCACGGCGGAAAGGACGATTTACGATAAGTACGCATTGGTACACATTGGTCAATAACATTCAGCTGACTGCTCGGTTGTTAAAGTCAATAAATTGAAACCCCAGTTAATACTCCCTAAAACATTATTAACTCTTTCATAGTTAGTCCCTTTGAAGTCTCTATAGGAATGTTGTTCATTAAGGGTAGGTAAATCAGAGGGACAAGTAAATGTTATAATAATCCTGGGTGATAAACATCACACGACACAAGAACTTCAGGTGATTCTTCAACTTTAATAGTTTCACTATTTGAGAAGACTAAATCAAGCACCGAGTTAGACTTATTGGGGACAGTATTTATTTGTTTGAAGTGAAGAGTACTGTACTGATCACCGATCTGGCGAACTTTATGTGTAACAGAACCATTGTACTCGAGGCCTGAAACCCCGTTGGTCCAACTAATATTTGGTAAGTTACCAAAAAACCATAGAATATCGATGCTATGGGTATATTATGTATGGGTATATTATTTTGTACATATTTTAAATTTATAATAAATAGCTTACTGAAAGTATATTAATATTTAAAATGTATAATTGTGTAATTGTTTACTACAGGGTGTATAATTTATATTGGAATCCGGTTTGACGATTACATATGTTTTTTTGATATATTTATACTTTACCGGACACCCTTTTTTTTTTTTTTTTATTGAATTAATGTAGTTTGGTATACTAAAAACGATAGTGAAATCAGAATTTGGGGCTCAAACTTAGTTTTCAAGTTACAGGTCTCTGAAGTTACTTTTTACTATTTTCTTAATACGTAATTTAATTAAATTTATTATTATTTATGGTGCAGTGGTCTCACAAATGCTTGTGGCACAAAACACATAGAGTTCAACTCCGACCCAATCGAAATAACTTTTTCCAATATTTTATTAGTTTGTGACCGTGTTTTTATTTATATTTATTTAAATTTTATGGTATGATAATGGAATAATAAACCTAATAAAATGTGTTATTTATATAATTATTTTAGTTTTCGTGATTTACTCACGTAGCGAAGTTTTAGGTTCACATACAAAACATAATCCCATCAGCAGCAGTATCAAGGTTTGCTCAAAAACTAGGTTAGGCTTAGACTATAATTCCCCTTGGGGTGAAGCCCCATTCGGCATGAAAAGTGACACGAAGTGTCACTCGAGTTTGTGAGTGGAGCCGGCAGGCGTAGCGAGCGAAGTTCTAAAATTTTAAAAATTAAAGTTTCGCTCGGTCTCGATAAGAAAGAATAGATTAGAAGATAAAATTTGAAAGATATTTTTGATTTGCGATTACATGACCTGTACAATGTATATGTATATGTATATGTAACATAACATATGTATATATATGTAATGTAAAGCATAATATTTTTTTATAATATTTTTTTTTTTCTATAGGAACATAATGTAAAGCATAATATGTTCCTATAAAAAATAACCAAAAACGTGTCGTAAAAAAATGCAAAAATTCATATGTATGCACCCGACGGGAATTGTTCAGCCGTTTTACAACCCGTGTTCAGCGCATTACGAACCTACGTTTTAAATCATCGAGCTATGCAACATTATAAAATTTTATATGGATAAAACTAATATTTGAAGAAAAAACTACAAAAATCGCTAACTTCAAACAGCTATAACTTTCAAATTAAGTCTAAATTAACAGAGTCCCAAATTTGGATTTCACCAACGTTTTTTTCGTACAAAAATGACTAGTCCAAAAAAAAAAAAAAAAAAAAATGGCCAAAAAAAAAGGGTGTCCGGTAAAGTATAAAAGTTCCGTTTTTTAATTATTACGTATTATTATAATCCCTTCGGCGTAGGGAAGTGGCGCTCCCATCGCCCAGTGTAACCCCAGTACACTGCAGTAGCCATACCCTGACCTAAAGTGGTTGGGGTAGTCTGGTCCTCCAGGTTGGGGGTTGAGCGCAGGGCTAACAACCCTGCCTCGTAAAAAAGCTTTGTTCAGGATCCTAAGAACAAACCTCGGACTAGATTTAATGGAAAAAGACATGGAAACGGAAACACGGAACTTACTTTTGGAACTTGGAACATACGAACTCTTTACAAACCCGGTGCTGCACAAAGTATGATTAAGGAAGTAGAAAAATATGGTCTAGGAATAGTAGCTCTGCAGGAAATAAGATGGAAGGAAGCAGGAAGTATAGACATGGGCAATATGACAATCCTTTTTAGGGGGTGTGATGAAAGAGGACAATATGGAGTTGGTTTTGCGGTACGTAAGAATATAGTACCAATGATAAAAGATTTTAGAATAATTAACCCAAGACTGGCGTTACTAAAAATAGAGACTAAATGGTTCGATATCGTATTCATTAACGTACATGCACCCACGGAGGACAAATCACAACAAGAAAAAGAAGATTTTTATACTGAGATAGAACAACTACTAGAAGGGATTAGTAATAGCAAAATAAAAATTGTACTAGGAGACATGAACGCCAAAATAGGGAATGAGAGATCATATAGACCAACTATTGGTACCCACAGTTTACACGACATGACTAATGACAATGGCACAAAACTTGTGGATATGGCCATAGGTAAGGGTCTTAAAGTCAAGAGTACAATGTTCCCGCATAAGAACATACATAAAGGGACGTGGGTGTCACCTGATGGTAGGCACGTAAACCAAATAGATCATATATTAATAAATGAGAGATTTGCCAATAACATAACGGATGTAAGAACATACAGAGGAGCTGATTGCGACTCAGACTATTTCCTAGTGGCTAGTAACCTTAGGGTTAAACTAAAAACAATGAGTAGGAATATGAAATTGGAAATTGTCAGGTATGATGTAGAGAAATTCAGGGATAGTAGGAAAGCTAGAGAATTTCAAGAGAACATACAGAAAATGGCGCGAGAATTAAACTCAAACCCCGAAACAGTAGATGAGCAATGGAAAATAATTAAACATACCCTTGGAAATGTGTCGGAGAAAGTTTTAGGGAAAGCCCATAGAACGAAGAAACCCTGGTTTAATACTATCTGCCAAGAAGCCCTGGAAAGAAGGAAAATAGCAAGAGAAAGATGGCTAAATGATACTAACAATCAGGAGGAAGAAAGAATCTTTATAGTTAAAAGGAAAGAAGCACATAACATTGTCAGGTGTGAAAAGAGAAAGTATGTTCAAAATTTAATAAGGGAGGCAGAACAGGATTATAGGTCACACAATACAAGGCAGCTATATCACAAGGTAAATAGTTTTAAAGGCGGATATAGAAGACAAGAAAAATTTCTGAAAAAGGACGATGGAATCCTAGTGACGAATCAGGAAAAAATAATGGAGAAATGGGCAGAGTACTTCGAAAAGCTACTCAATTGTGAAGCATCAGTTGATAAATTTACATATGGACACAACGAACCCAATGATGATCCCTGCCCACCCCCATCAAAGGAAGAAATCGAACAACAGATCAAAAGGCTCAAAAATCACAAGTCACCCGGGGAAGATGACCTTCAAGGGGAAATTTTAAAGCATGCGGACAGCTCCATGATAGAAAGTATATACTTGTTGATAAAAGAAGTGTGGGAGACGGAAATTTTACCGAAAGACTGGGGAGTAGCATATATATGCCCAATACACAAAAAAGGCGACAAGCAAGTCTGTAGTAACTATAGAGGAATAGCGTTGCTAGATACAACATATAAGGTTTTATCATATTGCATCCTGGATAGAATCAAACCTTTGGTCGAACAAATGGTGGGGGACTATCAATGTGGATTCAGGCAAAATAGGTCAACGACAGATCAGATATTTATAATCAGGCAGTTATTCCAGAAAAGCTGGGAATATAATAAGGAACTCCATATTATCTTCGTTGATTTTTAAAAGGCGTATGACAGTATAGATAGAACTAGCATAACCGAAATTCTGAAACATTTTCATTTCCCAAGGAAAATAGTACAATTAGTGGAAGCTAGTATAAGGCAAACTAAAGTCAAAGTCAAAGTAGGAAATGCGACATCGAGGATGGTGGAGGTAAGAACCGGACTTAGACAGGGGGATGCCTTGTCGCCAGTACTCTTTAATTTAGTATTAGAGAAGGTGGTCCGAGAAATAAATATTGGAAGAGATGAAGGAGTAAGAATGGATAGAACTTGCTTCAGTCTTCTCGCCTAAGCAGACGATATAGTCTTGCTAGGAGAAGACGAACAAAAAGTGGTAGGTTTATGCGGCAGGTTAATAGAATCGGCAAAGAAGGTAGGGCTACATCTCAACATAGAGAAAACGCAGTACATGAAAGTTAGTAGGGAACTAGATAACCTTCAGGAAAACGAAACCATAACAGTTGGCCAGTACGAGTTCAAAAGAGTAGAAGATTTTAAATGCCTGGGCACGATTGTAACGCAGAAGAATGAATGTCAAATTGAAATTCAACAAAGAATAAAAATGGGAAATAAAGGCTTCTATGCACTAGGCAAACTACTAAGCTCGAAAGTCATGTCAAAAGAGGTTAAAACTCAGCTGTATTTGACAATCATACGACCAATAGTCATGTATGGTTTACAATGTTGGACGTTACGAAAGACTGAGGAGGAAAGATTAGCAATTTTTGAGAGGAAGGTACTTCGTAAAATATATGGACCTATGTATGATCAAGAGCTTCAAGGATGGAGAAAAAGACATAATCAAGAACTGACGGAGCTTTTCAATAGACCAAATATTATAAACAAGATCAAACGGAGTAATTTGGAATGGGCAGGACACGGAGTTAGGAAGCAAGATTCAATGGTTCAAAGGGTACTCCAAGAAAACCCAAAGAGAAAAAGACCACTGGGTAGACCAAGGCTACGCTGAGAAGATAGAATTAAAAAAGATTTCCTAAGTGCTGGCGGAGCGGAATATGATCACAGGGACTGGAAGGAAGTAGTGGAGAATAGAGAAGAATGAGAAAGGATTTGTTCTATGGCAAGAAGGCCTTAATAAAAAAAAAAAAAAAAAAAAAAAAAAAAAAAAAAAAAAATCCCAACAAAAACACTTGTCGAACTCCGTGTAAAAAATTGCTAAGTAAAAAAAACTAGTAATTTATAAGACTTTAACATTATAAAGATGTGATATCATGAATAAATGCTAAGTAAATTACATTTTAAATTAATTGATCTATCTCAATCATTTATTTACTTTGCTAGAATTTATTTATTTCGACAAATAAACATGTCTGTTTATAACTGGACTATTTAACAAATTTCCATGACAAATGTTACTAAATTTGTTTTATAAAAAAGTCTTAATCATTAATTTATAAAGAAAATAAATTCTAGCAAAATAAATAAATGATTGAGATAGATCAATTAATTTAAAATCTAATTTACTTCGCATTTATTCATGATATCACATCTTTATAATGTTTAAGTCTTATAAATTACTAGTTTTTTTTACTTAGCAATTTTTTACACGGAGTTCGACGAAGTGTTTTTGTTGGGATATCAGTAGTTTTTTATAACATATTTTTATGTAATGGCATGTAATATGTAATTTTTTATGTTTTTATTCATTTATTTTATTATTATGTTTGTATTGCATTTTTCTAAATAATTTCTCCTTTTTCGTAATTTCTGTTAATATGTTTTAAAAACCATTTTAGAAATAATGAATCGCGGATTATAATATAAATAAATAATATAGTAGTGCCTACTACAACTACAACAAACGAGACAACAAACAAAACGTGGTTTTTCTACCGGCGCGGCGGCGGATATAAGTCGATGTAAATCGAACGACGCCAGAAACATGAACTCGATAACAGAAATTACGATACGATAAGCGAAGACGCAGGCAACGGCGGGAACCGCAAGTCGCAACCGTTGCCCAGTGTACCCACCGCGACGTAAACGTACACGGAATAGAGGGGGTAATACGGTCTCGTGCGCTGCTGCGTGAACTAGTGATGGGAATAATCGAATGATTTCTATAATCGAGAGATTAGTAATCGAGATATAATAATAATCGAGTAATTTACTCGATTACTCGATTAGTAATTTACAGCGGTGTCGTATGCTATCTACAAATACTATTTATCGTCTGATATTATCTATATAATCGCAATAATAATTATCTACATTCTATAAAGTTAGACCCATGGATTTTCTACGATTAGTTGTGTTTGTGAATTATTCTTATGTGTTAGTGTTTAAAATGACTTCAATTGGTGATTTATATAGACATATTATTTATACTGATGATACTTGTGTGAATTTTTTAAAAAACAAAAAGGTGTATTACCAAAACAAGAATTTTGTGAAAAAATCAATAATGTCAACAATGGAGTGTGTGGTGGCTTTCTCAAGGAATGTTATAAAACTTTTATTTATAAACATTATAAATTAAAATTCATGTTATTTTTTAATGTTTAAGTATAATAAAATATTTATAATAAAAAATAAAATAAAATAAAAGGTGAGAAAATGCTTCAAGATAAATCAATACAAAATAATAAATACTATTTACATGAAAATAAAGTAAATAAAAAACTGACAATTCTTTGGTTTAACCGTAAATCATATAAAATTAAAATAATGATAAATCAAAATTCATCTTGAGTAGGTATTACGATTTATAAAAGATTTAAATTACTCTTTAAAAAAATGATGTAGTTTAAATTTTTTGGTGACAGCCTATTTCGACGATCATTTGTTAGCAATCCAGCTTTCGAAAATACCCGCTCGGATGGAACTGAAGTCGCTGGTATACAGAGATATTTTTGTTGAAGTTCGTATAATTCGGGCAATGTCATCTTGTGCTGTTTCCAAAAATCCAAGCTATTTTTTTCTCGTTGCAAATGGGGTAACTCTAAGTATTGACGCATCATTAATGTTGCAGAAACATTTGGACATATGTTTGACATGATTTTCTGCGGGCGCCCCTGAAACCCAGCATAAAGCGGTGTGTGAAAGACGCACGATTTATATAATCGAGACATTTTTATAATCGAGACATTTTTGTAATCGAGACATTTTTATAATCAAGAGATGTCTGGAAATAATCATTCGAAATGTTCAATTGAAATATTAATAATCGACATCATCATTATTTGTCAAACGACCAGTCCCACGAGTAGCACGAGTCGAAAATAAAGACTCAAGGTCAACAACTAGTAGATAAGAAGATTAGTAATTCAGTTTTCGTAATACGAACTATATACCAACTACTATAAAGTATAAACTAGTAAATATATAAATAGTAATTACCAATTAGTAATTACTAATTTTTCAATCGATTATTTTTGACCGAGCAACTCGATTATTTTTCTAATAATCGAGTTACTCGATACATTCAAATAATCGAGTACTCGATTATTTTCTCTCGATTATTCCCATCACTAGCGTGAACCGTAATAACTAAAAACGGTCGAGCACAATATCTTTTTGCTTCAAAAATACTTGACTTTTTTGCTAATATATTCGTTATTATTCAACCAATTTTTTCGAAAATGACAAAGGTATAATCTACAAATCATGCCCGATCTATTGATACCACAAACAGACCAATCCGTTCATTCGTTAGGTCTGTAGCCCTGGCTAAAGAAAACGGTCAAATTTACACACATTCAATGGGCAAACTCTGGCTCGTGTAATATACTACGGTAGTGACCGCTTCGCTTTTTTTTTACTTAGCTTCGCGCCACTACCGTCGCGCTGGGTTATTACGTACTATACGAGAAGTAGCAAAACATACCCATAGATCTTAATATGTCCATGAACATACCTATGACGTAGCATGTGGTCGTTTAATCACATTTGTTTCTTCTTCTTCTACTTCGCCTTCCTCCCAATTATTTGGGGTCGGCCACCCTTGTCCTACACCTCCACTTTACTCGGTCAATCACATCTCCTCATAATGTTTAATCACATTTGTTTGATTTTGATAAAGGAATGGATAAGGAATTGATAATGGAATACACCTCCATAATATAATCACAGAATAGACTAAATTTAGTCTATTCTGTGATATAATCTTGGTGGCTTAGAGGTTTCTTATCAATTAACTCATATCAATGATATGAAATATGTTATTATAGTGGCACTTTTCTTTGACACCTAACTTTTTACTCGTGCTATAAATTATATATTTATGAATAATTAGGAACATTATGTTTATTAATTTAGCCGGTTATAATGAAGTCTTGAAATCAAAGAACAGTAATTGCAATCATGGATATTAAATGGCTAAAACGATACCGTTTGTTCTGCATCGGAGGCTTTATCATTCTATGTGTTCAGATTGTGCTAGCGTTTGTATTCTTTTCCATTCAAGAGTATTCAATCGTCGAGGAATTGTCACCAAACGTATGTGAACTACATTATTTCAATGTTATATATGTTATTTAGATAATTATACTAATAATAATAATTTAAATTCTAGTCATTAAATAAATTGAGGAATGTAGTTGATTATGGTATTGGGGATGACGATGAGTCTAGCTATAACAATGTTCCCAGTGGTAGCAACCATCGTAACAAACTACCACCAGATAAAGATAACAGTGCATCATCAAATGAATACTATAATAAAGCGCTTCAACAACGCCACAATAACTATAAGACTGATAACTTTAGAGTACTAAGATTAGATGAATTAGAATTCATACCATCATGTGATATAAGTGGACGTGAGTCTGTATCAGCATTACATCGCGCAAAATCTCAATTTTGTAAACAAATCATAGCAAACATATCGTGTCTAATGAAGACAAATCCACCATATCCTAAACGACTGCCTCATCAATGTCCAACTAATGGTATTATGATTTCCTATATATTATGTATAGTAAATATTTATTTAATTTTATGATTTGATTTATCATTTTTATTTTTGTTAGATGTAAAAAATAATAAAACACTAGGATGTTTTCGAGATAGTAAGGAAATTAAATTATTACCTGGGTATAAGACTACACTCATACATACTAATTCACAAGATTATTGTTTGGATTTATGTCTTCAATCTGGTTTTGTTTATGCTGGAGTTGAATACGGGTAATGATTAATAAATATATTATTTTAATATTTTATTTAACTATATTATTATCATTAAAATAGATATTTTGTTACGGTTATAAATACTTATATTATTTATTTAAGGACTGAATGCTTTTGTGGTAATGAAACTCCAGAATGGGATTTAAAACTTCCAGATACATTTTGTGATATGGAATGTCCAGGCAACCAAAGTCAAATGTGTGGTGGACATTATACTATTAATGTTATCAAAACTGGTGTTTCTAGTATGTTTTATGTTTTAGATTTTAGATTTTATTTAATTTTTTCTTTCTTTTAGAATTCATTGCCAGAGTAGCTTCTGAACCTTTACCAAATTTACAATATGATAAATCTCCTGTGCGAATAGTATTTCTTTTAACACTAAATGGAAGAGCTGTAAGACAAGTTTATCGATTGATTAAAGCACTTTTTCATCGTGATCATTATTTTTTTATACATGTAGATGCAGTAAGTAAATAATTGTTGATTTTATTTTTTATTTTCTGTAAATGCATAATTCTATTTGAATTTTAGAGACACGATTACATGTTTAGAGAATTATTAAAAGTTGAACTAGCATTGAGTAATATTCGATTGTCAAGAAGAAGACATTCAACTATCTGGGGAGGCGCTTCTTTATTATCTACTTTAATGGATGCTATGTCAGATCTGGTTCAGTCTTCATGGGACTGGGATTTTGTTATTAATCTTAGCGAGTCTGACTTTCCCATTAAGTTAGTAATTATTATTTTTGTAGTTATTAACTTGAGTTTTCGTTTTTAAGATATAGCAATTTAAAATTACACTCTTAAATCTATATACTATAATTGATGGATGAAAATGTCACTAGGTCAAATGATAAATTAGTAAAGTTTTTAACTATGAATCGTGAACGTAACTTTGTCAAATCTCATGGTCGTGAAGTTCAACAATTCATACAAAAACAAGGACTAGACAAGACATTTGTTGAGTGTGAGGCAAGAATGTGGCGTATTGGAGAGAAAGAATTACCAAAAGGCATTATTTGGGATGGTGGGAGTGACTGGCTAGCATTATCAAGATCTTTTGTCGATTATCTAGTTACTGGTGATCCTCTTATTTCTGGCTTGTTACAATTTTTCAAATATACTTTATTACCAGCTGAAGTATGTAAAATAATTGTAAATTAATATTTATAATTTTAATGAAAACACATTTTTTTTTTTTTTTAGTCATTTTTTCATACTGTCTTAAGAAATTCACCTTTTTGTGAAACTTATATTGATAATAATTTACATGTCACTAACTGGAAAAGATGGCTTGGCTGTAAATGTCAATATCGCCATGTTGTCGATTGGTGTGGTTGTAGTCCAAATGTTTTTCGATATGAAGACTGGAATCGTATTAAGGTAATATAATTTAGATTAATAAGAATTAGCAAATATTTATTTGAAGTGCATCCTACATTTTTTAGATTTTATATTGACCATTCATTACTATGTATTAAAATAATAATTATTTAAATTTATTAAATTATATAATTTACAAGAAATTCAAACAAAAAAACTCATTAATAACTAAAAAATTGTTTGTCTTTATTTTTATACTATTTATGAAAATAGAGTTTTGTATTATAATAAGTTACACTATTAAATTTATAATTTAGCATAGTCAATAAAAATAATACAATTTAAAAATTAATTTAAGTGTAAAAAAATTGGTTTTATTAAAACTATACAAATTTTAATAAATATTACGAACACTGATAACTATGTTAATATTTTATTAACTAACAATTAATGTATATGGTTTTTATCCATTGTATAAAACCCTATAAACCAAATATCATTATAAAAATAAGTATTTAATATATTTTGATTTTCAATGTTTTTTCTTTAGAATACTGAAAAAAAGCAAGTTTATTTTGCTCGTAAATTTGAACCAATTATCAACTTATCTATAATAGATACACTTGAAGTTTGGTTGTATGGAGAATATCCTGCAGGTAACACTATTATCTTTTCAAATATATATATATATATATATATACACATATACTTTATATATATACACATACATACTTTATATTTATAAGTATGTATGTGTATGTATGTATATAAATAATATTAAATAATATTTACAATCGTGTATTTTAGATCTTAAAAACCGAATGAGCTATTGGCAAAATGTATACCATTATGAAGACATACATCCAGCACCTGATGAATCACTGCTTAAAATTGGAACTAGTCTTGCAAGAATTGCAACAAAACTTCTAACTACTTCACAAACAACTTGTAAAATCCGTAGTCTTGATAAGTTACTACAGGTTTTCACTTATCATCATAAGGATCAATTTAGAGTAATTTTATGAATTTACTTAACAATTTGAAATAAATACTTACATAAAATATTGTTTTATTAGGGATTTTTGATTCAATATGAAGTTAGTGTTTCAAATAGTTCTACTAAACTCCTTCTAGAAAGTTGGTGTTGGCCAAAACTTCAAGGAATTATTATACATAATAGAGATCCAATTAATAGATTATTGGTAATTTAAAATATATAGTTCTACTACAAAAATGTATAATTTTATTAAAGCTTATATATTATGTTATTGTAGAATTTTATTGTCAGTTCAGATTTTGATCAAAAAGAACAAATGTCAAGAGATTTTATACGTATTATAAGCCCCCACACAGAACCTGTATTAATACATCAATGGGCTCTTGGTGATCAAAGTTTTATAGTTACGTTTTTGTGGTTAAATCCTTATGGCAAGCTAGCTAATGTTACATCTGTAAAAATTGATGAATCAGCTTTAGTTAGTAGTTTTATTCATTTTAAATTGTATAACTTTACAAGCATTATATATTTTAAATTTTAATCATTTAGATTAAATTTGGGAAACCAACTTTACTAACACCTTTGTCACAAGGAATATGGACAGTATTATTAGTCTATGAAAATGTAACTATGGCATACACTCAATTTCTAGTTACTCCATCGCAAACCAATAAAGAACCATCCATATCTGCTAGTCAAATAAGGTAAGGCATTAACAAATTTTTTTGGTTATAATTTATTAAAAATATTTTGATTATAGCTTTATAAATAAAGGTCACAATTATGAACAGTCCCTTCACGAATGGGCTAATGTAATAAAAGTTTTTAAAAATACAATACAATTTGAAATGAAAAATAAAATAAATGATCATTTGAAAACTAGAATGACTAGTTGGATTGATAATCTTATTATAAGGTAAAGGTATATTTATTGTTATTAATTAAACTTATGTTATTCATTCACAAAACATTTTGAGATGTTTGCTTTTAATTAAAATAAAATATGTAATATTACATTTTGATTATAACCTAATCTTGAATTTTTAGTGCTTACAACATTATAGAGACCTGTATTGTTATTCCGTGTAAATCTATTGGTGATTGTGGTCTTAAGGACTTGGTTACATGTGCTGAAACATCATGGAGTTCTTATTCACCGGATCCAAAATCAGAAATAATATCAATTAATAAAGAATTTGGAACTTTAAACAGGTAAACTTATTTTATTTTAATTAGTATTACCAAATATAGCCAGAATTGAAGTAAGTTTTAAAAGGACTGACTTTTGGCTGTATATTTTAATTTTAATATCGTATCAAATTTAACTTGGATGATATTTATTAAATATTTTACTTTTTAAGAACTAAAAAAAATCAAGAAACTTATTGGTGTTTTAATAGTATTTTTTAACTAAACTTTAACTATTATTTTTATTAATATATCAATCTTAAATTATAAAACACCAAGTCAAAATGATTAGTTTTATAAATTTATACTGTTTAAAAAAATAAGAAACTTATCAATGTCTAATATCCAATCAAAAAATGTCTGTATACAACTTGTTCTTAAAAAGTAATATTAAATGAAAATAAAAATATACTTTAAAACAAATATATTTCTAGATTTTGCTGTAAATAGCTTTAGTAACATAAGTACTATGTTATAATTTTAATGAATAGAATTAATTATAACCAATTTTTATCATATTTATTTTCAGATATTATTAGACTGACATAGTGCCATATCATTACAAGTTATACCATTTCTATCTTAATCTTATTTTTATTTTATTTATTTAATATGTTTAGATATTTTTTAAAGATTAATGATTGTTGACCCACCTATAAATTATTACATGTTTGCCAAAAATTCACAATTTATTAATTTTTGTAAATGTAAAGAAACTACCCATTATTTTTTTTAACAAATAAAGTTAATATTATGGTTTACGATCAGATATTTTACATTTACATTAATATAAATTAATTTTGATTTAATGAAGAACACAATGTTAACAAAAATACTTATTTATATAAAACATTAACTGAAATGTAGTTAGATTTAATTATTTTACTATTATTTTAACATAAAAAAAATCTCTTGTAGAAATAATGAGTTATTTACATTTGAGAGGATGTAATATCTACTATCTGTCTATGTTTGATACTTGTATAATGTTACATTTTGAATTATAAATCTTAAAAGTTATAGATTGATTTTTATTTGAGATTATATGGTACATAAAGGTTTAGGTCTTAATAGTATTAATGGAAAATTAAAAATGTTCAAGATATTACAGACTGTTTATTTAGATTGTTGCCATGATTTTATATGTTTTTTGTTAAAAACAAAAATAATTGATTTTAATTTAGTCACGCTTAATAATTAATTTTTTATTATTTATTTTTATGTATGGTTGATAAATAACACGTAATTCTTATTTTTAATTTATTTTTTAAATATTACAATATTACAATATTTAATTTACTCGTTTAGTTAGAAAAAAAAAATATATATTAATAACTGTTATCAGTTTCTTTGAAAAAATAACCTTTGTTCAAATCACTTCGTATACATTTTAATGGATAATAATTGTTTATCATTTGATTTATATATTGCCCTAGTTAGGAAAGTGTTTTTAAGATTAGTAGTTTTGACTATTCCTCTACATTAAATAATATTAAGTTGGATGATTTTTATATGACATAATAAATATAGCATTAAATATGTATATATATGATGAAATCATTTTTTCTCTGGTTATTTTTATATAATTAATTTATAAAATATTTGGCAGTTGCATGAATATAGTATGTACGAACAGCTACAAAATTATGAGTCAGATAATTGTAGATAAGACTATATATTAGAACTGATAGATCAAACCTAACTATATTGTATCACATACTGATCTAAATTAATTATTATATTGTAATTTTCCTTAACTTAATTTATAAAACTTTAAACAAACAATTCTATTAAATAAGTTTTTTAAATTAATTTATTATATTATTTTATTAAATTTCAAATGTATTTAAATTTATTATACACTATTATCATCATATTTTTCACATTAATTTACTTACATGATATTATGCCTTATTTTATCTTCATATTTATTATTGAAACTAAATCTGTTTAAATTATTTTTATAAGTATTGTATCAAATTTTTATCTGCAGCTAAAAATCATATGAATTAGTTAATATATTGCATACAAGTGCACAATTTATTTATCATGACCAATTTCTAATTAATAAGGTTTTAAAATACCTTGGGTACAGTAACTATTTCTGTAAATTATATACTATTTAATATTTAATTTAAAATAGTTAAATGATAAAAATATATATACTGAAGTTTTAATTGTTAGGTGATTTAAATGTTTATTAATGATTTGTTTGAAATACATTATAGAGGTTTTAAATGTTTTAGGATAACAAGAATTTCAAAAATTAATTTTAATACATTTCATGTTAGACATTTTTGTATATGTTAATAGTAAACATTTCAGTGTTTTGTGAATGGAATTAAATGTTTTTTTTTTTCTTTTATAAACATTTTTTATACCCTTGTCAGCATTTTTGTAGTATAAAAACAATATTTATTTATCACGCATTTTCTGTAAACTATTATGCTAGTAAAATGGTTATTTGATCTCAATTTATATCACATTTGAAATCTATTAGTATGTACTTTCATTTTATTTAATGTTATTAATATCTTAATGAACAATGTTATGAATTTTATAAACTGATTGTATTTCTTTTTAAGGTTAACAGTGACCTAAACATTTTGAGTAATAAAAATTAAAAAACATAAGTATGAATGATTTTAAAAGATTATATGAGTTTTATACGAATGTAAAAATGTAATATTAAAAATGAATAATTCAACTAAAAAATACTAATGATTGATTTTTTAAATGCATTGTCCAATTCTAATTTTAACAGTTAATAATAATTGTTTTAAATGAAATAATTATTGTTTAATCTTGTACATTTTCTTAATTTGAATAATAAAAATAAATTATCTTTTATATGTGAACATTGTGTGGTATCAATAATATCTAATACTTTTAAAATATCTTTAATATTTTTATTATATTATATGTTTTTAAATTTTGAATTTTACATTTATTATTACTTAAAATAATGTTTGGGCCCTTTTATGTTAATCTTCTTTTTATTTTATATTTTAATATCTATATATAAAAAAAAAAAAAAATTATAAATTGTTTAAATTAATGTATGGATTACAAACATTTTTTACACTATAAAATAAGTTCTGGTTTATAATGAAACAGCCATTTAGGCAAATATTTAAAATAGTTTAAAACCTAACTTAAAATGAATAACTTATCTTATGAGTTATATAAAAATAAATAATATAAATAAAAAACAATAACCTGTAAAACAAAATCGATCAATAATTAGGTATTAAATTTTATAATTTTAAGTTTATCTCAAATTTGGTTGTTACACTAAAATTTTTAGAATATAATTTTAAGATTTTATTTTTCATTGCACATTAAATGTATATGATTCCAATAGTAACCCAATGAAATGAATATTTTGTATTGCTCACTGTGTGTTGTGTTTAAATTAATTATCCTAAATGTAATTAACATTGTTTGATCAATTTTAATTAAGTTTATTAAAATATTGTTACTAACTAAACATATCATATTATTTTTTTTTAAGCAGTTTTAAAATAATTGCGTACTAGCATATTATTTAATATAAAAATGGGGTAATTTTACAATGTATCACATACTTATATTAATTAATTATATTTGATGTACATTTATTATATAATTTAAAGTAGATGTAAATCATACAACTAGAAGTTAGATCAAATTATGTATACTTTATATGTATGACAAGAAATAGAAGCGTTATGTTATTTTAAGTTATAAGAAAGTAAAATTTAAAATAAAATATATTTTAATATCCTTATACCATAAGCTATTACTTTTTGAACACACTATTATGTATTTATATTGTATACACTTTTATACTTTTTTTCATTATGCTCATTTTTATAATTAATTAAAACAGGAATTTTACATCATAATTATCCATAGAAAATTATTTTATTTTTAAATTAATTATACAGGATCCCAAGGTTCAGTTTTTATTTATTTCTATACATATAATTAAGTGAATAAAAAATAAATAAATTATTGATAAAAACTAACAAAAATAATATAATGCATTGTTTTTTATGTAGCAAATATTATACAAAGTATTTGTACAATTGTTGATTATATTTTTATAATATAATATCATGTGTTATTACTTATTAATTTTAAATCCTTAGTATATTATTATTTATCGCCTAGAGTAAACTCGTTTTTTCCTCAGTGCAGCCTCTACTCTAAGTTGTCTCCATTCTTGCACCAATGAGTGCCTTTGAAGTTCCAGATGTCTACTACTGATTGTTTGATGATAGTCTGCACGTAAGTGAGCCAAAGCATTAACTTGAGCATGCCAGCTATGCAAACCTATGAAATAGGTATATAAGTATGTACATACTTTAGACAATTAAATGATATGGGCAAATAAAATCTTACTTAAATGTGATTTATATGGGCTCAATAAACTATATGTACGCTCGTAAGCCATTTGTCTTTCACGAAGTCTAATATTTAGGTCCTAAAATAGTTCATAAATATAAAATAAAATCTAATTATTACTAAATGTTATACATGGTATAATTACTTGAATAGGCTGAATGGGTAATTTGTATCTTGGAGGCTGTTGTTGCCGAGCAGTTCTTGTTTCCATTGCAACAAAATCATCAACATGCAATGATGGTGGTCTAGATGTGTTAGGCAAACGATTACGGAATGTATCAGGGCGTTGAACTGTTCCAAGCCTGCTAAATACTTTGTGGCGTGTAGGTGGAATTGAAATAGCTTTAAAATATCAATTAAATAATGTATAGTTGTTAGATGTAACTTAATATCATTGGTTCTGTAATATATTTTATAAAATAAATTCTTACTTGATATGTTTGTAATGTGTTCTTTTTCTTTTTTCTCAGATATAATAGGCTCTTGTGGTTTATGGACAGTTGGTTCTGGTTGGACAACACAGTCTTCAATTTTAAATAAATAATTAATGTTATCTTTGATATCAAAATCAAGCAATTCTGATGCAACTTCTTCTATATTACACTCTATTAGGTCTTCAACAGCAGTACAACAATCTATAATACACTTGTCATAGATTTTGTCATTAATGTCTACTATATAGAAAAGTCTATCTTTAAATATAGGAGTTAAAAAATCAACTGTAGCTAGTTGAGGTTCAATCAGCTCTACTACAGGTTCTTGGTCGTTATTCAAAAAATCTATAAGACTAGTTAAATGTTTATAGCTCAAATCTGTTGAATTATCTTGTTGCATAATTTCTTTTAACAAATTTATAGGATGATCTGTATTATTATTTGACCAATTCAAATATTCTCTTAACTGAGACGAGCTTAAAAATAATACTCTTCTTGGGTTTATATCATTTTTAATACATAGATTTAAAAGCTGTAGTGTATATGTTAAAATATTTACACATTGACTGTCTTCATTTTTCCATTTTTGCAATAAACCATTGAAGATATTATAAAAAACCTTAGGGAACAAATCTAAAACTGTTTTGAATTGATAAAATCCATAATCATTTTTTATAATCACCATGCATGTCTTAATAGCACGAGACATAGTAGATAATTTTGAGTGAGATTCAAATAAGCTGAAAAGTGATTTTAAAATATTGCTATAAAACCATTTGCTTGGAACACTATCTTTAGGTAAATTTTCATCATGATTATTACTACAAATAATATCACTGTCACATAAACATTGCACAAACAAAATATAACTTTCTTGTTGGTTTACTGTAATATTGTTACATATTTTCTGAACAAATTTTTCATAATTTTCTTCAGATTTTTCTTCATTCAATATTTGTAAAACAACAGTCTTTATTATAGCACATTCTTTATTGTCACACAATTTTGTTAATAAATCTAAACAACTATTGAAACAGTAAGTATTATCAGTATCCACTAGAATTTTTAACAGTGATTGAGTTACAAACAAACACAATGACATGCTCAAATCAGAAATTTTATTACATAAACATTCTAATGGTTCTAATAATATTTTACTTGGAATCAAAACTGTGATAAGTTCAACCAATTCATTACTTAATTGAGTCAAATGGTCAATCCATATGTTACGAAAAGATATCATAGTTGCAATAATAGATTCCTCTAAAGGTTTCTTTGTTTTAATTGGTAATGGTGAAGGTAATAATTTGCATAAAAGTACCAATCCAGAATAATAAGCAGATGGACTATATAATATCCAGGTTATTAATTCATTTATCATTGAAGATCCAATTTTGATTTCTATATAAGCCTTGAGTGTTTTATTTATATCTTTGGTAACTTTAATTGCATCTTCATGAATTGTACAATCATCAGGAACATTTTGCATCAAGTTATAAAGTGTTAGTAATATTTTGATAGGTGATAGATCTTTAAATGAATTCCCTCGACTTTGTATTAATAGTGTTATCATACATCTAATTAATACCATTGATGGCCGAATGATAGATATTATGTTTTTGGCTTTGTCACCTGTTAATTTCCAAACATTGATCGATGGCTGCTTATAGCTATCACAAATTTTATTGACAATAGTTAGTAAATTTCCTAGCATATCGCACGAGTACATTTGTAAAATAATATATTTATATTTAAGTTCAATAAAATCTTCTACTCCCTCAAAAGCTGTTTCATCATTAGGAACTCCTAAATATTTTAAAATTCGAAGACTTGTTATTAAAGTTTTGTTAAAACTTAGGCAGTTATCTATATTATTTTCAACAATCTTGCATAATTCACTGACATCATCGTGAAAGAAAGCAGAATGCTTCATTGCTGGAAACGTCCAAGCTATCAAATCATTATAACAATTATGCTTGTATGCCAACTCATATATCAATGCACCATATTTTTTTAAATAACTGACATCTTCTGAATTTTCTATAACTATATTCATTAAATCCAATGCGTACATCATGTGCAGATCATCATTTTTTGATTTTGTTTGTTCCATGTATTTAAAAAAATTCAAAATTACCTCCAAATTGTCTCCCATGGTTAAAACATTCACAACAGCATATTTACCAATTGCAGATAACGTTAACAAAAATATATCATGGAGTATGCCAACAGAATCTATTTGATCTAATTTAAAATTGTCCATTAAATTGCATTCCCAAAAATAGCTTAAATAATCAACAAGTGATAATACTTTAATCTTGTAAGCGAGTGTAGATTTAAACTGAGTACTAACTTTGCAAAGAACTTTAAATAATTCATTTAGCTCTTTATTTCTGCAACCCAAATATCTGAGCCCATGATCACAGTCCATTAAACTTTGCAAAAGTTTCAGTATATTTTGTTCAAGAGATTTTCTGCAATTTGGCAGATTTAATAATTTTGTCATACAGTTAATGAGCAATGAAGCATCAAATAATCTATAAATAGTGGGATAAACGTCAAAGTGAGTTAAGGCTGAAGTGAGCTCAAATTGGGCACGAGCTTGCAAAAACCTTTTTGGACAACCCATTAAAATTGGAGCTTTAATAAATGTAGTAGTTATTTCCGCCAAACATTCTTGCAACAATAATTCAGAGTGAGGATCCAAGATGTTTAAGTCAACATTTAATTTTTGCAATAATTCATAAAAATGTATTTTTCTTAAAATACTAGTTACTGAAAAACACACTCGAGGTCTTTGGTGTATTGATAAAATTTTCAGTAAAGTCTGATATCCATTGAGATCATCAAAAACAACAGTATATAAAAAAAGTCTAATAGGTTCGAAGCCATTTAAAGAAGAATCTAATGCACGCAAAATGTCCAATTTAAGAGACAAACCCATATGCTCAACAAAAAATAGATTAATTAATTTATTGTGAATTTCGTGATGTTTGATTAAATGTTCAGATAAATCTTCATTGTAATGACAAAGTGCTTCTATTAACTGAAGACCAATTTTTAAATGACGAATAATTAATGTTGTCATGGAAACATGTTCCTTTAAAGCACAATTGAAATCAAGTGTTAAATTTACCAAAGAGAACAATTTGTGGCAATATTCTAAAAAAAAAAAAAAAAAAAAATGTAAAATTATGAATGAATGATTTAATAAGCTTTTATACCTGGGGTATTTAAAATATGACTTAATGTTTTAGGTAAAATTAGAACAGTTCGTTCTGCTGTAATAATCCATTTTTCATTGATATTAACATTTTTTGATTGTAAGTACTCTAAGCAATCAATGAGTTCAGATACTTCTTCACATTTAGAATCATCACCTAGTTTTCTATGAATATATTCAAACATAGACAAAGATGGATCTTGAATTATCTAAGAAAATTATATATTAAAATAATATTTTTAGTATTGTTATTGATTAATTTACATAATAAAAAATTATATTTCACTCACTCGAAGTGGAGATGCTTGATATAGAGATGGGACAAAATCTTTAATTATTTTATCTGAATAGTCAGTATAATTTTCACCTACATCACTATCCTAAAATACAATCATAATAACTAACTGGAGATTGAATATAAATATGTAAAATACCAAGTTTCCATCTTCTTCACTATCCATTGCAATATCATCATCACTACTAATAGCTTCCAGTATCATTTCTCCTATTTTTTCACTTGACTTTTCAACATTGTTTGATTTTTGTTTTGGCAACTCATTTAAATTATTTGTGCTTTCTAAAACATAACAATTATTTAATTATTTTAAACAATAATAATTTACTGAACCGCAACAAATGTTTTAGAATCGAGTAAGAAATAAAAATATAAATATAAATTTACCATCTTCACAAAGGGACTTAGATATTTCTTTATGATTGTCAGGTAGTGTAGTTATAGAGTTGCCCAATTTGGTGATTCCTTTATTTTGAAACAAACATTGTTGTTCATCTTCGTCGACCGTATTATTAGCTACATCGATTTTGGGTTTTTTCGACAATTCGTTTTCGAAATTATCATCGGACTGAGGATGTAAATCTAACGAATCATCTAGCTCTCTATCATTTTCGCTATTGTTTGTTCGTATCATTTTGCCATTAAGTAACTTCAATAATCATTTTATTATAAAGTGATGAAGAAACTGCCGAAAAATACCATTCGTTGCCGATTAGTTTTTTTTTTAAATAATAATAGTCATGAATAAGAATAACAAAAAAAAAAAAAAATATAAAAAATTAATTATAACAGTATGTGGCGGCGAGATAGCCGGAACTGAAAACGACAACAAAAATATTATCACCGCGAGTTGTTATCACATTATATTACATTATGGGATGCGAAATTTTAAAACATGTCACGGCGCATTTAACATCCGACCACGGTCTTCTAAGATCTTCTAAGATTGTGGCATCCGACAATCTTATCAGTTATCACATATAAGATAAAGATTGTTTATCACGATTACACAATTGAGTCACAGCATAGAGTAATAGTCATAGAGTAAGTACTCTATGGATTGAGTCATAGGTACTAATGAGTATTGAGTATTGAGTAGTGTTGTTCTTGTTCTGCTGTTATTCATTATTTGATTTTGGTCTTTAGTATTATTAGTTTAGTCGTTTAATAATATAATATGTCAAAAACTTAATATAATATAATATGAAAATTAATATGTAAAAAAATCAGTATAATAATATAATATGTAAAAACATCAGTATAATAATACAATTTGTAAAAATTGACTGATAAGATTGTCGGATGTTAAATGCGCCGTAACCACAAATTAAGATATACTATAAGGTATATCTTAATTCGTGGCCGTGACATGTTTTAAAATTTCGCTTATGGGATGGGTACTATCACCTTAGATTATATCGCTACGGAATGGAGCAGTAATGGTTAAATCCCCAAAACCATAGTTATAATCATAGAATAATATTACTTTATGGTGGTTATAACCACAAATTAAGGATATATTTCTGCTTTACCAGGCAGTCTTAATTTTTTTTTTTGTTCCTATTTTCAACAATAATTAAGATGGTTCAAACGAAAATTGGCGCAGATCATTAGTTTTGTAGTTACAGCTATTTAAAATGTATAGTTTTATAAAAATAATCTATGTTGTTTCTATGATTTTATTTACGCCGTATAGCAATGGATAGTGGCACTACCATATAAAGAGAATAATGGGTTCAAAAGTACGCTTTTAATAATAATAACATTTTTAGATTATTTTTTGTAACATTAACAAAGGTATAAATTTGTAATACTACAAGTCGTAAATATTTTATCATCATCTACGACGAATATAAGCTAGCTTACCAAGTATACGAGGTCTACCCAAAGTGGTTATACATAACAAGTGGAGGTATTTTTTCGATTTTATTTGTCCGAGGAGTAACCACGCAGACAAAGGTAAAAATAACCCTTAAAAAAAGGGTTAAAACACATTATATATAAGAAAAATATTTGAAAAATTAAATTGGAATTGGGGTAAATTCAACTAGAATTTACGAAATCATCGTTTTCCAAAAAAAAAAGTTTAAAAAAATAAACAGTAGAATATATGTTGAGATGTGATACAAACGAATTTACCATTGTATAACGTTCAATTTTATAATTAATAGAAAATTAAATTTTCTATTAATAGAAAGACATGATGGTTATTTAAGGATTTTATAATAAACTGAAAACTTCAATTAGTTATAACTTTAAAACTAATTTCGTGTTTTACCAAAATTGTTTTCACTCAAAAAATGATTAAAATTCCCATAAAAAGAGGTGCCCAGTTAAGTAGAAATGTTTCGAATTAAGATATACCATAAATATAGATACTATTCATTGTTAGAGTTCGTGGTTATAACAGTTCACAGACTTAACTAGATAAGTATACTAATTAGATAAGGAATTCATGACATTTGTCCATAGAGTAAAGCGGCCCCTACACGATCAATAATATTGAGTCAATATTTTGTTCAATATTCATTTTTCACCCAAACCTCTCAATATTATTGCACAATATTCAGTTGAATTCGTTGGCCAGGTCAGGTCAGGTCAGATGTAGTACCGCTGTGTATGACCGCTTGTATTGTTTACGTTTTTTACACTGTGTCAGTTGAAAGGCAGCATTTACAATCTGCTACAAATTATATTATAACTATATTATTATAGTTGTAAATATGTATCTTAACGATACCAAATTAATTTGCATCGCAGTAGCATTTGGATTGAACCAAAAAAATACCCAAACAAAATAAAAGAAGACGTTGGATGAAAGAATAGCATAAGAAAAGAGCGTAATATAGTCATGAAAAATTATTGAACTGTCTACGAATGACTGAACCAGATGACTATAGAAATTAGGAATCACATTCCAAAGTGCCGGCAGATCCCGATACAAATTAATACATTCGGTTATGAAAGTTCGTTCTTCCATTTTAGTTGACATAATTCTTATTAAAATTATATAGTGTATCATATAAACCTCTAGCAATACGACACAACTCGTGTGGCTTCACAACCGATATGATATGATACTAAATATTACGGTTGTCACGTAGCACAATTACACACACAATAATATATTAATAATAATAAAGAAAATAAAATTATAAAAAAAAAAAAAAAAAAACATTGTCAGTCACCGAGGTAAATTGTGAGAGAACTTTCAGCAAACTAAAACTTTTTAAAACCAGACTTAGGGCTAATATGAGTCAAGATAATTTAGATGCACTTTTAATTATGAGTGTTGAAAAACAATTACTCGATGAAATTAAAATTGAAAATATTATTGATAACCTAAAAGCTAGCTCAACTGTAATGTCAAAAATGTTTTCATTGTAAAAAAAATAACTTTTGATTTTTATTAAATACATTTTATCATAATGTTTTTTCTCAAATTTGTTGTTATTAATTTATTATAATGCATAGTATAAATTATAATTACATAAACAAAATTTGTTTGAGCCTAATATTGACTATTTGTTGATTAGTATGTTACGGTATTTGCCTTTTGTCGTCTGTTTGAAAGCGCGCTAGCACTGTTATATTATTTTCGATTAGTAATCTCGATAAGTAAACGCATTTACTTCGACTGATTCCTTCAATGTTGATTTGAAAGATGCGGAGTTGAGGACCCACATCTCGGGTCAGGTGGCCCTGAAATGGGCCGTTTAGATGGTGGGTGTTGATGTTGTTGTTGTTGTTAATGTTGTTGGAAACCGGGAAATCCATAGAATGGATAGTTCCGGAGGTCGTTGTTGATAAATCTTCAGCCGTCTGCGACGTTGCCTGGGGTACACTACGTGGAAGGGCTTTACCTATGTACCCCGCGATTACGATTTATGATAGTATAACACAAGGCCACTCGGGTGACAGTTGGTTGTTAATCCAAATTATCTATTTTCAAACTATTTTCGAAATATTTGGAAAAATAACGTAGAAGAAAAACAATCTTTATTGTAAAAGTTATGCCAAAATGATGATAACAGTAAATTTATTTTTAGAGTTGGGCACTTAATTTTTGGAAATATAAACATTTATGTGAGTATACTTTCATGTGTGTCTATAAATATTAAAATAATCATATATACTATTATAATTTTAAGTTTTCAAAAAATGTTATACTCATCTATATATTAAAATTATATTATATATTATTTAAATCTATATATTTTTTTTAAAAATATTTTACCTAATAAATTACATTTATATTTATGTGTGTAAAGAAAGGTTGGTGGTGTCCATAGATTTTAGTAATTTGTATAAACATGGTAAATTTACTGTAGCCACCACTGCTAATGAGTCATAACCTCATTAATTTTAGAAACACTGATACGATGTTAAGATATCATTAAAAATAAAAACACATAAAAATACTTTTTAAAATTATTTAATAACTTACTATTATATTATTGCTACTATGCAAGCATATAAATATACAATTTTGCTTAAACATATCTTGTAATTTGTATTTATTTATTTAGAATAAATATATCTTGTGTATCTTTCATTTTAGATTCTGAGCGTAGCGATGAATGTATTGATTTTACAATGATGTGTTTTTTGTGTCTGTCAGCAACATTTTGGATAGTAAAAATGCTTCCGATTTTCGAGATCAAACACCATTTCTGATAGAAAAGTGAATGTAGATGGTACTTTTGGGACGTCATTTTTCGATTTTCTCAATACTTATTTAACGTCACGGAAAAAACCACCGAAAAATTACGAAAAAAACGGGATTTCAATTTCTAACGCTTTGTCTATCATCATAGAAACGTATAATATTTATATTTAATAAAATAAAAAATATTCTTTCTACCTGAAAATATACTGCTCCCATAATCACAAGTGTGTCTCACGGATAATTGTATACTCAAGATGATCGATGAAAATGTTTAAGTTTTGAACATCACACACTAAATATTAAATAAATGAATCGAACAAAATTTGAATCATTTAGAGTTGGTGCATATTTGAGCGGGCAACGAAGTGAAATAAAGTTATAAATTATACTAATAACTAGCTCATCCCGTGCACTTCGTTGCCCATTAAAAGTGCCAACTATAATATAGTTTTATTTCATATAATGAATTACTCGACGTTGTTCGCCGACCAGTAATGTAATACATTCCTTCATAATTTGAGATATTAGATATATATTTTAGATATTTATCATACCATGATATGGGTGCTTTTAAGTTTGGAATTCTGGTACACACGAAATGCAATTTATGTAAACGTGTGATCCACTTAAGGTGGTGTTGCATAGCAAATCGGGGGATATTTTCGTTTTCAACTGTCCGAGCGAGTGACCCCACCCGGTCTCGAGGTGCACTCGAAATGTGAAAAAAAATCCCCACCATAACCACCATTCAATACGTCTCATCATATTATAAAAACGATGTAATACCTAGGTAGTGTACGCTAGTTTATTAATTTTACAATTTTTCTCATAATTATATTATATTTTTGAACAAAGATGTGAAGTATAATTTTTGACTAATTACAATTAACTAATAATAAAAAACTTATTAAATAACATAGTATTAATTTGTAATTTTTTTAATTGGGTTAGAATTGGAACTCTTGATTAGATTATCGACTATAATTTCTTATCATGGGGTCCAAATTCTTATCTGGGGATATCTGGTGAGTTTACATCGCCATCTTGTGCTGTTTGCCGAAAACAAAACTAGCTTTTTCAATTTCCGTAATGTGACGGTTCTTCATATTACTGTCCATGTATTTACTTTCCGTCATATGACGATCCGTGATATTAAGGTTTTCCGTCATATTACGGTCCGTATATTTTTAATTCCGGCATTTGACGGTCCGTAATCTGACGGTTTGCGCTACTTTTATTTCCGTAATCTGACGGTCCGTTTGATTATTTTCCGTGTATTTACGGCTTCCCTCTCCATCAATATAGCTTCTAAATTGATTACGATAACAAGTGCGTACCTTCGAATAAATCAGTTAAATTGTATGTTAAATGCATTTTTCTGATAGAAACGAAGAACAACATTTTGAAACGCATTGTAGTTTAACGTGATCATCCTGCATTATGAGATGTAAGTTGTGATGATTATATGGATAGAACAAAGAAAAATTACCCATATAATGTTTAATTGAAAAAATATCAAAAACATTTTCCAACGGCTACATTGGACGATGCTGAGAAAAAATTTAATTTTTTTTTCACTTAATAACATGGTAATAGCAATTGCAACAATCGTGTTCTTTTCGCAAGACATTTTAAACGAAACTTAACAATATATTGATGGATATTATTGATCTAACGATTTGTGTATCAAAAATATTCATTAATTTATTGATAGAAATATTGATCAATATTATTGGCTGTGTATGGGGCACTATACTATTTTTTTAATCAATTAAATTTAAATAAACTAATTACATAAAAGTTAAATATAATTAAGGAAAAAAATATTTGTCACAAATACAATATTTTTAACATATTAGTTAATAATAAAAGCAAACAGTACCTACCACATATTAAAATTAATTTGATTAATTTATGTCGTTTACTAATAATATTTTATGTCTTGATTTAGTAACATGATGTAGTCGGATTTCTAAATTTTCTTTTTACATAAACATGATAAAGTACTAAACATATCTTGTTACTGTGCTAAATGTATAATTAAAAATAACAAAAAATTTTAAAACAAAAATATCTTGTTTATATATATATATATATATATATAATTATATAAAATCAAGACAGTTCATGTTAAATTATAACAAAATTAAGTCATTTTACATAGCATATTCATATTTTGCGCGTATTTGTATCTGTTATCATTACTGATAATTCCCTTTGAAAGAGTGAGAACGACAAACGAAATCGTCTTTTTCTCTTCCCATTATGGTCGACATCTTGTAATAGCAATATAGACGGGGCCTATCCATTCTCTTATTATCTGTAGCTTAGAATAGGAAGTTTGTGTAATAATTTGATAACAAGTGATATATGAAAAAAAGCCGAAATCTGATAAAAATATTTTATTTTAATATAATTATATTCTATATCGTGTTTTTTTTTCAATGTTATTGAACCATATTATTTGCTTATCGTAAAAACTAGTACACAAGTAACAATTTCTTGTTTAAAATTTCAAATATTAATATTACGTTGGTATTATTGTTCTAGCCGGATTAAGTGTTCTTGAACACGAGTTTAAAATTTAACAATAATAAATAAGTCTTCTACTATGTAACTATTAGCTAAAGCGTTCAAATTGGTTTTTAGATCGCCTTCTGTTCAACAAAAATGGTCAAGAAAAATGTTCGTAATGTAATTAAGAAAACCGAATCGTCAAGCGTGCTGATCAATGCCTCAAATGCTTCAGAGTACAAGGCATCAGCCGCGTTCATTCAAACCGAAGCTAACAAGGACCCTGAACTCATACCGCATTGCCTTAGCTCGTTTTGCTACTTAGGCTTGCTCGTATGGCTTATGTTGGACAAAAATTATAATCTGTTAATCGATCGCAACTCATTGATTATTATTGTCATCTGTTATGTGATTGAGTTTGCCAAGTATGCCTGCCATTCTTATCTAGTCAGTAGAATATCAAACCATATCAAACCAAAGATCAACCCTATATTTTGGATATTTCAATTTGTTGCCTCTACAGTATTAGCAGTGGGAGTAGCATATTTTTTTTCGATTCTGTTTGGTGCGCCTGTTACTACTAAACAAGAACAAACGCTTGTTTTCTCATTACTCATAACTGCAGTCATAATTACACCAACTGCTGTTCAATTTGGGTCAAATATACTGCCATTGCTATTGACTGATTGTGTGGAAACCGAATTTGCTAGTACTATTGAATTATATGAGAGGAACAATTTCCGAGTAACAATTTTAGGAGCATTTATTGGTGCAGTTGTTATACCTTTTGACTGGGAAACTGAATGGCAACGTTGGCCAATTCCATGTTCTGTTGGTTTAATAGGAGGACATTTGTTAGTTAATGTATATGAAATAGTATGTTGGCAATTTAAATCGTTGAAGAAAACATTTTCTTTCAGGAAAATTAAATTTTGATTAACTATTTATATTTAAAATGTAATAGATGAATGACCAAACTTAAAAAAAGAGTGAAATGCTAAAATTGCACAAAATTGTATTTATATTTGTATTAAATACAAAAAATAATTAGCAAATTCTAAATTTTAATTTCTTTAGTGAAAATATTTTCACTATGTACTTTTGTAAAAAGATTTCTGAAAACAAATAAACAATAATTCAAATATTAATAGTTTATTTTTAATTTTTATATAACTATCATATTTATAAACTCTTTTTTTAATGTTATTGAAATATTTTAATTTTAGAACTGTTGTACATACATTTTATATATTTTCATAGCATTTGTATTATTTTATATTGATACTTATTGTTCCAGTTTGAAATATGAATGAACCAAATTTATATTATATAAAATTACCTAAGACGCTATTAACACATTTATATTTGAATTGAATATTGTTGCAATGTACTTATAAAACTATTAACTCATTTTTAAAAATTGGTATAAATAACAAATAAGTGTTGTATTATAAATTGATTATTAAAAGTTAATACTTTATACAATAAGCAATGTATGTATAGTTTTTTCTTTTATTTTTACTTTTAAAACAATTATAATTAAGAAAATACAATTATTCATTATAAGTGTCATTAACTATTTAGAATACACAATTTTTACTTAAAATATTATTTATGTGGAGTTGTGAGTACTATCTTTCTTTGTAGTTAAAATCTAGTTTAAAATTCAAGAACTGTACGAATGCTGAAAATAAAAATGATATTTAAAATATTTTATTGAAAATTATAGATAACATGTTTCAAACAATTTACCTTTTTCCAGCATGCAATAATTCAAATCCTTCATTAATAGATGTAAATGGGAGTTTATGGCTAATAAATTCATCTAACATAAGTTTTTTATCCAAGTATTTCAATACTAATTCAGGAATGCTTTCTTTACTTTTCCATCCTTCAAATAATAATAGAGTTAGAATATTATTTTATAAATATTTTAGTATACAGAATATATTTAAAAAAATATAATATTAATATAAAATCTTAAATAACCTCCAAACGCAGTTCCTTTCCATGTACGTCCAGTAACGAGCTGGAAAGGTCGTGTGGAAATTTCTTGTCCAGCACTAGCCACTCCAATAATTACAGATGTCCCCCATCCTTTATGACAAGCTTCTAAAGCAGCTCTCTATAAGAATATATTTGTTAACTTAAAAATATTAGAAAATAAAATAATCTTTAAATAAATTATTAGTATTTGCTTGCCATTGTTTTAACATTCCCAATACATTCAAATGTATAATCTAGTCCACCATCAGTCATCTCAATGAGAATATCTTGGATTGGTTTCTCATAATTTGATGGATTTACAAAATCTGTAGCACCGAATAATTTAGCTAGAACAATAAATACAATAACAATAATTATTATGGTTTTTTATTTATATAATATATATTATGATACACACCTAGAGTAAATTTACTTTCATTTATATCCACACCAATGATTTTCTTTGCACCAGCTGCTTTACAACCCATAATTACAGCTAACCCAACAGCTCCCAAGCCAAATACAGCGCATGTTGAATCTAGTTCTACTTTAGCAGTATTAAGAGCAGCTCCAAATCCAGTTGATACACCACACCCCAAAAGACAAATTTTGTCAAAAGCAGCAGTGGGATCAACCTGAACAAGACAATTGAATTGATATTAAAATAATAAATATAATAAAAAAAAAAAAAAAACAAAAAGAATATATGTAACTTAGATGATAATATAACATATTATGTGGTGGATCACTTAGAAAATGTAAATAATTCTGATATATATATATATATATATATATATATATATATATATATATATATATATATATATATATATATTACACTTAATAACTAAGCTATAGGAAGCCTTAAGTTTACCTACCTAAATTATGATTATACTAATGTCATTACTTAATACTATTGACATATCAAAATTAAAATTAAACTAATTATATGTTCATTTAATCTTAGTTAAATAATAGCTATTATAGAATATCAAAATATACTTTCACAATGTGTACAACTATGGTCCATTTCACGAGAAAATAATCACTTTTCGCGCATCTTGACTGGCAACTTTGGTAATGCTAGGCCTCAATTACCTCTTCCAAGCATCTTAAAAGAGACCAAACTTTGAAGCTACATGTGATAACATTGACGAAAACGGGTTGGCAGACTGATTATTCTCTCGCGGAATGGACTCTACTATAAAAAAAAAGTTTTGATAATACAAACTATCAAGTTATGTCTTAAGTCAATTAATATGAAAATTAATGAGTCATTGCATTTTTACTAAATAATTAATACTACTTTACACTTTATAACTATACAGATTATATTCATATATCTATCACAAAGAAATTTGGTTAAATTATTTTATAATTTTATTCATTATTATTAAATATTACTTTAAGATGTTTCAATTTATAAGATGTCAGATTGTTTTTTTTTATTTAATATTTGTATTATTATATCATACAAAATATAAATATAGATCATGATATCATTACCTATAATACATAATTTATGCACTAACCTTACACAATGAAATATCCGCTACTACTGTATATTCACTGAAAGTTGAACATCCCATGAAGTGGTATAATGATTGGCCTTTGCAAGTGAAACGAGATGTACCATCGGGCATTTTGCCTTGGCCTTGGGTAACTCTAATTTTGCTGCAAACATTTGTTTTAGGAGACAAACAAAATTTACAATCTCCACATTGTGGAATATATAACGGAATAACATGGTCCCCTAAACAGTTTATTTCGATTAATTACATACAATAATGTCCTATAAAAATGGTTTTACACAGACCTGGTTGGAATCCCTCCACATTTGGTCCAACACTTTCCACGATGCCAGCTCCTTCATGTCCTAAAATACATGGAAAATTTCCTTCGGGATCATTACCACTCAAGTGTATGCATCTGTATGACAAATAGCTGTAGCAAGAATTTTCACTCTAACCTCATTTTCTTTGGGAGGCTCTACTTCAACATCCTCAAGAATTAAAGGTTTGTTTGCCTCCCAAGCAACAGCCGCCTTGCATT